>BQKN01064012.1:233963-355007 GCA_022839385.1 Asparagus kiusianus
ATATATATAGTATGCACACAAGCAGTAATAGTCGAAACAAAAGGATAATTCCATTCATAAAAAAAAAGGTCCTATTACAAATGGGAAATCAAAGGCAAGTTACAAGGCTCTCAATCGCAGCTCTGCCTCATGAATTTCCCCAGCATGGCGAAGCTCAAGCCTCCTTAGGACCTCTCGACGAAGATCTTCCTCTGTGCGCGAGATTAAGTCCTGAATGGTATCTTTGACATCCTTGAGAGCTCGATCCTTCTCCTCGACAGAATCAGCGACCAATTACCGACGAGACTCAATACCCTCCAGCTCCTTGGCCACCTGATCATGAGCCTTCTCTTGAACGGCCAAGGAAGCCTGTGCGTTAGCTATAACCTGTTTTAGCCTCTCTACTTCGAAGGAGAGTCGGGAGAGCCGATTATCAGCCGTCTGTTGCTCGTGGGCCACTCGTGCATCCTCGGCCTTAGCCTGCTCCAACTCTGCTAACAACTTTATCTCCAGCGACATAGTCTCATTTAGGTGGCGATCACGATCTGCCATAGCTACTCGAACTTCGCGGGAGGCGAGATCAACAAGAGTGGAACTTTCCGCACGAAGGGCGAGCAGCTATTGAACAGCACTCTCTACTTCGTTCAGATGCCGAAAGTAGGGCTTCGCCGCAGTGGTGCCAAGCCTCTTGAGTAGGAAAAGCGAGTCATGTTCAAGATCCTCCTTGAATTCCTCGAAGGGACAACTCTCCTCCAAGGCCAGCTGGATGCAGTGGGCCAAAGTGTCTTGGAAGTTGACCAGAGCTCGTGCCACCTTCCTCTTTCGCCAGCGTTCCAAGGGGGAGAGAGCGGCATCCTCAGCCGAGGATGAAGTCACAATTAGGGTACTGGTGGTCATGACCGCGGAAGCAGCGATTGGCGCCGCCAGAGCTGGAACGACCGCTGGTGCCGTCAGGGTAGCAGCGGTAGAATCGCAGGTCACCACAGACAAGGAAGTGGCCATCAGCCCAGTGGGGTTCCCCCCCTTGAGTTGGAGACTCTCGCACTGAACGCTCACCCCCGACCGGTACTCCCTCGAAAGTGGAGGTTCCTCCTTGTTGACCCGTAGGGGCCGGCATTTCCTCCTCACTCGATAGCGCCTCATAAACTGAGGCGTCGTCATCCGTCTCTGATTCGCCTGAATGACCCTTCCAAGAGGGAGGATCCTCCTTGCCAGTAGCTTCATAAGAAGGGCCAACTGCGGATGCAAAAAGAAGATTGATAAATGCCCCTTCGGCTTAGAAGGACCAACAACACTAAAACCCATGCTTACCTGAACCCCCTAGTTCTCCTCTGTCTCCACTCCCCTCCTCTTCGTCAGAAGGAATGGGGATCACTTTCTCGACTGCACCTGCATGGATTCAATATGAACAGTCAGAGAATACGAACCCGACTTCGTACACAGGAGTACTGCGTCGGAAGATTACCTCCTGGTGCAGGTGCAGGAGTCGTTGAGACCCCTGCCTGTGGCCCCACATCGGATGAAGGAAGGGTGTCCTTCGAAGTCACCGGAGCCGCCCACGATACGGCAGAAGGGGTAGGTTGAGCAGCTCCCGCCCCAGAGACAGTATCGCCCTGACCATCCGCCGCTCTGGTGGTCCCCACAGTCTCCTCGTTACGGGCCTTCTTGGTCGCTTCCACTCTAGAACCCTCCACCGCCCCTCGCTGCCGTTTTGAGAGCAACGAACTACTTGGAGATAACAGGGGCATCCCCATCCGCCCAGCAATCGTGCTCCGGGCTTGCTCCAGACGATCACCCGCTCAGGTCAACTCGACAGGCTCCCTACGCTCGCCTTGGGGATCCGAGGGAAGACTAGGAGAAGGAGCTCGCGTCTCTAGCGCCTCGGACTCGTCCATACCCACATCGACGCTGTCGGTGTCCTCGACAGGATCCTCCAAGAACCATTCCCTAGCAGTTTGGTGGCCCCTCTGCCTCGAAGAACGAACAGCCCTTCTGGGAGGACGCCCCTGCTCTGCCAAACACGAACCTGGAACCAAAAGCCTTTGGGATCAGCGCTGGCACCCCGATACCACCGGCAGTACAGGAGAGTGTGGTGCAGATCACGATCCTTCGTGGGTAGTTCAAAGCGGGCATGGGTACCACCGGCGTGAGTCCAGAACCATCCCCGAGCTCCGTCCACCAACCCTCCTTCGAAGTGTAGATGGGGATTGGCGTTGCCCACGTACAATTGGTCGTACCTAAACTGGCGGGCGAACCTGCAAGGGATATACGGCTCGAGATAGCACACGGAGCCCGTTCGTAGGATGTGATACCCCGGCCGGATGTTCACCAACTAGAGAAAGGCGCCGCGCGAAAGAACCGTGTGATGATCCGCCGTCGGCACATCTCTGAGGGACTCCCCGTATCCTCCTCCACTGAAATAGGGAAAGGAACATCGGAAATTGTAGTGGACGAAATGGGAGAGCATCTTCCGCGCATCAGGAATGTCCTTACACTTCTAGGAGCACCTCTCCAAGCGCTCGACGAACGGAACAAACCTGTCTCCCTGAGGAGTCGCAGGGGCACTCATCAAACACTTACATTGGCAGACAAACCATGCCATCAAATAAGTATACGGCAGCCCCACCCTAGGATAGGGGGTCCTGATAATCTCTCCTGCCCCCTCATCGATAGCCGATACGTGGCAGAATTGGGCCGTCAGGGTGCGGAGCCCCCGATGGATGCACGTTATCATCGCCGATACCAAGGAATAAGACTTCCCGTGGGCTAAGCAAAATGCCGGATACACAACCTTCACAGGAAGAGCCTCAAAAGAATGAGTGGGGACTACGTACCTCTTTAGCCACAGCATGAGATACCCCGCAAACAAGGCCTTCCCAGATATAGGAGACTTAGCCTGGTGGTGAAACGAGTGGAAAACCATTCCAGATTTGAATCCGCCCTCGTCACGCTCAAGAACTACTGTGGCCTCCCCTCCGGCCATCCTCCTCTCCACTTTAGCCTCGTCACACTCGCCTAGCGGAAGAGCAGGCTTCCCTTTGACATCGTTCCCCAGGAACAGATAGTCAGCCCAATTATTGTGGCTGATCCCCGGGGTTCTCTTCTTCTTCCCCTTATTATCCGCAGCCCTAAGGTACTGAGGCAGATGTGGTAGTGGCAGAGTAACTCCCACAGAGTTTCAACCGCTAAGGGGGAATGGTTCGAGAGCTGATCAATCTCGTCTTGGTCCGGGATGTACTCCTCATAGGGAAAGTCTCCCAGAGGCAGCCCTGACACGTCATACATCTCGTGAGGGGTAATGCCAAGCTCACCGTTGGGGGTGAAGAACGTGCCGCTTTCCGCACAGTACAGTTCCAGGATGCTGTGGAACTGGGAAGCGTTGATCCGCAAACCATGTCGAGGGGCTTGAATGAACACGTACAGCTCCGAATCCTTGAGGTCAGAATTCTCGGCCAGGACATAATCGGTGATCTTGGACCACCAAGTGTTGCTACCAGGCGCCGAGTATACCCACCCTAGGGCTCTGAAGTCTTTTGGGGAAAATCTCCCACCGACGCGGAAGAAGCGATGGCGAAAAGTCTCCGCTACCGCCGTCGTCTCCCCTACCGGCGGCTCATTGGACAGCAGGCCAGGGGGCAGACCCGTCACACGCTTACAGGAACTCTCCACCCCATACCCAGCCGAAGAGCCCGTAAAGACGCCGCCGGTGACCCCGTCCTGAGTTGAAATCAAATCCCAGTTCATCACGCGGGGGACCGCGAGAGACCGCAGCTCGACGATCGAGAACCCTCTCGACATACTAGGGAGGTAATAGTGAGTCCCTTCCACCGTGCGGAACCACCTGCTCTCTTTGAGCAGCAGAACGAAAGGATGAGTCGCTGCATCGCCAAACAAAAATTGAGGCTTTGGCAGCTTCGTCCTAGCATCATCTGTCAGCACCACATCAGTCGTTAACTCCCGTAATGTCAGGTGATGCCCGTCCGTGACCCTCTTTATCAAGCCCTGGGGCTTATCAACAGTGAACGCGGGTACCGGAGCCAGAGAGGGAAATCGAGGAGGTGTCGTATAACCCGTACCCCCGGCATGGCCAACGGCCACACACTTCGGAAAAGCCTCATCAGAAAAAGTCGCTGCGAGAAGGAACAAAAGTCAGTCAAGACAAAATCCGCTGTAAGGGCGAAGTCGCCCATCAAACAGGTCTAGGCGAATTCGCTTGTCGAAAGGGGAAACCCACTTCGAACAAGGTCTATCCGTACAGACAATTCTCCCCTCTACCAGGAAAGGGCCAAACTCGCCTATCAAAAAGCCGGTTCGCCCCCTTCCCGTTAGAGTTTGAGTTCGTCCGGGGAGACAGAAATCACCCTCTAAAGACAAATAGGTCTAACTTTGCCCCAAATCGGAGAAGCTACCAAAGGACGACGGAATTCCAGGATAATGAGCGACACTCATCCCCCCAACCCGACGCCTGTACCCTACACGGGGTCGTCCAACGCACCCATCGACTTACCCGAGCGCGGCTCCGGTACACCGGCGGGCATGCCGGCGAAGAGACGGTCGAAATAGCGTCCGGGGCCTGCTCCCCTCACTTTGCACCTCTTAGATCTTGGAGCCATTACAAATATGAAGCGGGAACTCTTTCCTTAGAAGTTTTTTTTTAAGATTCGAGAGCACGGTAACCCCCAAAGGGGAAAACGGCTGGTTTAAAAGGGCGGAGTCGTCCACGTGGCCACGATTGCCCTCGAAAGGCGAAACCCTGACGGACAAGAGACGTGGCCACGACCAAATTCGACGGCCCAGATCACCCCCAGTATATCGAAAGGACCAAAATTAGCGGCTACATCTGACGGTTGGATTCGAAAACCACGGCCACGATCCAAACGAGGCGCACGAAGTTGACGTCGAACTGTCGAATCACCAAAAAAAAGGGACAGGACGGAACCCCGCCGCCTTAGCTGGAAAAGCGCTAAACCCGACAAGTGAACACGCGGTTTGCTCTCACTGGGCTTACTTTCGCCCGAATAGGAGGTCTCATCAGCGAAAGTGCTGATAAAATCCGCGGGTCGGGCGAAATTTGGCCATCGAAGCTTAAACTTCGCCTGCATGGTTCACCCACCTTTGGGAAATAAGTGACTTGCCCAAAATCTCGAAACCGACAAGGTGACCTTGTTTAGACCCGCGCCCCAGGCGGCTAGGGGTCAGAGTAGAAATCCTAGCACGAAGCCTAAGAGAAACTACTCGACAACTCATCATACTGAGGGGAATAGTATGGCTAGCCCGATTCAAACGGTAATCGGTAAAGGCAGATCAAATCCGTTGATAGCTGAGGATTTGCTAAAAATCCTAAGGCACTTGGTCAGCCCAAAACTTCTTTATTCAAAGTATTCCAGACCACACGTAAGCCGGTTTTGGTCTGAAAACTTTGAAGGGGGTCTTGTAGACGGTAAAAATTACCGCGGCGGACTAACGAATAAATTCGCCCGCAAGTCAAGACCATCCACTTAGATGAAGAATGGAGTGTAGCCATGAAACGGGCTCGATGGCACACCCAGGCCCTCACGCGCCAAGTCACATGGGCTCACTAGTAGAGTGAATCCGCCCTCATGAGCCAAATCCGCTCGCAGGGGTCCAAATCCGCCCTCATGAGCCAAATCCGCTCGCAGGGGCCAAATCCGCCCTCATATACCAAATCCGCTCGCAGAGGGCCAAGTCCACCTACGTGAGTCAAAAGCCGGGTTTCCAGGGACAAGCCTCCCCTACTTCCCGCGATGCGAGGGGAGAGAGCACAGTGCTCCAGACTCATCAGACGGCCGTCCGCAATTCAAGCGAACAAGACAGGCGCCGGACCAGCCTGCATACTCATAAATGCGGGTCACCTCACCCCTCAGAATCGAGAGCCGGAGTCGTCGGCATACAGCAAGCTGCCCAAACCCACTCGGGTACGAAACATCCATTCTCCCGCTCCTATTGAGGCATGGGGAGAGGGCACAGTGTCCCAGGACCGTCAAGCGGTCACCCGATGGCTCAGGATGTAAGTGAGCAGACAGGCATCAGAGCAGCCTGCACCCTCATAAATGCGGCTTACCTCACTCGTCCAAACCGAGGGCAAGAGCCGCCGGCGCTCGATGAGCTGGCCAGATCCAATCGAGTATCTGGCAACCGCTGTCACAGATACGAGGAGGGGCTTTCCCACTCCTACGCGATGTGATGTAACATGCGGTTCCTCGAATGACCGTTTGTAGCACAGAGGAACAGCAGGATGTCTCTGAACAATGCATGGTCACATCCCATAATTCCAGGAACAACCAAACTGTCTCTCTCCCATTTAAAGGCTTCTTCCAGCAACCTTAAGGGGGATCGATCGATTGATCAATCAAAAGAGAAAAGGGGCTTCTTGCATATCCTTGCATTGCAGCGCCATCTCCTAGCTCCGAGCCCCGATCGCCGACGAGCCAGAAGAGACGAACTCCCTCACCCTGAGCTTCTACTGAGTACTGAAGCTCTCCGACAACCTCAGTCGAATCGTCCAAGGGAAGTAGACTCGGCACGAGCACCGAGTGAAGCATCCTGTAGCTACCTTAAAGTCCCCACGATTAAACAAAGAGGGCCTTCCCTCTGCTTCTGTTGTAATCATTTGATTATTAGTTTGTAATAAGCCTTCTTATCAATACAAACGAAGTTCCCTGTTTTCGAGAGATCAAAAATTACGCCTACAATCACGCCCACTTAGGAGCGGATTTAGAGGGCAGTTACAACATCTTATCTCCCTATAAAAACTCAACAAACTCAACTGAGTGAAAGGGGAGCTTTTGGAGGGTTGGATTTTCAGTGGTTGGATTCTGAGGATCAAAACCATAAGGGGCTGGCTTTTTGGAACGAAAAAGTTAGCTAAGGAGGGGATTATCCAGCATCTAAACCGCACAGGTTTGGAGGCGATTCGGATCTCAACCGCACAGAGAGGCAAGGGAGACGAAATCCTTGGAGATAGGATTTTCGAATCAAGTTCAGAAGATCAAATCTGAAAGGATTCTTTAACAGCAGAATATCCGCTTGGTCATTAACCGAATCTACGGTTCTAACAACTCTATCCACAGAGTTCTAACTCGTTCAGAGTTATAACTCGTTCAGAGTTCTTAAACTCGTTAAAGAGTTACTTATAAAACTTTCCACAGAAGTTCATCGTTTCCACGAGATAAGAGACGGTCGGATCGTCAACGGAGAGCAAATTCGACGCAAGCAATCGAAGGAGGCATTCCATCGCTACCGAGAAGAACCCAGTTTTAAACAAAGGGGAGAACCAAATTTGTTCTCCTCTCTTTTGTAATCGAATTGTAACCGAGATTAAAGGAATCAAAGTCAAATTTCTTTTCTTCTCTTCATTATAATTTTCCAACATACAAAAATGGCGACTCCGCTGGGGACTAGCTTTTCTGACGAAGAAGTGGTAGCGCAGTCCGACGTCCACCTCATGGGAGCTACTGTTGAAACTCTCGTCGTGGAGTTCGACCAAGCAAAATACGAGGAAGCCCTCTCCTCTGGATCGCTTAGCCCTAAGGCTAGGCGTGATGTCCGCAAGATCTCCAAGGAGGTCAAATCTGCTGTTGAAACACCAAAGAAAGTCCTCTCCTTTGGCCAAAAATTGTCGAACAGCCCCTCTGCTTTAGGAGCGGGCTCAGCCTCTGCTGAACTCGCACAGCGAGTCGAATATCCCACGTCTGCGTCAATACGACGTGCTTCAGGCCATAAACGGCCTATAGAGGAGACGAACTTCATAAACGTCGACGACGTCGCTGCTAAGGCTTTGAGACAAGCCAAGAAGAACGCCGCTCGCAGACAGAGGAGATCCATACGATGAGCACACCTACGTGAAAGCTGAATGTTGGCCTAACGTGAGGATCACGTTTTTGAAACTTTACCCGAATGAAGCGTTCCCAAAACAGAACGCTCGCTTCGCGGTAATGAGCCCGACTATGATCCTCGGCTAATACAGCTAAAACACGACCCTCAGTGGCGTGTTGTTCCCTCAAAACACAGCCCTCAGAAGGAAGCTGCCAAAGATAAACGCGACCCTCAGGTGCGCGTTCAAACAGAACATGACTCGCAAGAGTCTGTTTCACTAACCAAACGTGACCCTCAGGGGCGCGTTCAACCCAAACATAACCCTCGGGGGTCTGTTTCATCATTTAAACGAAGGCCTCGGCCTAACGTTTACAAATCCAAACGCGACCCTCGCGTTATTCTTTAAGAACGCGACTCTAGCGTTGTTCTTCAAGAACGCGATCATCAAGAGGTCCGTCAAGTTCAAAAAAGTCAACGTGGGTTTAAAATCCACATTCGACAAGAACCAATCTCATCCACCCAAGGGCAAGGGGTTCCATCTCCGCCTCCACACCCAGGGAAAGCTTCCTCCCAAGTTCCTGATCTGTGGGAATTATTATCAAGAGGAAAACCAGCAGTATAAGCAGCTCACTCGTGCCAATGTGAGAGGCTTATCTCGGTAGTCCTTTTAGAATGCCATTGTTGCACATCCGTACCTCGGCAGTCCGTATTCGACAGGTTGACGAACATTTTAGACCTGTCAAGCGACAATGTCGATACAGAAAGAAGACGACCGAGACTGAATATCCCGAAGTCACTATAAATGTGATAGGTAGAGGGAAGGCTTCAAATCCCAGTGCTGAAGAATCACAAAGGAGTCATTCCCCGACTGTTCGGGAGATATGTGAAGAGTTTGAAGGAGTATACCGACACACCCAAACTTGTACAGGAGCTATTCGCGCGATTAACTACCATAGGTTAGCCAAAGGAATTTCCTCTGATGATGAACATTCGGTGATAGCCGAATCTCAATCTTCCAGTTCTGTTGTGGCTCGTGAAGTTTCCGCTTACATGGCAGGAAATACGGAAGACCTAGCCAAAAGAGTGGATGAACATCACGTCATACTCTAAGCGCAACAGGAGACCCTTCTTCAGATGAAGGATATGTTGGCCCAGCTCCTTGCTGAAAAAGACCAAAGACCTGAATCTTCCCGAAGAACCACATCGAAGGGAAAGCAAAAGGACTGAACATTCAGATCGCGAAACTCACAACCTGGAATCCTCTTCTGAAAACGAGAAGGAGACCGAAAGAGAACTGCATCCCTAGTCTACTAAAGTGGACGAATTGGAGGCTCGACTCAATGCAATCGCCAACAGGAGCGAGCTCCGCGAAGAAGGAGTAGTACGACCTTATCCTGCTGAGTGGGACACAGCTCCCTACCCACCAAAGTTTAAGGCCCTAACTCTGCAACCTTTCGATGGTACAGGATCACCAAACTAACACATCTACTACTTCAAGTCACAGACTGGAGACATGATAGCAAATGATGCCATCCTGACCCGCTTGTTCATCGGCACTCTTAAAGGAGTTTCCTTTGAATGGTTCATAAAATTGCCTGCCGGGTCTATCCAGAAATGGGTAGACCTGGAAAGGCTATTCTTGGCCAGGTTCTTCGAAGACGACACAGAGGTCTCGGTCCCAACTCTTCTCGCCACTAAGCAAAGGAAAGGAGAGTCTATCAAGACCTATGTCGAAAGATTCCGCAGCATGGCACTGCGATGCCCTTCAGGTATGACCCAATCAACCTTGGTTGAAACTTACAGGCATAACTTGCAGACCCAGCTTCTGGCTCAGATGGGAGTAGCAGAATATCACTCCTGGAGACAACTGGTTTCACAGGGAGAACAAGCTGAAGAGATTGTTGCTCGAGTAAAGGCTGAGGAAGTGTCGCAACCCAAACCGCAGCAACAACGCAATCAGAACAATGCCCAGCGATCTAAGGGAAATGAGACTTTGGCAGCCAACGCCAACACGCGGGTACCGCCTCCCACTAAGCAAGGCAAAGCACCCAATCAGCAAAGAGCACCCAAGAAGTATTCGTTCAAGGAAGAACATGTGGATACTTTGTTTCAACTACTTCGGAAGAACAACAAACTGCAACTTCCCGAAGTCAGGAAACCGGATGAGGCAGGAAAAGTTGATGATCCCAACTATTGCCGCTATCATAGGTTCCTGGGTCACCCTACCAGAAAATGTTATGTCTTTAAAGACATTTTACAAAATCTTGTAAATGCAAATGTGCTCACCTTGAAGCCCGAGCAGAAGACCGTGTCTACCAACTTGATAGCGGTCTAATTCGGCGACTTCCCGCCAGTAGCAGCTACAAATAGCGTCATTCCCGTCTACAAGGGAGAGATGCATATGAAAAACACTGACTTGCATGGTTAGATAGGCAGGGGGTTGGTACCCCTCACCACTCCAAAAGGAGAAATCATGTGGGTCCACCCTGACCTGCTAGGAGATCAACAGTGGACGAATACCTCGTCCAAGAAGAAAGGAGGCAAGGCTAAGTCTTCTAACATGATTAGCCCCTCCATGACTGAGAGTGATGATCACCTCAAACCTCTCACTGATTCAGAAGAAGAGAGGATTGCCCTGGCAGCATACCCAGGAGACAACCCTGGCACTCGGTCAGGAAAAGCTTACTTGAGAGACTACAATCAAAATACTCAAGAAGCTGAAGAGCAACCCCAGGACGCTGGGGGTTCTGTGCCGAAGAAGTCAGTTGACAAAGGAAAACAAAAAGAGGTCCGGTTCAACAAAAATCTTCACCAGGAGCCCGGGGAATCAAGCACTCCTTTTCAATTCAACGTCATGGCACAACTGGCCAATATACCGGTCAGAATTACACTATATGAGCTCCTGAGGTTGTCCAAAACTACCAAGGAAGCTCTAATTGAAGCATTAAAGAATACAGAGAGCTTCATTACGCAAGTTGCTCCAATTCCTGAAGCTTCTGAAGACCAGTCTTGCTTGCAATGTCTGCAAGCGGCGAGAAGCCTACCCTGCATATCCTTTACTCAAGAAGATATGCAGGTCAAACACAAGCATGACAGACCTCTATATTATACAGGGTACATTGGATCGTCAGAAATCAGCCGTGTTCAAGTTGACCCGGGCTCAGCGTTCAACATCATGCCCTACAGGGTCATGCAGGTATTAGGAATCCCTATGCACCGGTTGAACACTACCCAGACCACCATCTTCAGGTTCAATGCAAACAGCACTCAGCCCCTGGGGAAGATCAAACTCAGATGCTAAATTGGAGACCTTAAGTCCGAAGTGACCTGTTACATAATAGATGCGGACACGTCCTACAATCTTTTGCTAGGACGGCCATGGATACATGCAAACCACATTGTCCCATCTACTCTACATCAGGTCATGAAATATGCTAATGATGAGGGAGAAGTTCGAACACTAATTGCGGAGAAATATCCCTTCAGGGGAGTGGAAAACTTTCACACCGACTCCGTCTTCTACCTGAAATCCTAGGAGAAAGAAGAGGTGGACAGCGACAATGAAGCCGACATTGAACCGGATCCTGAAGAAGATTGCCCGTGGGAACTGAATCTAGATGTAATGGGTCAGGGTGAGAGTAATAATAATGTATCGAGCTGGGGTGAATGGTGCATTAATAAAGATTTTATTTTGGCGTACTTGTCTGATGTGTCCTCTAAAAATGAACAAATAGAGAATGATCATAATACAGGTACCAACCCTTGGCACACATTATGTGCACAGACATCTCTCACGTTGCCAATCAAATCATCATTCGCTTCAGATGAAGAAGTAGAAGATGCACAGAAGGCTTTCTTTAAAGTCCCGTCCAAAAGGAAAGGGCAGAGGCCGATCTACTTCGGTAAAGTTAAACCTGAACCACTCAAACGGGGAAGTTCGGAAGAAGATGATGGAGCTCCTCAATTACATTACCATGAACCTAATTACGTCCAATTAATAAGACGAATGGGGTATGACTTTGGTGAAAAACAGGGTCTCAACTTCGGGAAAGGTAGACGAACACCAATTTGGATGTCTCTAACCCCCGAAGGAAAACCCCCAGATTATTACCAAAAAACCAGAAGAGGCTTAGGTTATGTCACACCTCCCTCTGTTCCAGAAACTAAAATCAGTAACTATCTGCGACGGGATCATTCATCCGGAACATCTTCCTAGGAGTCTGACGTTAGCGTTGGACCTTTCTTTAAAAGATTGACTGTGAACATGGTTTTAACTAGTCACCCAGATAAAGATGCAGGGGGTAATGAAGGGTTAATTGAATTGACCAACGACCCATGGATCAAGCGTCTTAACATCTTATGGGATATGCGTTTCGAACAACGCGAACCACCCACTGAAGATAGCGTAATCCAGGTCAACATGGGAGATGAATCTGATCCCAAACCAATTTTCATAAGCGAAAGCTTATCACCATCTGAGAAAGAAGATCTTATATCTCTCGTCCGAGAATATATAGATGTCTTTGCTTGGAATTATGAAGACATGACGGGTCTCGATCCAAAAGTGGCCATGCATCGTCTCAACATCGATTCGGATGCCAAACCCGTTAAACAACAGCAACGCCGGTTTCGTCCAGAGATCATGGAAGCAATTGAGTCTGAAGTGAAAAAGCTTATAGACTCAGGCTTTATCAAAGAGGAACAACACCAGGACTGGGTGGCCAATATTGTTCCCGTGCCCAAGAAAAACGGTAAGGTCTGTATATGCATCGACTTCCGTGATCTCAATGCAGCTTGTCCGAAAGACGAATTCCCGCTTCCTATCACGGATGTCATGATTGACAACACCTGCGGATACGAAAGGATTTCCTTCATAGATGGGTTCTCCGGGTGCAATCAAATCAAGATATATCCTAAAGACGAAAAGCATACTGCATTCAGAACACCGTTGGGGGTGTATTGCTACACAGTGATGCCCTTCGGCCTAAAAAACGCAGGTACAACTTATCAACGAGCAATGAACGCCATCTTCCATGAACATCTGCGTAAAAAGATAGAATGCTACGTTGATGACATAGCTGTGAAAAGCCAATGTAAGGGTGATCATCTTGCAGATTTGAAGACAATGTTCGATATCATGCGAGAACACCAACTGAAAATGAATCTGACTAAATCGTTTTTCGGAGTATCAAGTAGAAAATTCCTAGGATTTATTATCACGTCCAAGGGAATTTCTCTGGATCCAGAGAAGGTGCGCGCCATCCAAGACATGCCGCCGCCGAAGAATCTCAAAGTGCTCAGAGGTCTGCAAGGCAGATTGACATACATCCGAAGATTCATATCTAATCTCTCGGGGCGCTGCCAACCTTTCTCAAAGCTTATAAAGAAAGGCGTGTCCTTTGTCTTGGATGAAGAATGCCAAAAAGCATTCGAGGAGATTAAGAGATATCTCACTCAACCGCCAGTTCTCGTGGCCCCGATATCAGGAAAACCGTTCCTGTTATATGTAAGGGCTATGGAACATTCTCTTGGAGCTTTATTGGCCCAGAACGATGATCAGGGTCAAGAGCAAGCCATCTATTATTTAAGCAGAACCATGATGGGAGCCGAACACCGGTATAATCCTGTCGAAAAAAAGAATATCTCGCTTTGGTATTCGCAGTTCAAAAGATGCAACATTACCTAGTCGGACAAACGATTCACGTCATCTCTAAGGTGAACCCCTTGAGGGTGCTGATGATGAAGCCATCATCTCTAAATTGCCGACTCGCAAAATGGGTCATTCTCTTATCACAATACGACATGCAATTCATGCCCCAAAAGACAGTCAAGGGTCAAACATTGGCAGACTTTTTAGCCGATCATCCGGTGCCAGGGACATCTAAATTATATGAAGAATTGCCCGATGAAGTCGCCGAAGCTTGTGTCACTCGAGAATCTACACAAGTGTGGAAATTATTCTTCGACAGTGCGTCCAGAGCAAACCCTCATGGAGCAATTACCGCGGGAGTAGGAGTGGTGTTCGTCTCTCCGAACGGTCACGTAATCCCAAGAGGATTTTCCCTAATCGAACCTTGCACCAACAATGTAGCTGAGTATAATGCTCTGCTATTAGGGATGCAACTAGCCGAAGAACTTAATATTCGGCATCTTGAGGCTTATGGTGACTCTCAGCTCATTGTAAATCAAGTCCGAGGGGAATATGAAGTACGTCATGAGGACCTAATCCCGTATTACTTCGTAGTGCTAAAGCAAGCTAAGAAGTTCTAATGATTCTTTATTGAATATATTCCATGAGCTCAGAACGCTTATGCAGACGCTTTGGCCTCATTAGCAACTTCGCTGGCATTACCGCCAGGTGCCGAAACAACGATCCCAGTCACCGGACGTGAACTATACTGCTCCAAGATTCCTATGGAGGGAAGCTCAGACAAGACAATGACAGGAGAGGTCTGTACAACCTCCATAGAGCTCGAATCTAGAGATTGGCGATTTCCATACATCGACTACGTCCTGTACGGAATTTTACCCGACGATCCTAAAGAAGCGGCCACCATCAAGCGGAAGGCCCTCCGATTCTATTACGATGCAGTCTCTCAAGTCATGTATCGTAAATCACATGATGGAGTTTTACTTCGATGCCTCTCTCGGAAGGAAGCAAAAGAGGCCCTCAAAGAAGCTCATGATGGAATGTGCGGAGCCCATCAACCCGGAGCTAAATTAGGAGATCGCCTCCGTCGAATTGGCTATTATTGGCCAAAGATGTTCTCAGACGCGGTTGACTACGCTAAACGTTATAACGCATGTCAAATTCATGGGGATTTCATCCACCAAGCACCTGGGAACTTACATCCCACATCTGTATCCTGGCCATTCGAAGTGTGGGGCATGGATATCGTGGGACCAATTTCTCCTCCGACCTCCAAAGGACACCGGTTCATCCTGGCTGTGACCGACTATTTCTCCAGGTGGGCGGAGGCAATCCAGTTGAAAGAAGTCAAGACTTCAAACGTAATCAAGTTCATCAAACATCATGTCATCTACCGTTTTAGAGTCCCGAGGCGAATAGTTCACGACAACGGGACACAATTCGTCAGTTTTAGGTTTCAGAGGTTTTGTGACAAATTCAGAATCCAGAGTGTCGCATCTACGGCATATTACCCGCCAGCAAATGGTCTTGCAGAAGCTTTTAACAAAACCATAGTAAAACTTCTCAAGAAGTTTGTTTCCAAGAGCCGACGTGATTGGAATGAAAGGCTCGGCGAATGTCTGTAGGCTTACCGCACGATGGTGAGGACCCCTACGAGAGCTACACCATTCTCTCTGGTATACGGCCGCGAAGCTATATTGCCATTAGAGATCCAAATCACTTCTCTGAGAGTCGCAATCACAACTGGACTAACAGAGGGAGAAAAACATCAACGACGTCTGCAAGAACTTGAAGCCCTAGATGACAAACGACTTCAAGCTCAGTAGCAGATCGAATTATATCAAGCCCGTATTTCCAAAGCTTACAACAAAAAGGTTAATGAACGGATTTTCAAGAAGGGCGATTTGGTTTTGGCCAACAGACGACCCATGGTGATGACACACAAAACCAAAGGGAAGTTCAATCCTAAATGGGAGGGGCCTTTCGTAATAGATTCAGTCTATTCGAGCGGAGCATATCGCCTCATCAATCAAAAAGGAGACAGGCTCATGATGCCAATTAATGAGAAATTCCTAAAGAGATATTTCCCGTAAATCATGTAACCCCCTAAACCCCAGCTATATCAGGCTGGGGGTTGCCTATTTATAGTGTAATTCTGTTTGTATTTCGTCATGTTAACATTACATCTCTGACGATTGAAATTTTCTGAAACTATTATAAGTAGTAATAAAGAGAATTTTGTTTCATGCTAAGTTAACATTACACTTACAGCATTTGCATTACTTTTCATTGTCTTGAATCAGATTTCAACAAAAGAGATGATGAAAACCAAAATGATATCATTTCCATTCAATATTGTTAATTTGAATACAAAGGTGAAAACAATCGAAAGGAAAATGATACAAATTTATTCCTCCACCAAAAGCAGTGCAAATCCTAAGCATCGGGACTCATCAGTCTAAAAGACTTGAGTTTAGATTTCAGTACTGATATATTCTCCTCGTGAGCCTTTCTAATTTCTTCAGTTATCTTGCTCTTGAGCTCCTCTTCATTAGGCGTTGCTTCTGCAATCTCTCGCCGAAGCTTATCAGCAGCGACAAGTTCATCGCAATAGCATTTGAAAAGTCCGTCACAGTAAACAGCTAACCCTCCATATCACCAGCTAGCTGAGCATTTATCTGAGGTAGCTCAACATCAGCACGAGCAAGTTCTGTTGCAGTATCCCGGAGACCCACAGCAAAATTGCCCATGTCCCCTTGTACTTGGAGATGTTCCCCACGCAGGCTGGCAATATGAGATTCCGTCTCAGACAGACTTTTCTGAAGAGCCTCTTGGCGTTGTGCTTTTAAAGCCTTGGCCTGAGAAAAAGCATGATCCACTTCTGGCCCTATGTCATCACGCTGCAGCATTGAAAGGAATTCCAATTCATATTCCAGGATAATGATGCCCTCGCGACAATTCTCGGTCCATAATGCATTCCCCTGGTTCCTAATCTTGGCGAGACATTCTAGCAGGTGGGGTTTAAAAACCTTGAAGCTCACACCCCCGAGGCTAACAACGTCGATAGTCATTTGCATCCAACGCTCTAGTCATTCGATGAGCTCTCTCAAAGTTTCTGAGCTTGGAGGTGGAGCAGTCGGATAAAAAAACAATTCGCATAATCAGTGCGAGTAGGGGTGTGCGTGGCTTCAGATGATAACTTTTTGGCCATATTTGACGCTGAGCCTGAGATAGTCGCTTCCCGCCCACCGGTTATCATTTCAAGACTAGGAGAAGCAACTTGAAGCATAGTATCCTCTCTGTTCTCAGGAGATGCAGCACGCGTCGATTTTATCGCATCCCCCATCAACTTAGCACTTTTCGAAGTTTTGGCCATGATGGGCAATCGTTTACGAACCCTCCTGTCATACTCGCCTCGCTCAGCAGCAGAAAGAGCCTTCTTACCCGATCTTAAAGAGCGAGGTTCAGAAACAGGCGCTTCTGGAGGAATCTCCTCAGTTGTCTGCTCTCCGGGAGAATCAGCAATCAGTTTTCCCTCTTTGATCCCCGTAGGAACCTCTTCTTCAGAAGGTTCTATGGTGGACAACTCTCTAGGAACTTCAACGGCTCCGGTTGCTTCCTGTTCACAGGATAGATACTCTTCTATCCCCGGCAAACGAGTATTCGAAGACCTGCTCCTCGAACGATACAACTCCCGAATCTCATTTATACAGGAGGTGTAAATATCATAGTCAGGGATTTGGGAAACTTATTCAAACCAGTTGCGAAAATCTGCAACGGTAGAACAACCGGACGGCGAGTTAGGTAAAGTGAAGTACGCGTGAGTTCCTCCAGCTGAGAAGAAATACCATGCGCGGGCTCCCTCATACAAATTTCCAACTTGAGCCAAGGCCAGGTTAGGATTGCCAACGTAAAGTTGATCATATCCAAATTGCCTAGCAAATCTAGAAGGCATGTAAGGCTCGATGATGCACTTCTCCCGCAAGCGATAGACCAGGTAGCCCAACCTGATCATAAGAAGCCAGCTAAAAGTGCCCTTTTCCAAAGAAGACGAGCCCTCAAAAAGCAAGTCCATGAAGAGGGCATTTTCTACGTCAGCTCCGTTAAAGTTAGGAGCACAACAGAAAATCCGATAATTGTCTTCCCGAGATAAGAGTTGTCGAGCCCTGACTATATAAGAATTAGTCCACGTGGCCGACTCCAATCTCTGTACAAAGGGAATATAAGTGTCATCGCCCTCATATACTCCCGTCATCAATGAGGGACAATGCAGCACGAACCAGGCCACCAAGTACGTATACGGCACTGGTATACGTGGTTGAGGAGTTCTCTCGGCTTTCTTCTTGGTAGCTTTAATTCCTGAAGCGCTGAGAAGTTTTGAGGTCAACATCCTCAGGCCATTCTGCATGCAGCCGACCATAGCAGTAAGGAGACTCACAGGTCTCCCATGCGCTAGCAAAGTAGCTGGGTACACAACTTCAGCTAATATTGCCTCAATTAGTTTTGACGGTACTACGCACCGCTTCAACCAAACCATAAAGAAGCCTGCAAGAAGAGCCGTGTCAGAAATAAGGACTGTGGCCTGGTGGTGGAAACTTTCAAATTCGACACCAGCCTTGAAATCATCCTCTGCATGCTCCGTTTTATAGGTAGCATTGGAAACCTTAATTCGAGCTTTGGCGTCCTTGGGAGAGATAGCTGCAACACGAGATACGGTTACATCTTTCCGGCTCAAGTTCTAAAAAAGGTATTCCGCCCACGTGGTATGCATAATGCCCCCTCCACGCATTCCAAAGACTTGGGCACATATGTGGAAGTGACACATCAACTCCCAGAAAGTAGCGTAAATTTTCGGGTGAGCCACTTTCAGTAGGGAAAGCTCCTTAGTGGTGGGGATGAACTCCTCATAGGGCGTTTTTTCAAGCGATAACCCCGATACTGCTTGCATCTCATGAAGAGCAAAACCTAACTCTCCTGTAGGTGTGAAGAACATGCAGCTGTCCGGGTTATATTTCTCCAACATAGCGAAGAAGTTGTGATAACTCTACACGACACCCCGTCGAGTAGCTAACACGAGAACCGTGAGACCCGATCGAGCGAGCGACTCCTTAAGTTCCTCAAGAACGAAGTCAATCATGTGGGTCCACCAACCTCCTTCTCCAGAACAAACCCATCCAGGGGATCTGAACATCTGGGTAGAAAATTCACCCTGAGTTGTAAGGAATTGGCGAATAAAGATGTTCGCTGGACGTGGCATCTCCGAAACCTGATCCTTCTTCTCAAATAAACCAGGTCTCAATCCCTTGAGTTGCCCTCCGATTTTTGTGCGAGCACGCCGAGCAGATCCAAGCGACACATTCTCCTTCTCTTTGACTATGTCGAAAGTCAGACCCCGACGACAGCTTGCATTCAAAAAGTAAGAGAGTGGGTACATCCTCTTCATGTTTGGAAGGAAGAAGAGGTGATTATCAACTCTCTGCAACAGCTTCGAATCTTCTGCATGTATGAGGTGATCATCAACTGGTATACGATCTCCGAATATGAACGCTGGTTTGGGAAATTGGACACGACCGGTAGGAGTCTTCATGTCTAAATCAGTAATCAGAATCCTAAGAGTAGAACATCGGGGGAATTTAATCATGTCCGTCCTCTCCGAGTCAGAGAGAGTACACAGCGGAATTCTGTTTTGGAGACTGAAGATTACATCCGTGTCAGGTCCGCCAATATACCCAAAATAGTGCTCTTGCGAAAGCGGCACGTTTGGAAGAAGCACTGCACAATCAAAAGCAGAAGTTAGTAGCTAAAAACAAGTTACTGATGTAAAAACAGAATCATAAATCTCAAAACGCGAGAGTTAAAAATTTCAGACGCGGAGGTCGAGCCCCGCGTCAGAAAATCCAAACGCGAGGGTCGAACCTCGTGTTGAAAAACTTGAACGCGAGAGTCAAGACCTACATGGAGTCCCAACTCCGCGTTTTCATTGAACAGAAACGAGTCATCTTCCTCGTTATCAAGAACCCATCTAGGATTTTCAGAGAACTTGCCAAGGCAAGTTATTTCGGTCAACACTCACCACGACAGGGAGGACCCTGCGACGGCAACGTTGACGGTGATGTTCCCGCAGGAATAAGAACACCACCGGCGTCCTCAGCCGACGGCTTTTGGAAGTCGCTCCGGCGACTTTCTTGGAGCTCGAGCCTACTCTTCGCGGCGCCATTGATGCAATCGGTCGGAGGAGGCGTCGATGATCGAGGGAGATAGAGTTCGTCGGAAATCTCGTCAAAATCAAACGAGAGTTCTCGTTCTTGGAAATAGCCGAAAATTTTGAGAGTCAAGTGACTCTTGACGTGACCACTCAGGTCTATTTATAACAGCCGTCAAGCTGTTGAGATGGCACGGGATTCTAGGAAAGAATCCAAACCATTTTCAAAATACGAAGCTCACTACCGCGTTCAAATGCCCAAGCACAAGGCTCAAGCCAGCGTTACAAGGGTCTGCAACCTCGTGTTTTGAACCTCAAACGCGAAGGTCATCTTAGCGTTGCCATTCTTCTAAATCCTCAAAGGCATGAACCCCCTTAACAGGATGTTAACCAAAACCTCTGTTACTCTTCAGCAGAATCTAAATCCTCATTGGGTTAATATTACACCCCAAACGATCGTCATCACCACAGAGTTTGAGTTTAGCTGGCATAAAATACCAGTGTGGCTATAACTCCTCTGTCAGAATCAACTTATTAATTCTCATTAACAGAACGATAAGTCTCTAAAATCATTCAGATTATTGTCAATTTATTAGCTCTCTCTCGCAGAGCAATAAATAACCAGTTTATCAACTCCTTTCAGTAGGGTAATAAAACTCCCCAAAATCTTGTTCAAATCACAAGTATCACAAAACACTTAGCAATTTTACTCAGCGAGACACAAAAGGATTTTTTTGCCACAGATGTCACGTTAAAATTACACCTCTGACAAAAACCAACTTATCGACTCTCTCCAATAGAGCGATAAGTCCTCAAAATTGCCCCGATCGCAATCCCTCTACTGTCACGTTAAAATTATACCTCTGACAAAAACCAACTTATCGACTCTCTCCAATAGAGCGATAAGTCCTCAAAATTGACCCGATCGCAATCTCTCTACTGTCACGTTAAAATTACACCTCTGACAAAAATCAACTTATTGACTCTCTCTAATAGAGCGATAAGTCCTCAAAATTGCTCCGATCGCAACGTCCTTTCCTGTTATGTTAACCTCACACCTCTAACAGTCTAAACCCTCTTATTTGAACCCTTTTTATCCCGCTATATAAGAGGTGTTCTCATAAGATCCCTAATGGACTAAGTACTTTTCAGAACTGTCCTTAGTGATAATAAGGAAAAGTTCGGAATCTCCCCACAGGAAAAAAGTCCACGCCAAGTTAAAATTACACCTCTGGCGTCTATAGACTTCTTTCAGTGTTTAAAGTCAAAATAACACAGGAAGAATTCTACTCTTTAGCTCTGTTCCGGGAGAATGATTTAACATTTATCCCCAACATTGTGAAGTTCTCTAGAGTTATCTTAAATGATAATAAAGGAAACTTTCCAAATCCGGGCTATCCTGGAGATCTATACTAAGTCATGAATACACCTCGGGCGTTTCTCGTGATTTGTTACTTAAAATCAAAACATGACAAATGCAAGAAACAATGAGGCATCAATATCACTTTTTATTCAAGAGTTAGAAGAAAGTGATACAAAACAAACTTGTTCTTGTCAAAAAGAACATTACAAAAACCAAATTCACTCACGCATTAAATCAAAAGAGATAAGCTGAGCCTTAACTTCAGCTAACTCCTCCTCGTGAGTAGCTCGCACCATGGCTTCAGCCTTCGCCCGGAGTTCATCCTCACTGGGTATGATGGTGACCGCCACTTTGTTCCTGGCCTGTTCTAGGGCTTGAGCCTGTGTATGATATTCCAAAGTACCATTTGCATTCTGGGTACTAAGGATATTAACAATGCCCTCTTCGCGGGAAAGTTCAGCCTTCAATCGTAGGACTTCGGCTTCAGCTTCAACAAGTCTGTCCCGAAGCGAATTCATAGAAGCAGTTGAGCGTTCTAGTTCTGCTCGCTTCCGAATGTTACGCTCACGAAGCTCTGCGATCTGACGCTCTTTCTCAGCTAAGTCCCGTTCCATCGCCTCTCGGCGAGCCGCTTCTGCGACCTGAAGACCAGCCAAAGTTGACATGATTTGCGGCTGAAGTTCTTTGTGGCCCAATGTCTCGAAGCGTTGTAATTGCTCTTCCAAACGGAGAATAATTTCTGAACAGCGCTCGAACCACTGAGTGTTGCCCACACTCCTGACTCCATTCAAGCCTGCCTTCAGAAGAGGTCGAAAGGAGTTCAAAGTTCCCCGGTCATTCACCATGTATTCAACCACCGTCTTCGCAAGGTTATTTAGATATACCAGAGAGATATGAAGAAATTTAGGTGCGTCAGTGAGACTGGAAACCACAGCCGAAGACGCCCCTCTAGCCATCGAAATTGGTGCAGGGGATCCTGGCGCTGAAGCTGCAGAAGCGGTAGAAACATTCAATTGTGAGGGGCTTGAGGTCAAAGCCATCATCGCCCTTGCTTGAGATGTGCTTGGCCGTGCCTCTGTTGGAGTAAGCGAGATCTTCAGCAATGCGGTAGGCGAAGCAGCTACAGTAGATGAGGCAGTTAGAGGCTGCTCTTGCGCAGGAGCTGACACCGGCACGAGCTGTTGTTCCAAAGGAGGAGTCGCAGCGGTAGTCTCAGGCAACGCTGCAGGTGAAGCAGTTGTTGTGGGTGAGCCGATTAAATGTTGCTCTGGTAAAGGAGTCGACGCCGGCGCAAGTTCTTGCTCTGAAGAAGGAGCAGCAATAGTAGTCCCAGGAGTAGGTGAACCTGCACGAAAAAATGGTCGGAACGCAGAAAAAGCGTGCGGAATAAGTCGAAACAAACTAAGCTTACCAGTGAGATAGAAAGGAGTATAACCAGATGCTTTATCGGATGGAGCCTTGGGAGCATCGTCAAAAGTGGTGATGTCATCCATGGAATCATGTCCATCGTCTCCTTCATCGTCACCTGGCACGTTGCCAATTTTAGCATCCTCTTCACCTCTATCTTCGTCACCTTCATCACCAATCGAGGAACCCTCATAATCAACTCGCTCCTCATCATCCCGAGTAGCTGAAGGTTCAGGAAGATTTGTGTCGGTAGCTGGTTTAGTCATAAGTCCCGTTGTAGGACTGAGAATTAAATCACCAGCTTGTGACATTAATACTGAAGGAGGAGGGGATGGATTCTCTTCGAGACCCCCTGGTTCCGATGCAGGAGACTTAGGAAGGTCCATCACTGGAGCAGATTCTGCATCTGTAGCCATTAATTCGCCCTCTTCGTCTTCAGTAGGATGGTAAGAAGAAGCCTCACTTGATAAGGCCGGGCCATGAGAACGAAGTCCAGTTCTATGTGGCAGGTCTGCAACGGAAGATTCCTGTTGTTCTTCATCTTCAGCAGCTCTGATGGCATCAGCCATCAACTTGGATTTTTGCTGGCCTTTAAGGGGAGGAGAATTAACCGTCAGCTTCCAACGGATCTGTTTATCATATCGGCCGGCTTCATCCGCAAAGAGTTTCCTTTCCCCGCCGCTCTCGTCGTGGGAGACTCAACCACTTGTTGCTCCTCCCTTGGAACAGGCTCAGCTGTTTGTTCCTCTTCCTATCCAGCAGGCTGATTCTTAATGGATAGGAACTCATCAATCCCTCTCAAGCGGGATGTCTTTGACCCCCTCCTTGAAGCATACATATGCCTAATGTCTTTCAGGCAAGATGAATTCAAGTTGTAATTGGGTGTTCGGAAAGCGGCGAAATACCAATTGCAGAAGCTTATAGAGGTATAGGAGTTGGGTGTTTTGTGGGGAAGCCTGAAAGTCGCTTTGGTACAACCTGCCACAGAATAGTACCAAGCCCTGGCCCCTTCATATATGTTGCCCACAGCTAAGAGCTGAGGACGAGGGTTCCCAACGTACAACTGATCATACCCAAATTAGCGAGCGAACCTATAGGGCTGGTAGGGCTCGAGGAAACAGTGAGCGCCTTACCGGAAGATCAAGTAACCTGGCCTGATAGAGAGCAGCCAATGAAAAACACCCCCGCTCAGCTGAGTGAATCCATTAGGACCCGCTACGTCCTGATATTCTGCTCCATAGACGCCGCCTTCAAAATCGGGGAAACAACGCCATATATGGTAGTGGGTGTCCCGCAACAAAATCTGTCGAATTCTAACCATGTATCCCCCTTCCCATTTTGCAGATTCTAATCGTTGCACAAATGGGATGAATGAGTCCCCGGAGGAGAGGCCGCACTCATTAGAGGAGGACAGTGGAGCACATACCAAGCCATCAAATAGGTATACGGCAATGGTATCCGGGGATTGGGAGTTTTGAAAGCTTTGTGGCCCCCAGACTCCACCTCGGTGACATCAACAAAATCCAAGGCCAACTCCCGCAGTCCACTCTGCAAACGGTCCACCATGGCGTACAGCAGATTCAATGGCCTCCCATGCGCCAGGAGAACAGCGGGGTAGATCACCTCAACAGCAAGAGCATCGATCGGCCTGGTAGGAACGACGCACCGCTTGAGCCACAACATTAAGTATCCAGCCAAAAGCGCCGTATCAGAAATAGGGAGCAAAGCTTAGTAGTGGAAACTTTCAAATTCCGTATGAGCCGGGAAAATATCTTCCTTGGCCTCATTGGTGTAATGGGAAGTAGCATCGTCGATTCGGGCCTGGACCTCCTCCAAAGTGCTTGCGGATAACTTGGACACTGAGGCTCCCTTATTGGTCAAGTTCTGGAATAAATATTCCACCCAAGACACTTGCTTAATGCCGCTTCCTCGAGCCCCTGTCTGCTACATACAGATGTGGAAGTGACACATGACTTCCCATAAGGTGGAGTAAATTTCAGGGCTCGTTTTCTTCAAAATTTTAAGTTCCGCCGATCCCGGAACAAATTCTTCATACGGTAAATCCCCAATAAGAAGACCCGAGACTTTATGCATCTCGTGGAGAGCAAAGCCTAACTCCCCCACAGGGGTGAAGAAAGTACAAGTTTCAGGATTATACTTCTCTAATATGGAGAAGAAATGAAAGTGGCTTTGAACAATCCCGAACTTAGTGGCCCGTACCGGAATCTTCAAGCCAGCTTGGGTGAGAGACGCATCCAATTCGTCCAAAACAAACTTGGTCATCTGGGTCCACCACCCTGTCACCGGAGAATGAACCCAGCCAGGAGTTCTAAATCCTTGCGCGCGAAATTCTCCTTTATTAGCCAAAAATTTCTTGACGAAGGTGTTTGCTGGACTAGCCACTTCGCTGATAGGGTACTCCTTGGCAAACAATCCTGGCCGTAAAGCTGTCACCAGTCGGTTGTAACCAACTGTACGGACCCCTTGAAAAGTCAGGGTTCCGAGAACAACTCCATCCTGATCCTTAACCAGAGGCCAACCCATACGCCTTGGGATGGAAGCGCATTGAAAGTAGGATATGGGGAACATCCTCTCCATATTGGGAAAGAAAAGGTTACGGTCCCCAACTTTCCGCAGCCACTTATAGTCCCCATCATAAGCAGTGCCGGCCTCGAAGTCAACATAATCCCCGAAGAGGAATCCAGGTTTAACTATTGGCTTGCGGCTCGGGTTCTT
Source organism: Asparagus kiusianus (assembly GCA_022839385.1). Classification (NCBI taxonomy): domain Eukaryota; kingdom Viridiplantae; phylum Streptophyta; class Magnoliopsida; order Asparagales; family Asparagaceae; genus Asparagus; species Asparagus kiusianus. The sequence goes on from BQKN01064012.1 coordinate 259,137, forward strand.
AAATCGGGCATCCGTAACCAATATCCTAAGGGTCTCAGGAGAAGCTTGGGTGATTAATTCCACGTGACTCTTATCCTTAATTCGGAAAACTGGGAGTTCTTGGCGTAGGTTGAATGTCATATTCGAGTCCACACCACCTTCATGCCTAAAATGATGGCGAAAGGGGAGAGGCTCAGTAGTATGACGCACTACAAAAACAAAGGAAAAAGTTAGATCTCAGACGCGAAGGTCAAACTTGATTTGAAGACTAAAGACGCGAAGGTCGAGCCTCGCGTCAACAAATTTCAGACGCGAAGGTCGAGCCTCGCGTCAACAAAGTTCAGACGCGAAGGTCGAACTTCGCGTCAAGAATTTAAGACGCGGAGGTCGAACTCCTCGTCAAAAATACCAAACGACGGAGTCCAGCCCCGCGTTATCGAAACGAGTTTCCTCGTTGATCCAAAGATCAGAACTTGCTGAAGCAAGTTTAATAACCATGGAGGTCGTACTCACTACCGATCAAAGGAAGTGAGGGCGGCACGTTCGCCTGAGCAGTAGCGCCGCCGGCCGACGCAGACGACGCTGGTCCCTGAGCTATGGCGACGTCGGACTTGGAGGGACGGGGAACAACCTTCTTGGGTGCCATGGATTTTAGTCGAAGAAGGAGATGAACAGTTCTCGCCGGAGATGCGAACGAAATTTTGTTCGCTAGAATTTCAAGAAGAGTCGAAGGACTCTGATTTGACCCTCAACGGTCTATTTATAGACAGCTGTGAGCTGTCAAATCGTAACGGACGGGATTCGAGGCCAGAATCCCGCCCAAACTCGACCCTCGCGTTCGAGTTGGTTGAAATTCCAAACGCGAGGCTCACCTATGCGTTCAAACTCTCAGGCACAGAGTTCACCTACGCGTTACAATCAACAGGGCCTCAAATAAATGGAGAAAAATTAAGGTCAGCCACCAAAGTCACCAAAATCGAAAAGCAACAGGCGACTCCACTGGGGAGTCTATCAGATGGGTGTAAGCAAATTACAATCAGCAACGCTAAAACCATCAGACTCGATTTGGAGCGTGCTTCATCCTTCATTATCATTAAGGCTCAAAAGCTGTATTGTTTGGTTCAAAGAAGCAACATCTCAACATTCCGACAACCAGTTTCGCGACGTCTTCCAATCAGACGGAGTGGACAATCAATCCATGAAATTTTGGGATCCAAAGTATTCCGAAAATTCGTCCCAGTCAACCGTGAACTTTTGAAAACTTTGGAGGGGGTTCTGTAGGCTGTCTAAAAATCACAATAGATAGCTGATCCCCACGAGATTACAAGGCAATGGTTCCTTCAAATCGAGAAGCAGAATTCATCCTTACAATCGAAACAGAAGAGATTTCTAAATCATTACATCCGCAGCATTATAATCGCTACAAACACGACCTCATGTTTGAGATGATTGATCTTGATGGTTGAAACAACAACATGACTAATATTATATTAGCAACTATTAGAGATGCTGATGAGCAGTGTAATGACTTCAGAAATAAAAGGTTGGACTTAGTTGGTGAGTTGCTTGGTAGAGAGCTGTGGGCAAATATTCACTAATTCCCATCAAGTTCCAACAATGAAAGCTGCAATCAGATAGCTTTCGCGCCAACGAACGAAGATTGCAAATGGAGGACTTTTCACACAGATCGAGAAGGGTTACAATTCAACGATACTTCCGACAGCTGATGAAAACTCTATTCAGTGGTCTTCACAATCAACAGTGAGAGTTACAATTTGATGACTTTCACACCCCACAACAATTCAAGTGAGGATTACTGAACGACGGTCCTTGTAACGCTCTATAGAAGAGGTTACAGACCAACTAACCCCTTCTAAAACGCGGAAGTCATCCCCGCGTTACAACTCTGGAAATGCACTCGACCCTCGCGTTTCCAAGCAGCAGCAAGCAAAACGCGAGCGACCCTCGTGTTCATTGATGTTCGGTTGACACCCAACCTCGCGTCTCAATTCTAAGACGCGAAGGTGGGGTTCTGAACGTCAGATTGGGCGTTTGACTCGTTCAAACATGAGTCGAACGGTTTCAGAACTGTTTTCCCACGATCTGAGGAAATCACGCCCACTTAGGAGCGGATTTAGAGGGCAGTTACAACCTCTTATCCCCCTATAAAAACTCAACAAACTCAACTGAGTGAAAGGGGAGCTTTTGGAGGGTTGGATTTTCAGTGGTTGGATTCTGAGGATCAAAACCACAAGGGGTTGGCTTTTTGGAACGGAAAAGTTAGCTAAGGAGGGGATTTTCCAGCATCTAAACCGCACAGGTTTGGAGGCGATTCGGATCTCAACCGCACAGAGAGGCAAGGGAGACGAAATCCTTGGAGATAGGATTTTCGAATCAAGTTTAGAAGATCAAATCTGAAAGGATTCTTCAACAGCAGAATATCCGCTTGGTCATTAACCGAATCTACGGTTCTAACAACTCTATCCACAGAGTTCTAACTCGTTCAGAGTTATAACTCGATCGGAGTTCTTAAACTCGTTAAAGAGTTACTTATAAAACTTTCCACAGAAGTTCATCGTTCCCACGAGATAAGAGACGGTCGGATCGTCAACGGAGAGCAAATTCGACACAAGCAATCGAAGGAGGCATTCCATCGCTACCGAGAAGAACCCAGTTTTAAACAAAGGGGAGAACCAAATTCGTTCTCCTCTCTTTTGTAATCGAATTGTAACCGAGATTAAAGGAATCAAAGTCAAATTTCTTTTCTTCTCTTCATTGCAATTTTCCAACACTTCTTTTAAAAATAGTAAACAAATTTCAAAAAATGTAAAACTTTGGAAAATAATTGTAAACATGATAATATACATGTTACAAAAATTGGTTTTCAAAAAGCTCTTCCCATTTACAAAATATCATCATTTTGCAAATATGTCCAAAACATGAAAACTGAACATACATGTTTTTGACATATTGATTTAAACAAACTTTTGAAACTTTGTGAAATGTTTTTATAGACTTGATAAACTACGTATAAAGTGATGTTGAAGTCTATAAACTAATAAAATAATGTTTTCACAAAAACACCTATATTTTGATAAAATCAACAAATACGTGTGTGTGATTAATATGAGCTCAAAGTATTAACACACAAGTATAAACCTATACTGCAAACACTATAAACTATATACCCAAGCAATCTTGATCTTCAATATGCTCTTCTTGGTAAACATGCGGATGAAGCTTGAACTTTGATCTTCAACTTGAATTGCAATGCTTCACTCTACTATTCCGCCAACCTTCATTGGATATGATCATGAATGCTTGATTTCATCCATCCTCTAATATGTTGTTTGTCTACAATAAATACAAAAACACAAACACTAGACAAACAACATTAGATGTAAATTGTTTGTAAATCATCATTAAAACAAAAGGACCCAACATGGCCCTCCTGGCCGCAGTTCCAATACTTCCCTTTGATAGGTCTAACGTTCAAGTTCGACCTCTTCTTCTTTGACTTCGACCGATTCATGTTCTGATTACCCTTCTTCTGACTTCGGCCTCTCTGCTCGAGATTTATGGTTGAATCCGAACCTTCTGATTCGGATGATTTCCTTCTAACCTCCTCGGATAGAATCATGCTCATAACCTCACTCAGCTTTAACTTGTCCTTCCCCGTCGAATTATTGATTATCATCACACAACATGCCCAACTATCAGGCAACTACGATAGTAACAGTAGGGCTTGTACTTCGTCATCGAACGTGATTTCTACAGAGATAAGCTGATCAACAATCGTGTTGAACTCGCTGAGGTGTATTATGAAGGACCGTCCTTCTGCCATCTTGAGGTTGAAGAGGGTTTTGACGAGATGCACCTTGTTTGCGACGGACGGCTGCTCGTACATCTTCGCGAGTGCTTCTATAAACCCCACCATCGTCTTCTCCTTCAAAATATTGTGAGTGACTATCTTGGCGAGCGACAACCGGATTTGTCCTAGAACCTTCCTATCTAGTATCTCCCAATCCTCGTCTGACTCCTCTTTCTTCTTTTCCTTAGCCTTGCCCATTATCGGGCGATACAAGTCCTGTTACAGATAGTCATTCATTTGCGACTTCCAGTAGGCGAAGTCTGAATCGTTAAACTTCTCGATCTTAGATTTGCTTTCCTTTGCCATGGCTTTCTTTCACAAATTTACTAAACGAAGCTCTGATATTAGTTGTTGGGGATTTGAAACAATCAAATCGAATCCTTGTCCTTCCGGATCTTGTGTTTGAGAGTTAAGCAAGTAGGAAAATCACCACAAACCAAAGATCAAAACTTGCAGGAAATTAAACAAGAGAGAACACACAGATTTAACGAGGTTCGGCAACGTGCGTACGTCCTCGGGAGCCACACTACATAATTCTTTGATTAATTGAAGAAGATTACAATGCTCACAATAGGCCTCTCTCTCTCTAAGAAATTGGATCTCAAGGAGCCATCAAAAAACTCTACTTTTCGTCAGCAATAAACCCTAGAAACATATAAGAGTTTATATAGGATCACTAATCAAACAGAATTCCAAAACATATTTGGAAACTGAAAAATCCTGTCGCGGTCGACCGGACATTAGTTTCGGTCGACCGGACAGAGCGCCAAATAATTACAGGGTCTGGTGCATGTTTTCGGTTGACCGGCCATCACCTTCGCTCGACCGATGACCACTCTCGGTCGACCGACACCAAACTTCGGTCGACCAGCCAGAGTGCGGTTTTCTCCTCGGTTTTCTACAGGGTTCACGATCGACCGGACCTCATCCGTCGGTCGACCGGCCAACGTCTGAACTGTTTTCTTCTTCTTTTTGAACCAACTTTGGGTCTACACCACTCAGACTAACAACAAATTCCATGCCTCATTGGGCCAAAAAGGAGAAGCTTCCTCTCCTGCCTCTTTGTGCCAAATGTACCACGTCAACCGAAATCATTCTACTCCGGGAAAAAGGACTCATATATAGAATTATTATCTTTTTGGTGATGAGAAACATTGGCTGGCACACTCTACTCCACTCCACTTCTTATGAGAAGACCCGAGGTCGAGGACTTGGCTAGCCAAGGAAAACCTCAGGTCGCTGGGTCCCCCCACCTCATCCCAGACCCAATTAAGTAGAACCCTTCAAGGGACTCGGGTGACACAGCACTACCGGCTGGGAGGGGGCTCGAACTCGGACCACCCCCAGCAGTGGGATGTCCATGCCACCCGCCCACATGGGGGGGGGGGGGGGGGGTATCAAGATCAAAATTCTCAATAAAAACTTTTGCATTTGTTTCGATTAGACGCTGGCTTATGACCAATCCTCTCTCCTATAGGGGATTGTTGGGAGAGAGAAAAATAGATTTCACATTCAACTTGCCATCCGAATGAACTACTACATAAAAATTCATACATGAAGAAAGAACAACGGGACATATGTTTCACTAAACGTTACAAATTTGTACAAAAAGTTAAAAGTATTAATGCAAATAATTATTGAATCGGTATAAACAATACAGTAACCAATACGACCGCCAAATTTAAAATTAATTTCCAAACACGTTTGTATTAGCCTTCCTCACTACACGTATTTTCGAAGCAACCTCTACATGATTTCTCCGCAACACCGCCAGTCAACAACACAACCAAACCGATGCTCGCTTTTGCTTACTTTATGCAGAGTCTGTAGTTGATATTGATTGGTGTTAATTGAAGCAAAAGGCAGAAGTTAAACAAGATTGTTCTCTAACAGGACTGCATTTATTTCGTTCAAACGTTAATCATTTGGGACATTAATGTTCATAAAATATCGTTTCTTTTCAAAAAGTGCAAACCTATCCTTTTACGCATCAAAATTGACGCTCTGGAGGTGCATTTGCATTGCATTTTGCATCCGAAGCCTAAGGCTTTACTTGTATACGTATTATATGGTATTATTGTAACTTAATATTCATTATACGAGTCTGATGCAAATTCAAACTCTGATTTCCATTGGATATAACTCAACGATGCGATTACAAACATAGAGAAAAGAAAGAGTTGTACGAATTCATTTTAATCTAAGTCGAAATAATAACAACATAAAATATTATACCATACAAAAATACTTGATTCAATAAGCAAAAGCATTAAAAGAGCCAAAACAATCCTCAAGCTCTTCTGTTTTCAAAGCATTAAAAGAGTTCAATTAAAATTCCGATATAAAACATGTATGGCATACAAGATGATTCAAGATTGTCTCTGGAGTAAAGAGACTCAAATGATACTTCGTACTGCATAAGAGAGAAACAACCACAACATCATCAAAGCCTTTATTCTAACTGTTTGGAGTCAAATACATAAATCATATTCTTCCATTCCATTCTATTATGAGACATCTCCCCCGTTAAGTTAATCATAATCATATCCTTTTTAATTGTTTATAACCATGTTCTTTTAGGTCTACCCTTAATCAACTAGCCCCATTAACTATAATACTATCACTTTTCCTAATTAGTGCACTACGAGATCACCGTTGTATATGACCAAACCATCTTAGTCGATTCTCTCTTATTTTATCCATAATATGAGCAATCTCTAATTTACCACAGATGCATGAGAGAGAAACATAAGTATAACTTTAGGGACCATTTGATTGAGAAGAAATAGAGAGCAAATACCATAGTCAAATTTTAGGATCACGATAAATGCAAACAAACATCAGTCTCATGAGTAAGTCAATGGTCCTAAAACAAACTTTAAGTGCAAAGACACCTTGTTCAGCAAAAGCAAACAACAGCCATCTTTAGATGTACCTCAAATATCCCAAAGCAAATTCCTAAAGTACTCAAATTATTTCGGATAGAATTAAAACAACTTTTAGTTCGTCTGTATAAACAAATAACTCCTACAGTCCACGAGCTTACTTGAACCGGGTCCAGCCGAATCTATTGACCTCTCAATTGCAAGTAGAACGACAAAGCACAAGCTTGCTTGGCTAACTAAGTACAACAAGCCCATAAGATGCACTCAGGATCAAGTCAAGAGAAGTAACAAGGACAAACTAGAGAATCAAAGGGACCACCATCAATATTATGCACGTAAAGGACCACAGCCTACATTCCCATCAATTGCAGCCTACAGAAAACGACTGGACTTCGACAAATTAATTTCCCTACTCAACTACGTGGACTCGATTCCACTGACATTGGAGACAAATGAAGCCACCTGCAGATAACAACTGATTCTTTCCACGGTCCACAGATTCTGCCATCAGTAAGTGTAGTTGGTTATTAGGAAGAATATGAGGAAGGAAACGAAAAAGGTGGGATCATTCTTCTCTTCATCAGTTTTTTCGGCATTACTAAAGGGAGGTATACGCCCCGCAATAATACCTTGACTAACTTACACTCCCTTTTCCGTAATACACTGCATCAAGCATATAGAAGACATGAAGCGAACTGAGATCAAAGGTCAAACTTGAGGGAAGTGGATGGAGCCAATGATTGACGCTGAACTATAAGTTTGAGAGAGCGGGTCACCAAGGGACAGAATCGATCAGTAAATAATAACTCAAAGTAATTAAGACATGCCATCTGGAGTGAGGCAGTGCCACAAAATAGAGATAAAATAAGTATATGCAGCCTAAATGAATAAGGCTTTATGTTCTCTTAAAGGAAATGAAGAATTTTCTTTCATCTAAAGTTCGGAATTATTACGGATTCTCATTAGCTTCGGCTGGGGTGCTTGTCTTATTAGCTTCTGCTGGAGTGCTAGTAACCATTTGGTCAACAGCATGGACGGTGCTTTGCAGCTCCTCCCATATAGCTTTATACACCATCCTCTGCCTGTTTACGGCAGATTGTCCTTCAAATGCAGTTGAAACAACATAAATGCTGCAGAAAACAGGAATATCAATGTAAGCATACTATTTTTGCCACAAGAGAGAGATAATCCAAGCTAGACTACAATTGGTGTATTTGTGAACAACCAAATAGCTGAATTTTATGAGTTAATTGGGTCTGAAGATACCCCAATGGTGCCAAACTTGTCTAGAACAAGAAAAATAAATCTCACATCCACTGCCTAATCCACTTTACTTCCATTGTGGGTAATGTATTTGGTTTCAAAGCCCTACGAGCTCTACGTTTGGAGGATCTGCGAATTCCCCCTGCTTATTCCAAAACTTTCCAAGGCCCGCCTCATGGTATCCAAGTTGAAAGAGATAAATTGAACAAGTATGGTCGTCCCCTATTGGGATGTACTATTAAACCAAAATTGGGATTATCCGCAAAAAAACTACGATAGAGCAGTTTATGAATGTCTACGCGGTGGGCTTGATTTTACCAAGGATGATGAAAACGTGAACTCACAACCTTTTATGTGTTGGCGAGACCGTTTATGTTTTTGTGCTGAAGCTATTTATAAAGCACAAGCGGAAACAGGTGAAATCAAAGGACCTAAACAAAATGAAACAAGCCCAGACCTCCCAAAGACTGCTCAACAGATGATCGCCAGCCAACGGGGTCTTCGGCTACCAAGATGTTTTCCCTTGATGTGTTGAAGTATTCAAATACTCCTAAATTATCTATGTAACCGCTTCAAGTATGTTGAGATAAGTTGTATTTTTGAAATATTGTTTTCTCTTAAGGTAACAAATTCCTACAATTTTGGATACTTTGTTACATCCTACACAACATGTACCCTATCTTGCAAATGAATACATCAGAAGATTATCTCTCCATGTCTCTACCGTTTACATGATATTAGAGCCACATTCTCGATCCTAGAAAACAACTCCCCACTTTCTATATCTCAGGTTCGCGGAGGGTGTTTTCCGCAAGCACGGTGCTTCACCTCGACGGTTTTAGCCCCAATTTCAGCTACGACCTCGATTTGATCAACTACACGATTTCATGATGCTTAGATATTGTCTTCTCCGTCAATATCACATCGCCATCTTCAACGGCCCGTCTTCTCCAGTTATATCTCACCATCTTTGTTGTCTTCATTGATTGGTTCTCGCCGCAAATTTATCACCATTCCAGTTGGTTAGTTTGCTGTCATTATCACTGTCAAATCCTCTCTGTTATTATTCTTGAAGAATCATCACAGAATTGCCATAAAATTATTTCTTACTAAAAAAATTCAATCCAAAATCTCATCATCTCAACTCTGATCTCTAAATTCAGATTATTTTTTTACGAAAAATCTTGAGGAAAATTTCATTTCTACATGGAAAGCTTGAAGGGGAAGTGTACATGACACTTCCCCCCGGTCATGCAAAGCAGGGGGAGATGAAAGTATGTCATCTAAACAAGTCACTTTATGGACTGGGACAGGCATCACAAAACTGATTTTCCAAGTTATCCATGGCTCTTTTTGAGATTGCCTTTATTCAATCCAAAGCTAAATACTACATATTTACTTCTCAGGGAAGCAATCTACTCATTGTTCTTGTTTGTGTATGATATCATAATTACGAGTAACGATCAAATCTCCAGTGCACTTCTCAAGCGGTTTTCAGACTCCAAATTCCAAATAAAAGACGTTGGAACACTCAAATACTTTTTTGGTTTGGAAGTGGCGCGTTCTAAGGACGGATTTTTTTCTCTCAAAGAAAATATACCATAGACATTTTCACTACCATTGGTATTTTAAGGGGTGTTTGCTAGTGATTTTCCTATGAAGCAAAATCTCAAACTCAATTCAAATGATGGACCTTTTCTTTTAGATCCTTCTAAATTTAATCGTTATTGGTTATCTTCTTCTTTATCTCACAATCAGAAGACCCAATATTGTTTGTGCAATCAACCTTCTTAGTCAATTCATGAGCACACAACATGAACATCACTGGCGAGCTGCAATTTGAGTTCTTCATTACATCAAATCATCTTCAAGAACTCGCATCCTACCTTTCTACCAATTGTCCTCTCATTTTTCATGTTTCATGCGTAGTCTAACTCTTGTTAGGCCTCTTGCCCCATTTCATGATGTTCCCCCGGGTAATTGCACCTGGTACAACTCCATGGAAATCAAAGAAGCAAAAAACTGTATCATTGTCCTCCGCCAAAGTTGAGTACAGAGCACTGGCATCCGCTACATAGTAAGTCCAAATAAAAAATCCTTTGGCTCAGTTATTTACTTCGTGATCTTTGTGTTCCATACAACACTGCAACCTTATATTGTCATAATCAAGTTGCACTTCACATTGCCTCCGATCTGATGTTTCATGAGAGCACAAAGCACATCAAGACTGATTACCATCTTGTGTGAGATAAAATTCAGAATGGGTTTATCCGACTATCTTGTGTCAAACCATATTCAACTTGCTGATGTACTGATGTGTTTACAAAGCCACTTGGTCGCGGTCAGTTCCTCTCCTTGACAATCAGCTTGTTCATTATTTTCACTCTCAACATGAGGGGGATTGTTAAAAATTTCAAATGCTTTTGAATTATTGTTGTAGCTGGTTCATGTATGCTGAGACAAGTTAGTTGTAAATTTGAAATATTATTTTCCCTTGTCGTAACAAATTGCTACCATTTAGGATACTTTGTTACATTCTATACTATATGTACCTAATCTTGGAAATGAATACATCATTAGATTCTCTCCGCATATCTCTATCATCTTACACAATGATTCCTAACAAATGTGAACACCATCATAAGTGCTTTCCCTACCGGTAGAAGCCATAGATGTAGCATGATTGAATATCCATAAAGTTATTTAAAAAGATTGCCAAAGTTTTTATATGATTCCATATTTTTATAAATTTTACATATACACATGAACCATTTTTTTTAAAAAAGATTATGAATGTTTGTCTACATTATGTATTCACATACATATAGAAAATTATACGCAATCATAATTACATTATAGATCTGTCATGAGTGGTTATTCTTTTTCTAGAGTAGGGCTAGTGATGACTCGATTTAGCATAAGCGATGAACTTACATCATAAGTGACAACTTAATTTTAGTTTGAGTAATGAACTTACATCACAAGTATTAAACAAACACAACAGTTCCCAAGTGTCGAAGATTTTTAATTTCTGACTTTCATCTGTTAAAAGAAAGTAGCTCATGCCAATATCTTTATCTTAAACCAATGACTCTTATCACCATTCTTATATAAATAACGAGGAAATGAATTTAATCTGATAGTCTTCACATCCTCTACTAATTTTTGACAATATATGCATTGACCAGATGAGAGCAGAAAACTGAGTACTGCAATAGTGTACAAAGTAGTTCTAGTACATTTTAAAATTTAGGATTATCTATACATCACCAACTCAAAGATTAGGTTCTTGGAATTTTGCTATGTTAGAATGTTTTCATCAAGTGCAAGCTGATGGCAGATTTTGGAATATCTTTCACTATCAGTGCTCAGGGTTATTCCTGTAGAAGTTCTCAGTTTTGAGGTTATCCATACATCACCAACCCAAAGATTAGTGCTTTTGGAATTTCGCTAGGTTGTTAGTATGTCTTTACCAAGTATAGGCTCATGGCTTTTTGGATATCTTTCACCCTAGTTCTAGTTTGGTAAAACCAATAATCTCTTATAGACACATTAGAAAGAACAAAACTACATTTTCTATCACCCATCCACATCCAGATATACCTCAGATTTCCTTCCCAAAGCCTACGTTATGTAGGTAAAAGAAAAGAGAAGTTTCACATAGTAAACTATCGTATGGTAAGCAATTTTTTCTTGAGATTCTAAAGTATGATCTATCCAAAGATAAGTTTTGTGAGCATTTCTATTAGGGCCAAGCATTATTCAGTTTAATCGGAGATCCAAACCGAATAGAGCCATCTTGACTCGATTTGTTTGGTTTTAGCAGTCAATCTGTTCATTAGATTCCAATTCATAGAACATCCACTATTTGATCTAAATTCCACCTGAGAACCCTCAAGATGAGCCAACAGATCAACCAAGATGACCAAAAAAATTTCTTTCAATCGGTTCAAATAAACATGTGCTAAGGAGTAAGAGTAAAAAAGAAGACGTCCAAACAAACCGAGATGACAAAAAAATTTCTTCTAATCAATTCATATGAGTTGCTTATGACAAGGGTGAAAAAAAAAGATGGCAGATTAAGATCTCCTTCTCACCAAACCTACATCAACAATAAATAAGAAAAGATTTGTAATGACAAATATGAAGAGGTGATGATGAACATGAAGAGGTGATGACGATATGATGATTGTGCCATAAAATTAGAAATATAGTTTATTTCTTTTACTTTGGTCTAATTCTTGTCTAGATCTTTAGTTTTTGCTACATTGTGAACCTCTTTTTTCCTTTAATTGATTCAATCTCTAGAGGTTTTGACAAATTTTGATCCACTTTTTTCTTTGTTAACATCTAGATTTGTAAATTTGTTAGTTAGTCAGTACATTGGTCACCTCAATCTACCATGATATGCAATTGGCTCTTGATCTATGTTCTGTTTGGCTTTGATCCACTCCCAACCTGCATTCTGTTTGGTTATAGACTTAACTCACTTTAATCCCAGTTTATTCAAAATTAATCAAACCAAACTGACCAAATAGCATAAGTGATCCATTAATCGGAAGGTTTTTTTTTTCCTATCCAATTTGCTCTAGACCTGGCCATATTTAGGTTGTATAAGTTGCACACATTTGACAATTTGGATGCAAATACACTTTGCCTGATAGCTTTCTAGAAGAGCAGCATAAAGATCCCTACGGCGCATTGCATTCACATCTCATTCACATCTCTAATTTAAATTGTTGAATCGCTCGTCAAATTTGCCCAGACAGAACCTCCAACCATATCTTCCACAAACCATTTTGGATTTCATGCTCATAGCTTGAAAACATTGTCACCAACAGGGAAAAATAAATCTGACATGAAATTCCAGAACTATCATCAAACTTTGGTAGGCATATTTTCCTTTCACTAACAATCTTAATTTTCCACAATATCAAGATTCAAAGTTTCACAAATGGTCTTCTATGCATTAGCTCTATTATCTATAATTAGATTCTTGCCTATTTAAGTGCCTTACATAATCAAAATTCATCGGAATACATTGTAGAGGAGCTGACAATTCCTTAATGACAGAATACCAGGTTTGTAAGGAGTTTTTTTTTTTTTTTTGCCATAATTCTACCTTCTAACTTGATACTATTAAGTAGGTGTAAGGAACATGAATTGTGATAATTGATTGGCCTTTAGTTGACTGCTACGAAGTTAACTTTTCTTCTTTCTTTCTTTGCCCATGTAGGCGTTCAAAAATGCAGGCAAGATCTACCCAATCTAGTGAAGTGAGGGGCAGTTAAGTCATTTAACATCACCAGTGGACTTATCAAATGACCATATGGAGTTCCCATTATTGACCCCAACGAGATATTGCCCTTCGATTGGATAGCTCCACATAGAAGGAACACCGCACAAGCTGAAGCACATTAGCTCCGTGACCATCGTGAGGCTAACCAAGGGCAATAGCTCAGTTTGCCTATAACCCATATCAGAGGTCAAAATCTTGTAATTTTCAATGAGATTTTGCAATTAATGCATTACATCTGCAATGTACTGCTCTCCTAAAGACTGTGCTGGATTAGCTCTGCATTGTGTTGTGGAGCTAATAAAGCTATTATAGCACATGCTGCACTTAGTGTGATTTGACAATTTTAGCTCCACGACGTTGACTTTGGTAGCTCCCCGATGATAAAGTTTTGAAAAGTTACTACACAATACTACGCAACATTTAATGCCAGTATAGCAATGTTAGCTCCACGACACAAATTAGCGCCACAACACAGGCAATTTTCAGCCTATAAATACTGCCCTATTTCCAACATTTCTATGGCTCTTCAATGAGCTAGTTATTGGCTCCCTCTCCAGACTACCATTTGCTATTGTTCTTCCCCAATAGCTCCACGATCTGAAGTTCAACCCTTGCAAACCAGAAGTTCTTCGCCTTTATTGGCAATAGTTTGTTTATTTGACTGCTTTGATAATCAAAACTTAGTATTCTTCACCGTTTGGGATGACATTTATCTTTCGGAGGTGATCCCCCAAGACGAACTATACTTCATCAAAGTTTAGCTCTGCAATCAAAGGCAACCCCTTTATGACAAGTTTGAGTTCTTCATTATAGAGCTCACCTCATACCAAATTCAGCATCAACAATAAAATCAAGCAACCTTGTTCGTGTGGTCAACGAAGCTATGATCTAGTCTCTTTCGCCACACCTCCACAAAATCAAACTTGTAATTTTCGTTTCTGATGAAAGAAGTGAACAATTGTAATCTTTTGCATATTTATGAATTGTAAGACTTTTTGACCCGAAAACAGCCCACTCTAAGAAACTGATTCACTTTTAAATTGAAGTAGTTGTAATTTGAAACAAATAGCAAAAAAAAACCAATGTAATGACTCCCGCCCATCTCTTACTCCTCTTCCTCTCTCGCTTGCTTTTACTCTTCCCCTCCATTGCCCCTATCACTACCTCTAATCAAATAGGTCAATCGCAAGCGATCCAAAGTAATGTGAGAAGGCCACAGCAAAAGGAAAACAATGTATCATTGGACCCATAAGGGTAACTTTGTACTTATGAAAACTAACAAATTCTACAACAAATATATAGGCCACTATGGGCGTCGGGTTCAAAAATAATAGGAAATGGAAATATAGACTAATTCATACGTTTAGAGTCATGTGAGCTTAAAAGAATAGTTCCTTAAACAATGAGCATAGAAATACTTACCTGTTCTATCTTATCCATAAAATTCCATCATGAGGAGAAAAACTACCAAGATGAAGATAGTTCCTCTAAGAAGGTGAATGGAAGCCCCACATCAGAGAAGGCAATCACACATGCGTACAGAAATTACCCAATAATGTCTTCTATACAAGGACGAGCGCAACTCCACAGCTTGATAGTAAGAAGCAAAATAACAAGTATTTCATGTACAAAAAAAGCCTATATGCAACTATCAGCCATACTCAATGAAAACATCTGCTCAGTAATGTTGACGCTGACAACAGGGGGTACAGAACAAGGGGAACTCAATGAACCTCCGAAACATTTTTATGCCGCCCCTAATGTCCTAGTGAAAATCAAGGTCTGAGACATTAGGAAACATTTGCACTACTACACGAGCACCAAACTATTTAGCCCACTTAACATGAAAAACATTGATAATATCACTAGCAATGCAGATTCATGCCTCAACATACCAAGAGCTAGAGAAACTCACGATTGAAAGTAGTCTTTCATAGTTCAATTTTCAAGTCCATTCCTACTTACCATCAAGTCTGCGACATATGTTACTTTCATCAGACTAAACTCTTAACAGAAATACAAGAATCTCAGAATTAGCAGCTGTAAACAAAAGGCAAAATGTATGAAAATGAAGTTGGAAATTTGAAATACTAATATGACTTGGAGAGGGCGACGAGGGAGCATTAAGACGAGCAACAAATAAAGGGAACCATGTAAGTGCATAAGGACCAAGACTTGTTTTTCGAACATTCGAGTTTGGGCCATGAAACTCTAGATATACTGAAACAGGGAGATGACCAACGAAGATCCATTACATCAACCTTCATTTGGTTACTACCGAATGCCTAGTGAAGGCATCATGAGAAGAAAGGATCACACGCCAAAGTAAAACCTTGAAGAATATTTTTTATTATTCAAAGATTTCAAACTAACATCATGTGTCTTGTTCATAACTACAAACTATTTTATGAGCACAGAACTGCTAATCCAACATTCACATTTGTGATGACAACAAACTTCCCGAGTCCTAAAGTGTAGTGCAAGGTCTTCAAACTTGAAAGATACTTAGTGTCTAAGAGTCACAGTTATAATGTAACTTTGACTCTATGTTGCACATACATGTGAGGTAGAAGGTGCAGTTCTGTGTTGGACGTATAACCAATGCTGACTTGTCCAAGGTGCATCCATCATTGAATTTCTTCTAAACTATGGAGGTAAAGAGAAGACTATGCGCAGAAAAAGGCAAATAGTTAGAAGATTCAACTATGTACCGACAATTTGTTGGTAGTCTCTAACTATTCCAAGGCTTGATATCTCATCTAGGAGTAGTTCGACAAATATTGAGTTTGGCCTACTATACAAGAAAGGAGAAGAATTTAAAGTCATTGGACATTGCGATGCGGACTTCGCTAGATATAATGACACTCGCCAATCAACATCGAGGTATGTATTCAAATCTTAGAACAAGAGCAGTATCCTGGTGTAGTAAAAGGAAATCTATGGTGTCACTTTCGACTACTAAGACGGAATATAGAGCAGAAGCAATGACAGTCAAAGAGAGTACATGGTTATTACAACTACTGAGTAATCTGCATCAGGTAGTTCATTATCCAGTACCTCTCCACTACGACAATCAACCAGCTATTCGACAGGCAGAAAATTCAGTGTTCTATGCAAGAACAGAGCACATAGAGATTCATCATCACTACATAAGAGAAAAAGTACAGCAAGGAGAAATAGTGATGTAACGTATAAAGTACCAAGTAGCAAACATTTTCACAAAGAGCCTAAATCCTTCCAAGTGTGGAGAATTTTGACAGCTCGGAATAAGAGCACTGCTTAATAAAGTTGGCGATGAGGGGAAGTGTTGAAATTTGTCACTAACTTTGAAACATCTAGAACAATGCTCTAGAATTTAGGTAACAAAGTGCGGGTAGGGTCGGGTATATAATGCACTTGCATAATTTATTATGCGGTTGAGGGATGCATACTCTTTGATTGCTTGTTTATGCAGTTTGACCATGTAATCAAGCAAGTTTCAGCTTTCCAACATGTTTCGGTGTCAGGTATGAGCACTAGGGCAAGTACTTGGCCAGGTAGAGCAGATTTTTGGACACTGCTTCCCACAAGAAAATGGGATAACTTGGTAAATCAGAAAAGCATAGTGTCTCTGATGCTTCCCACATGAAAATGGGATGACTCGGTGCTCAAACAACTTAAGTTTGATTTCCTTATTCCATTTATCAAACTGACTCTCACAGTATATCCAGAACTTCAAATGACTTTAGTTTTTTAGGCTTCAACCAATTTTTTGACCCACTGAGAAGATTCGAAAGGGGAAAATCAACTGGTGATCTATTGTTCAAAGGTACTCTAGATACCCAAGGGCAGGAGCAAAAGAAGAAACATCTTATCGAATTTTGCCTCTCCAACCATTTTTCCAAAGAATAGAGTCAGTATTGCCTCTTTCCCTTCCCCCACCCAAACACCCACCATTAAACAAGAAAAAAGAAAAGGAAAAAAGAAAAAGAAAGAAAAGGAAATAGGAACCATACTCTTGATGTTAAAAATCCTTGCAGAATCCTAGTAACATATAAACAATCCAGCAAAAATAGAATTGTTTTACATTCTATTCATAATGATGATTCTACATTAAACATACACTTTCTTCAGTGCTCTAAACATTTGTTGTATGAATGTCAACAGTCAACCACATGCATGCTACGCAGCCTGTGAGTGATATATGGTGCATTGCAAACAAGCATATTTAACACAGACCATCAAACACCAAGCTTATATTACCCATTCTTTAAGAGCATTTAGTCTGCCTTATGGAGTCATTATTTGATTCAGCCAAAAAATCAATACAAATATCCAGTTTTTTTATGCTCTAAAATAAAAATCAAACTTGACATCAACAAATTGAAGCACAAGAGTCCCAACTTATATTGGGATGTGAGAACTAATAATCAAAAGTAGAAACCGCAGAAGATGAAGCTGAAAACATAGTACAAAGGCCTACATAGTAGTTTACAAGGTACAAAATGTATGTAGAAGAATGAATCAGTGTCTTAAGACATAATAACAACTCAGTGGTGAAAAATATATTACAAGTGCAATGGAATTTTCTGAACGATACCAAACTAAAAGCAGACACTTGGGCCTAATGTGACATTAGGATTGTATACAAAAGTGAAACACGTCTGCCTAGCTCAAAAGGTGATAACTAGGCATATCTTACAACCTCAATTAGAGAAAAGCAAAGCTGCAGAAATGAGCCATCTTACAACTTTCTGAAATAACTGTGATAATCATAGACGTAGTGGAATAATTGGCATCAAATCACAATATGTTCTAGTGGCTGAGAAATATCAACTAATGATATGAAGAAGGAACCGTGTGGAACTTGTGTACATTATAATTACAACATCAAATAGTGCCACCATTTAAGAAGCCGAGATTGTTTTAATGGAGTGGCATCTTTGGTACAAACTTGTTAGAGACCTTAATCCACCAATATTTTGCTTACAGAACTCTTCACCAACTAAAAAAAGATAATGGCAAATGAACGAATAAGTTAGTATGGTCCGGAACTGTGCATCTAGAACATAAGGTTCATGAATACAGAGGCCCCAGAACCGTGCATGTCATACATGTTGGAAGCTTTGTCATGAAAAGGCAATTTTGCCTTTGTGAATAGTCCCACATTGGAAAATGAGATGAATAGTAAAGGGTATATAATAGTTCTCTCCTTATTGGGCTTTGAATAGTATTATGGGTTTTGTGGGCTTTGCATTTCTACCACACACGCGCGCGCGCACGCCTCGCCTCGCCTCGCCCGCACGCTCGCGCGCCACGCCACGCTGCACCGCACACGCACACCTTTTTGCTTCTCAAGCTTTTATTTTTGCACGTTTTACACGTTCTGTAACGGCTGCATGCGGGTAACGGAAGCAAAACTTGTGCGTAACGGTTCCTTGGATTCAGCGGGGGTTACACCTCTCATCACCTATAAAAGAAGGCTTGGAACTCATTCAGAAGCACACCAACGAAGAGGAAAACTTCTAAGCTCTCTTCTTTCTCTACTCTCATACCTCCAAGAAATTTCGGCTACATATTTATATTTCTATTCTTTGGGCAACCGTTTTCGTCTGAGCATAAGCTCTGTGACTCACGCCCGAGTGCAGAGGCCGGCCGATTTCGGGGAGTTTTACCGCTAGGGGAGAGAGGACAAATTGCGCCAGGGCGATAGGCGGGTCCTTAATCTTCTAGAACAGTAATATCACGACTGCTCCCGATCAGGCCTGAATTTTCTAACTCTTTAATTTGTTTTATATTTTTATATCCATGTTTAGATTAAGTAAAAATTCTTGCTGTTAAGTTAATTAGTTTTTAAAAAAAAATTTAAAAAAAATTACTGTTCATCGGGATTACTGTTCACCCGAATCTATATTGTAATTACTTGTTGTATTAGTTAATTGTTTTAATTTGTGGCATCTAAATTAGTTTTTTTAAAAAAATATTATATTTATTTCTTTGCTGCTTCTGTACTCAATTTCTGCACTTGTCACTTTTCATATATATATAGTAAAGAAACAAAAAATCTTTAAGTGAACCGGTTCAAGTTTTCTTGGATTAATTGGTGTCTAAGGCAATGTTTAAGGGTTGCGTAAAGCGCTCTGCAAGAAACGAGGTACTTAATAGATCTTTGATCAACCTCTAGTACTATCCTTACCTGGCCAAACTACCCGAGTAAAACTTTAATCTTTTTACTTTTAGAGTTTTTGGTTAAGAGCAGGTTTAATTAAGTTTCTGGTCTAGTAGTATTGACAAAATTCTTTATTTAATCAAATTACATCTACCTAGACTAGTAAACTTGAATTGGACTTATGACAATTCCTGATCATTCAAAAAGTGTCAAACCTGAGAAGTTCACCGGTGTTAACTATAAACGGTGGGCTAATCAGATGAAATACTGGCTCACTACCTTAGGTCTTTTATCTGTTATTGACACTTCTGAGTCATCTACTAGTGATTCTCAACCTTTGACTCCTGATCCTTCTCAACCTGCTCCTTCCACTTCTGGTTCTGGTGCTAGCTCCTTTTCTAGCTCTATGAAACCAGAAGAAATCAACTATCATTGTTGTCATAGGATTCTTAGTGCACTTGCGGACAATCTTTATGACATATATTATGAGTTCAAAAGTGCAAAAGACCTATGGAATGCTCTTGAAGCAGAATATAGCTATGATGATGCCGGAATTCTGCGTTTCACCTCCTCCTCCTTCAATAAGTTCATGATAGTTGATGACAAGCCCATTAATGAACAAATTCATGAATTCCTAGATTTCCTCCGTCATCTCCAATCAAAAGGAAACACTTTTATTGACGACTATAAAGTATCCTGTTTGATTGATAAACTTCCTCCCTCCTGGTCTAGATTTGCTGGAGATCTCCGACACAAGCAAGGAGATCTAACCTTAACTGAAACCCTCAAGGCTATTCGTATTGAAGACCAGCATAGGTAAAATTCTAACACCAAGAATGAAACAAAAGCTAAAGTAAACTTGGTAGAGGATAAGCCTAAATCTAAGAATTTGAAACCTAAAGGAAAGAAATTCAAGAAAAATCAACAATCTTTCAACAAATCTTTTAACAAATCCTCCTTCAAATCAAATCTCAATTATTCCAACCATAAGTCTGATGAGAAGTTCTGCTTTGTCTGTGGTAGAACCAACCACATGGCTCACAACTGTTTCTTTCGGAAGAAGGAACCGGTCAAACCTGCCCCTAAAGAAAATGGATCCAACAAAGTTAATATGATTGAAATGAATCCAACCTCCTTCAGGTTAGCCTCTTCATCTTATATTATAAATTCTCTAACTTCTTCCACTGATTGGTATTTGAATTCCGGAGCAAATATCCACGTCTGTAATGACCGCTCTTGGTTTTCAAATTATCAGGAATCACGTGGAGGAAGCATAAGCTTAGCAGATGACTCCACTAAATTAATAATAGGAAGTGGAAGTATAGAGCTCACCATGACTTCTAGGAAATCTCTTCATCTGCAAGGCGTTTATCATGTTCCTTCTCTCCGTCGCAATCTGATTAGTGAATCTCTTCTTCTTAGAGCTGGTTATAGGATTGTAAAAGAATCCAATAAAATTGTGATTACAAAGAGTAATGTTTTCATAGGAAAAGGTTTTATCTGTAATGGCCTTTTCAAACTCAATGTAATCAATTCCAGTTCTAATGAAATTTCTGAGTCTTCTATTATTCAAATTGTTGAGTCTTGTGATGTTTGGCATGGACGACTTGGACATGTCAATTTCCAAACCTTGCATAGAATGAGTAAATTAAACCTCATTCCTAAATCTTCTCATGATTCCACATCTAAATGTGAAATCTGTGTTCAAGGGAAACACACTAAAAAGCCCTTCAAGTCTATAACTAGAAACTCCGAACCCCTCGAATTAATTCATAGTGATGTGTGTGACTCAAACTGAGTTCTCACCCGAGGGGTAGGAGGTATTTTGTGACTTTTATAGACTATCACTCCAGATATTGTTACACCTATCTTCTCAAAACTAAAGATGAAGTCTTAGATAGGTTTAAAGTGTATAAAACTGAATCTGAGAATTAACTTGACAGGAAGATCAAGATTCTAAGATCTGATCGTGGGGGGGAGTATACCTCAAATCATATGACAGAATATTACCAAGAACACGGTATTATTCATGAGGTTACTGCTCCCTATACACCACAGTCTAACGGGATAGCTGAACGAAAGAATAGAACCCTAATGGACATGGTGAACTGTATGTTACTCAGTTCAGGAGCACCTGAAAATCTCTGGGGTGAAGCTCTTCTTTCTGCTTGCTTCATTCTCAATAGAATTCCCCAGAAAAATTCTAATACAACTCCTTATGAATATTGGAAGGGGTGATCTTCTAATTTGAATTTCTTCCGGGTTTGGGGTGCTTGGCTAAAGTAGCTATTCCCGAGCCTAAGAAGAGAAAAATTGGTTCTAAGACTGTAGATGCTGCTTTTATTGGATATGCACTAGATAGCAATGTTAACAGATTTCTAGTCATCAAATCTGAATTTAGTGACATATCCAACAATACCATCATTGAAGCAAGAGATGCAGTCCACTTTGAAAACATCTTTCCTTTTAAATCTAAAATCTCAGAAAATCCCAGATCATCCATTCCTTCTGATCTACCATCTTCCAGTTCTTCTTAACCTCTTGATATTGAACCTCGAAGAAGCAAAAGAGATAGAATCGAAAAGGATTTTGAAGAAGACTTTCTTACCTTTCTTGTTGAAGGTGATCCAAGTTCATTCTAAGAAGCAATGGATTCACCTGAATCTCCTTTCTGGAAAGAAACCATTGATAATGAAATTAAATCTATCATGGAAAACCATACTTGGATACTCACTGACTTACCTCCAAGTTGTAAACCTATTGGTTGTAAGTGGATATTCAAGAAAAAACTCAGAGCTGGTAGTTCCATAGATAAATTTAAAGCTAGATTAGTAGCTAAAGGCTTTACTCAACAAAAGGACATTGATTATTTTGATACTTTTCTCCTGTAGCCCGAATCTCAACTATCCGAGTATTATTAGCCTTTGCTGCTATCCATAAGCTAATCATACATCAGATGGATGTCAAGACTGTTTTCCTGAATGGTGATTTAGATGAAGAGATCTATATGCACCAACCTGAAGGCCTCATTGCCAAGGGTCAGGAAAACAAAGTCTTTAAGCTTGTTAAATCTTTGTATGATCTTAAACAAGCTCCCAAACAATGGCACCAGAAATTTGACAACGTCATTGCATAATATGGCTTCACTGTGAATGAACATGATAAATGTGTCTATTCTAAAGTGATAAACAATGACTATGTCATTCTCTGTCTCTATGTTGATGATATCCTTATCTTTGGAACAACACTTGAATTAATTTTAAAGGTTAAGGATTATCTTTCCAAAAACTTTGATATGAAAGACTTAGGTCTTGCAGACATGATACTTGGAATGAAAATCTCTAGAGACACTAGAGGAATATCTTTGAGTCTTTCCCATAGCATTAATAAAATACTAATCAAATTCAACTTTCATAACTCTAAACCTGTTTCCACACCTTATGATTCTTCTATATCCTTGAAGAAGAATGAAGGTGAACATGTCTCCCAGCTGAAATATTCTAAGATGATTGGATCTCTTCTTTACATATCCAACCGAACTAGACTTGATATAGTTTATGCTATAGGGAGACTGGATCGGTATACTAGCAACCCTAGCAAAGATCATTGGACTGCCTTAGAAAGAGTATTCAAATATCTGAAAGGCACAATTGACTATTACTTGACTTATACTGGTTACCCTGATGCTATAAAAGGGTATAGTGACGCCAACTGGGTCACGGATTCTAACAGTATAAAGTGTACATCTGGATATGTATTTCTTTTTGGTGGTGCTGTTGTATCCTAAAAATCATGTTAGCAAACAATAATTGTCAGGAGCACCATGGAATCTGAGCTGATTGTTCTTGATACTACTTGCACAGAAGCCGAATTGTTAAAAGATCTTCTCTCTGAACTTTCTTTGGTCCCTAAACCCTCTCCTCCTATTTCCATTCACTCTTATTCTAGATCTACCATAGAGCTTCTAAAGCAAGTACATGTAAATAAAAAACATGACAGACATATTCAAATAAGATATAAGTCTGTACAACGCCTATTAGGCAAAGTTATGATCTTGGACTTTGTAAAGTCTGAGAAAAATCTTGCTAACCCTTTGACTAAGAGATTATCCAGGAGTGTGATTCTGGATTCATCGAGGGAGATGGGGTTAAGCCCATAAATGAGGTCACTGACAGCGGTAACCCAACCCTTATTTGGAGACGTAGTCCCAATGTCGGTTCAATGTGGTAGAAACAAGCTGGACAAGTGACTCTCGTGTGGAGCATCGACCTAGATATATTTATATATCATTATGTAGCATTTGCTACTACCCCTTCTCTATGATGACGATGCTCTTATGATACAACTGACTAGGCTGAGTTTTACTCTTAATAAGTCCAACGCGTGTATTATGGAGGGTATTAAATAAACAGTTGTAGTACCTTTTGAGGACTTACCTACGTGAAAGGAACCGTGATGACCGCGGTTAGGGGGTAGGGCTGACCCCTAGAAACTCTCATGAGTCGGTTTTTTATGAGCATGGCCTTTAACGCTCAACCCGCTTAGCTCAATAGATGAAAACGTATTGTGTGTGTTTTTATCAATACCTGATCCAAAGGGCCTAATTCAATGCCTAGTCCATTATGTCCCTCAGGTGACGATGAACTCACTAAGGAAAGGTTCAAAGCTGAAAGCTATATTTCCCGAATTCACGATACGAAAGGTTGCCCAACCTACATTTATTTTGTGATTTATTTATTGATTTATTATTTTGAATTTTCAGTCAATATTGCCTTTTGGGAGGGACTGTTGGAAGCTTTGTCATGAAAAGACAATTTTGCCTTTGTGAATAGTCCCACATTAAAAAATAAGATGAATAGTAAAGGGTATATAATGGTTCTCTCCTTATTGGGCTTTGAATAATATTTTGGGTTTTGTGGGCTTTGCATTTCTACCACACACGCGTGCGCACGCACGCCACGCCTCGCCTCGCCCCCACGCGCGCGCGCCACGCCGCGCCACACCGCACACGCACACCTTTTTGCTTCTCAAGCTTTTATTTTTGCACGTTTTACACGTTCTGTAACGGCTGCATGCGGGTAACGGAAGCAAAACTTATGCGTAACGGTCCCTTGGATTCAGCGGGTGTTACACCTCTTATCACCTATAAAAGAAGGCTTGGAGCTCATTCAGAAGCACACCAACGAAGAGGAAAACTTCTAAGCTCTCTTCTTTCTCTACTCTCATACCTCCAAGAAATTTCGGCTACATATTTATATTTCTATTCTTTGGGCAACCGTTTTCGTCTGAGCATAAGTTCTGTGACTCACGCCCGAGTACAGAGGCCGGCCGATTCCGGGGGTTTTTACCGCTAGGGGAGAGAGGACAAATTGCGCCAGGGCGATAGGCGGGTCCTTAATCTTCTAGGACAGTGATATCACGACTGCTCCCGATCAGACCTGAATTTTCTAACTCTTTAATTTGTTTTATATTTTTATATCCCTGTTTTGACAGCAATACATGGGCGAGTACAGTTAGACCACGTTTTCAATCAGCACCCACCCATAAATTTAAGAACACTACGAAGAAAATCGTCCTCAACAGCTGACATCTTTTTCTTAGCTAAACTGCGTGCAAGTTAATGTATACATATATCAAACAAAAGTTGAGATAAAAAAATGCAGAACACAGATCAAACGATCCGACAAGTGAAAACACACTGCAGAGATCACTATGATTACCAATAAGAAAGCAGCAACATCAAAAAGAAATCACTTGAAAGGAAAGCATGCGCTGAAAGGTCAAAACAGCAGATGAAGAACCTAACCTGACATGTCGACCATCTCCGTAAGCATCCTTAACAATCACCGTTTCAGCATTTAGTTGCTCCTTAATCTGCTCGCACACGAATCAAAAAGAATGTCAAAATGCAATCTTACTCATAAGCATCAAAGAACCATAGGATATTATCCTCCCCCCTCCTCCTCAAATGCTACTCATGGTTGCCTATTTGAAGAGGCAAATAAGAGGGTGCGAATACAATTTCCCTTTGGGACTAATTTATGTCTCTTACGCACTAAACCCACTGTAACTACGAAATTATCATTCTATGCAGTGATAAACTAACGAGTTAAAAATAAATAGCGAGAAATAATGAGATAGGAAAGAGAGAGAGAGAGAGAGAGAGCAGGACCTTGGTCTCCATGGACTGCATCATGTTGGAGTCGATGGGCCCCGCATCAGACGCCTGATGAGAAGCGCGCACGGCGCAGAATCTCGACCGAGGTCCTCCAGTCGAAGCCCCTCGAGGTTCCAGCTTCGACCTCGACGGAGACGAAGCTATCCTCAAGCCTCGGGGAGAAACCAAGGGCGGTGTTATCGTAGAACGCTGAGGGGGAGAAGAAACGCGACGGAGTGCAGAGGCGAGCGGGTAGGAGGAGGAACCCATCAGCAGCGCTTGGCTCCTCATTAACCTCGTCATCATCATCGCTGCTGCCCTCGGGCTCTGTTGATCGCTTGATTTCTCGAGATATTTTGCGGCTTCTGGCGACTTTTTCCTACCTCGTTATTTCGGTGAACCAGGTGAGGTAAAATCCGGATTTATTTAGGGCTTGTTTGGATTGAGGGGAATAAGGGTGAAGGGAAGTTAGGGAACCATTCACCTTCATTCATCTTGTTTGGGAACATTTAGGAGGTGAAGCTATTCACCCTAGTTCCCCTTGGTTTACCCCCTAATAGTATAAAATTTGTTACCCCCCAAATTGGGGTGTAACCAAGGAGAAGGGAACTCCCTTCCCTTCCCTTCCATTCTCTTACCTAGTTTCCCTTAACTTTCCTTCATCCCCTACATATCCAAACAGGCTCTTAGCCCTGCTCGGCCCAATGGACCAAAGGTTGGAAAAGCTGTCCACTTGCTCAGCCCTAGCTAGGGGTGTGCAACGGTCGGTTCGGTTCGGTTTGTTCGGTTCTAACTTCATCAAACTTCTTATCAAACAACAAACTGTGTTAAAAAAAATATTAACGAAGTAGGAGATTATGAAGCATTAAATACTGATATAATGATATTGCTTTTAACCTATAATGATTTAGAAAATGAGTTTAGGGTTTGAGTCTTTGACTCTTTAGGGAACAGGTCGTGTACGGTTTGAGATCAGAATGGGTAGTATTGCACTATATTCTGTCGGTTCGGATCGGTTCGGGTTAAAAAGTTTTCAAACCGACCCGAACCGCCCTACTCATAAAACCGATTTTTTCGGGTCGGTTCGGGTCGGTTTTTCGGTTTGGACCGAACCATGCTCAGCCCTAGCCCTAGCCCTAGCTTCGGTAAATTAAAAAAGATGTAGAGCAAATCAGTTCTTATGAGACTCAACTTCGCTCAGTATCTGGATTCTCTCCTGGTTCTGGTTGAAAAAAGAACTAGGCTTAGAATGACCCAAATATGTTCCGATCTCTCTGCTAGAAATGAACCAACTCACCTCTGATCCAAAGGAGAACTAGGCTAGAATGACCCAAATATGTTCCAGTCTAAAAATTAGTCCGACTAAGTGTAAACCAGAGCTACTTCAATAAAGTATAGTTTAAACTATACTTTATTGAGGGGGGTTATTCGTTGGTGTAATTTAGGGTAATTTAGGGTAAATTGTTCCAATGGGGTAATTTTACCCAATGGGATAATTTAAGTGGGATAAAGTGGGGTAAAATAGGGTAATGGGACAATTTGAGTGGGACAATTAGTATGACATCTTTTTATAATATTATATTTATAGCTCAATTAAATTCAAGTTTAACTTGACATAACATCAAATGATTAAATAAATAATAGTTATAATATAAAATAATATTATTTTTAAGATTATTTTAATATAAAATATTAAAAATAATATAATAATATTAATATTAATCAATCTTAAGATATTTTGATGTTTATTTTAACTATTATGCTAGATTAACAAATTTTTTAATTGCGATAATTATTCAATCATTCATACATCTATTACAATGACGATGATAAAGTCTCAATTATTACAAATAAAGTCTCAGTCGGTAACTTAAATCTTAATTATTACAAATATAATCTACCGGCATATAACTTTGCTCTAGACTCCTTGGGCTACGTTTGTCCCATCCTCCCACATTGTGTTTGCCATTTGTTCTCTCCAACGTGATGCAGCTGTCCGTTGTGCTTGTTGAGTTTGTAGGTCATCGTTCTCATCAGAATCATCATCAATCGGAGCAACATTGCGTGGTGCCTCTGGAGGAAGATCAGAAACTTCAAAGTCATCGTTAGAGTTCTCCATCTTCAGAAAATTATGCAGACCGATACATGCCCAGATCATACTTTTTTGTGTCTCATATGGAAAACCTGGAGGTTGAGACTTAAAAATTGTAAACCTAGACTTAAAAATGCCAAAAATACGTTCAATACAATTTCTAAGTGATGCATGTCGATGGTTGAATAACTCATGAGCATTGCGTGGTCGCTGACGGTTGTTAGCTGGGCCAAACTCTTTAAGGTGGTACCTCGTACCCCGATAGAGAGCCAAGAATTGTAGCCTATTTGGGTAACCACAATCAACTAGATAAAATTTACCTGCATTAACATTTCTTTAGAATTATATTCAATAAATATAAAATCTAACAAATTGATAAAAAAATATTTGCCATTTGGAAGTGGAAGACTACATGCACTTCTACTCATTGCATCCTTCAGGACCCGTGAGTCATTGGCAGATCCCTCCCATCCCACTAAGATATAAATAAACCTAAGATCAAATGTGCTTGCTGCAAGGATATTTTGTGAAAGATAGCCATGTCTATTACGATATGGAGTTTGGTCCTCGCCATACACCATATATGGAATGCGGGTCCCATCAATAGCACCGATACAGTCCTATATATTCCCATTAACATATATGAAATGTGACTTTAAAATTATAATAATAACAATGAATGAAGACTTATATAGTGTATTTAAATTTCAATACCTTGAAGTAAGGCCAAAAACGAGATTCGGATGTGACCTTTTTTGGTGGCTCGGTAGGAGGAGGAGCCATCATACAAGGGGCTAATGACACAAGGGCCTGTAGTGCCTTATTGAAACAAACACTGATGACAAATCGGGATCGATCAAACCTTTCAGTGGTGATGCAATATCGTTGATTTTGAGTAACGGTGAGTAGGAAAATAGCAACCATCTCCTCAACGCTGATATACCGTGTATCTTGTAAATGCCCACGTTCTCGCAAGACCATACACAATTTCATGAAGAAATCCGGATACATACGATATACTCGACGAAAATCACGTGGATTGCTATCCATCTTAGATTTCAAATATTGAAGGCCAAGGTCCATAATGCCATGTCTGAATTGGGAAATGGGTAGATTTATCTCCTCTTATGATATGAGGTGCGAGATACTCGTGACTAGACCTCCTATTTGTGCAACCATGTTGATGATGCGAATGAGGAGATAATCAGCAGTATCCTCATGAAATAGCAAAATAGAGACATTCTGATTATCTTCCATCCTGTATTAATCATGAGATCAAAAAATAGTAAAATTTTCAATACAATATATTCACCAAATCACATTATTTTTGTCAACACACAAAGCATGCGTAAGAATTCCATCACACAACCAATAATCAAGCCACGAGATATCCCTATAAAATATTTTAACCAATGCAAACAACTATCCAAAGCAAATTAGATAAACACTGAACATGTATAATAACAACATGTATGTGCTTAACATCTATGTTCCCAAAAGCATACAAGTCCAAAAGCATATAAGTCCAAAAGCAAACAAGTCCAAAAGCATAAAAGCATACAAGTAACAACATGTATGTGCTTAACAACATCTATGTTCCCAAAAGCATATCACATAATATTCATTAATAAGCATAAGGATTATCGTCATTTGGAAATACTCCAGTCAGACGCCAAATCATAAACCTTCTCCTTTGATCATCATTCATCTTCACAAACATATCCTTCACATCTTGGGAAATATTTTGACTAAGGACAGTCAATCGTTCTTCATCGGTAAATTTTGGAATTGAAGCCACTCCCTCGACCCACGGTTGGTTGCGGCTTCGCAACAACCTCACCTCTATGACTAACTCTTGTAGAGCCTTACTTATAATTGTAACGCCACTCGCCATTTATTGAACGACGGGTTAAGACAATGCAGAGGTGGTGGTGCGGGGAGGTGCTCTACGAACATTCCTGCTAGTGCTAGAGGTTGATGTAACAGATTCAGCCACAGGAGTGGTAGGACCTGGCGTGCTATTAGGGGGAGATGGTGGAGGATCTACTAGTGATTGGGTAGGTTCTGCTTTACCCATAGCATCAATTCTAATGTCATCATCCAATATACCCTCACCCAATACATTATGTAATTGCTCACTCTCTACACCCTCACAACCTAAGCCTCCAGCTGCTCTCCCACTAGCTGAGTGGCTACCCACAACCATCTGCATATCCTCAAAACTTTCAAATAACTTATCTTTAAGCATTTGTGTATTAGGATGAGCCTGTCAAAAAACAAAGATAACAAATTAATTTTTTCTTTTTTTGTAATTAGCAAACATAACAATATATCATGTAGTTAGAAACTTTGGGTAATTAAAAATCTAACATGTTTGTAATTTTCCCACACCTCAACAGAGCAAGTAATTCTTTGAGATATTGGGTCCCAACCAAACCCGGAATTGTTCCTCAATAGTAATTCAATTGGTTCAATCTTCCTCTTCTAGCTTTTGATCTTATTCTTTACATGATCAAATTTAAAAGTTCTTCCAAATTTAGCATTCATGAATGGCAACACATTTTGTGTGATGGTATATTTCTTGAAGTTGTCATTATCCATCTTGTTGCCATTCTTCACCTCCTCCACTAAAAGCCTTAGTAGCTCTCTATTCTCTTGCTCTGACCATATTACCTAGCCTTTTTTGCCCTCTCACCATCTTGAGAGTACTCTTCAACATTTTGAGTTTCCGAAGCAAAATTCATCCTACAACGCAAATATCAATAATGAGATTCCATATTTTGATGATTGAGTCCAGTTATGATTGTCAGCATGGAGGTGATATGTAATGGTATATGTATATATATGTATATGTATTCTGAGATTAAAAATGCCTGAAATGCAATGTGGCTATAAGCTGTTCTGCAATAATCCAGCAGCAAGCATCTCATTCAAGAGCCAATTGATTCAGCAAATACTGATCACAACCAGGCTATGTTTGGCTTACAATATGAGCACAACTTCTAGAGCAAAACCAAGAAAGAGGTAGAAACCCTATCAAAAAGAGCGACATGAAATATACTGATGCCAAGGAACAATAAAGAGAATAAATGTCATAATAGAAACAGGAAACAGTTGCTAATATACAATCATGAGTTTAATAAAGATCTTTATACAATCAGAAAGCAGTAACTGCTCATGTTTCTAGAAGAATAGCAAATTAATAGGTGTTTTTATGCAGGGGTTAGAGAGGAAACACACTTTGGAACTTACTAATAGGTAAACCTTTGGAACTATCCATTACTTATATTTATTATTTAATACCTAATACAACAAAGAAGATCAAGAACCTTCGAGCTAACCATTAGAACATAATTTAGTCTAAAACCAGGATACCAGCAAAGTGCAAAGTACACAACCACGATCTTTAGAAACCCATGAGTATCTAAAAGCTCTATCTACACCTCATATGATGTGCTCCCGCAAAACTAAAAGTTACCAAACAGTTTGCACCTATCTAGCACAAATTGAATTCTCGAGCACACTCATTACTATCACAAAGCTAATCATGATACAAAAATCACAACACAACAAGATTCATATATTTAGTCCGCATAACTACTACTAACACTCGCCATTCCAATGAGACAGTCAATTATATTATAGTCACAAAGACAGTTAACATTCCAGAGAAAGAATCAGAGACAACAGAGGGACAACGATAGGTGACAGTAGCAATAAATCAAGAGACCAAATTTTTTTTTTCCTTTAGTTATCATTAGGAGTAATACGAGGAGGGTAAGAAGCAAAACAGAGAGCACACCCCCAATGATGCCCCAAATTTTTATGAACTTTACCCTTACATTACATATGTGTTGAATGTTCTGCTTAAAATGCATCAAGTGATTATCATGTGATATTTTGATTCATCCCTAAAATCCCTAATTCATTTATTCGATATCAACAGGGCACTTAAATTTTGGTAATAAAAAGCTTTCTAGTTCACTTTGCATCTGCCATTACCTGATTGTAAGTTTTTTTAAGTCAAATATTGCAGGTAAGACAATGTTCTTCTTAAATATATACTCACATTTGTTGAAAGAGCCTTACCACAAATTCAACATAATAATTCAAAAAAACCCATAAATGAGCACGAGAACGACAGCGGAGGAGATGGATCCAGAGATTGTACCTGGGTTGGGAGGCGGTGTCGTGGAGGAGGCGGCGGAGGTGATGGCGGCGGTGACCGAGCCCGAGAACGACGACGGCGAAGCGAGCGTTCAAGCTCGAGAATGATGTCGTCAGCGTCGACGAACGGCGACGGACGAGCTAGTGATAGCGCCGCACGAGCTCGAGTCGGAGAGAGGAGGCGGAGGAGGCGGCCGACGTGCTAGAGACCGGTGCCGCTCGAACTCGAGGCGGAGAGACGAGGTCAGATCTGGGGCGTCGGGTCTCCAACTGGGTTTTTTGGTTCCAGCGAAAGAATTGGGGCAAAATTTAGGGGCAGAGCTGAACTTTGCTTTTATATGTGGGATAAATTAGGGGAAAGTAGGGTATTTATCCCAGAATTACCCCAACAAACCAATAACACCACAAATATTACCCCAGTTCCAAATACCCTAATGAATAACACCAAATATTGTTGTTCCAAAAATTATCCCATTACCCCAACAATTACACCAACGAATAACCCCCCTAACTTACGTCAAGTGGAGTTTGTTCAAAAGTGAGCTAGGCTATTTTCAAAGTTGTCAAACAGAGCCTTAAGCATTGGGGTTTTTCGACATTAGTCCCTTAAATTTTAGTAATTTGATATTAATCCCTTAAATCTTTAAATTGTGTTGATACCTGTTCTTATGTTTAGATGGGGTTATAAATGAGGGAATATTCTGTTATGTTTAACCCCTCTCCACAACTTGATATTTTTTTTACCATCGCTTAACAAACGCAAATCCATTAATAACTGCTCCAATACTCATTCCCTTTATAACAACCCCAACCCATTTCACCTTTCTTTCTTCTCCCCTCAATTTGTTAGTGGGTCAAAGATTTTAATACCCCTTGAGGCTAATCATTCAATTAAAGCTCAACCCACTTTGATTAGGGAGGAGATTGAGAAGGAAGAGGGGGTTGATTATTGGAGCTTTTGGTAGGGTTGGGTAGAATTATGATTTAGAGAATGTGAAAAGTTTGAAGAATAATGGGAGTAATACCGAAAAACTCTCCATAAAATGTATACAAATTTAAGTATGAGGACGCAATACATGGATCAAATTGGCTTTTTAGCAAAATTATAAATAAAAGATATAGCAGTTGTACCAAATACCTAAAGAATATTAATTAGACTGGATCTCTTCAATGAACCTATATTAAATTCACAAATAGCCAAATGCATTGACCCTATGCCTAGGGGTGTGCAACGGAACAAGATGACATGTCCCGTAAGCCAACTCGTGTGAGTTCAATAGCAAGATGAGGCAATCCACCGACCGCAACAGGACAAGTGGGTCATGTTTGGCCCCTTGTTCCTGAGCCTAGACCTCAACCCAACCCATTCACAAGCCCATGAACATGCGGGACGAGCCATGACATGGGCAGACCCACTCGACTTATCTTTTTTTTACTTTTTTTTGTAAATTGTTTTTAATAGTTGTGAAGCATTGTTTAATATTTAAAAATTTATATGTAATTAATTACTAGCTAACAATAACCATTATAGGAAATAGAAAAATTTTATTAAGTAAAATTGTATACACAATAAGAAAGTATAGATCATTTCAGTAGATGGATGCTACCCATTAATAAACCTTAAGAGACGCCTAATTGTTCCACAAGAAGATGGAAAGTTGAAAAAATGGAGAGGCTTCCACAAGAAGAGGGATGGTTGAAAAAATGGAGAGGCCAAGATGCAAAGACCAACCCAAGGACCCCTTCTCAATCTAGACGTAGAACTCCCAACAAAACCACTCGCGTGACTCGAGCAATTCTGATTGACCCACTACCAACTACACGTAACTCGACCAGCTGATCAAGCAGAGATAGGTGTGAATCTACTCTATAGGTCTAGGCCCTGTGTAGGTGTAAATTTTGATCTTCCGAAAACAGGGAACTTCGTTTATATTGATAAGAACAACTTATTACAAACTAATAATCAAATGTTTACAACAGAAGCGGAGGGAAGGCCCTCCTTGTTTAACGTTGGTTCCTCGGTGGCGATAGGACGCCTCGCTCGGTGCTCGTGCTGAGTCTGTTTCTCTTGGACGATCCGATCGAAGTTGCTGCTGGAGCTTCAGTTCTCAGTAGAAGGTCCGATGTAAGTGGGTTCGAGTCTACCCGAGAGCCTCAAGTCGGAGGGTTCCGACGAGTCTCTTTAAATGAGGGAGCCTTTAGCAAGAGCCAAGGTTCAACCTTTGGAAGATTAGCCAGCCTGAGTAAGCAGCAGCCAATCCCCCATCTTTTTCATGCTGGCTGAAGATGGGTTTTAATAGGCAAGGGATGGCATGTGCCATCCCTTGATTTGTGGGATTTAACCACTAGTAAAGGCGAGGGAGCCAGCCGCCCTACCTGTGGGATGTGACCACCTAGGGGGTCCTGTCAGCCGCCCTATTCTTGCTTGGTGAGGAGCGCCATGCTTTCTCCCTTGATTTGTGGGATTTGACCACTGATGGAGGTGAGGGAGCCAGCCGCCCTAGCTGTGGGATGTGACTACTTAGGGGGTCCTGTCAGCCGCCCTATTCTTGCTAGGTAAGGAGCGTCATGCTTTCTCCCTTAATTTGTGGGATTTGACCACTGATGGAGGTGAGGGAGCCAGCCACCCTAGCTATGGGATGTGATCACTTAGGGGGTCCTGTCAGCCGCCCTATTCTTGCTAGGTGAGGAGCGTCATACTTTCTCCCTTGATTTGTGGGATTTGACCACTGATGTAACTGTTCCCGTACTCCAAGTGGGCAGTTGACAATGAGCTGGCGAGTCTGTAGCTTGGGTCTGTAGGCGAGCTTGGGACTGTAGGCAGACTTGGGTCTGCAGGCGAGCTGGGTCTGCAGGCGAGCTTGGGACTGCAGGCGAGCTTGGGACTGCAGGCAGACTTGGGTCTGCAGGCGAGCTTGCAGGTGACTTGGATATGCAGGCGAGCTTAGGACTACAGGCAGACTTGGGTCTGCAGGCGGATTTGCAGGTGCAGGCGAAGCTGGGGACTGCAGGCAGACTTGGGTCTGCAGGCGGATTTGGGACTGCAGGTGAAGCTGGGGACTGCAGGCAGACTTGGGACTGCAGGCAGACTTGGGTCTGCAGGCAGATTTGATCGTGCAGGTGAAATTCGAGCTGCAGGCGAGCTCCTGAGCATGGATTAAAGAATAGGCCGTAACTTTCAAACCGTAAGTCGGAATTGGACGAATATATATGAAAATCGCCTATCTCAACGAGATGGAGCCATCCGAACCGAGCCAAAGGCTTTGGTTTGCTTCCTCTATTTCGCCAAATTCCTTACGGTTTAGGAGATATCTGCGTTTTCCCCCTTTTTATCAGTGTTTTTCCTCTTTTTGCTATTTCGGGCGAGGTTTTAGCAGTTTTGTTCTGAACTTCTCTGATAAGGATTAAAGGCAATTTTTATTGCCTACACCCTGCAAACCATACGTATGACAAGACATCGCTACACAATTGGACCTCTCTCTTGATTGTCTGATAGCAAGCATCGCCCACTCAACGCATTGACTTCGGTAAACCGGCGACTGAACTAAGTATATCATTTAAATTGCTCACACTAGGTCGGTGGTCGCAATACAATGTGATGATGGGACAAAAACAATGATGATGGAAATTACTCACGATCTATAAGAGAGGGGAGGCCACATCGCACTGACGATGGAGATCATCATGACAAACTAGATCTGCCGGATCTTGTGCCCATAATGCATTTAATGAAAGTCTGATGAAGTGACAGATGTGATAGGATGGCTACAGATAGCATGAGGGTTAACACATAAGCACATGCCTAATTCCGAGCTAGCCTAACACAGTGCAGTATGAATATCATAAATACATCCTTACACTAAAAAAAGAGGAGAGGGATAGAGGAATAGGGAGAAAAATGATATAGTTACACACAGACCAAAATATAAGAAAAGAGAGAATACCCTTAGTCCCAGACCATGCAAAGCTCAAATCACACATGGTAGTCTACTTTGTAATATCTGTTCATCTTCGGTCACCTAGTGATTGATCTTTAGTCATCTCCAGCACTCTTTTTGCCTATTAGTGGGAGCGAGCCCTCAACAAAAAATCCATCCTTCATCTCCAAGAATCTTTACAGTGGACAAGTATAATCTTGCTAAACCAACTCAAAAGACAGTGCTAAATCGACACTTATTCTCTACCAGCATAGCTTACCAGAATCTCCAGTGTAACTAAAAAGCATTATATCATTATTTATTTGTTACTTTCCTCCAAAGAAATAAATAAAAGAGAATGGTTGTTTCATTTTCTCAACCTTTGTTGAATCTTTTTTACCGAAAACATGTGGTGACTTTGGTAGGGAGTGGCTTCTTCAACAAGGAGAAAGTCATGTCATAGGACGATAACATAACACCTAGAATAATGGCCAAAACCATCACGGTCGAGGTCAACTACACTGCTCACAAGGCATATTTAAGAAGCGTCGAAGGATGGTCTAAGTGACTACGAAACACTTCTACGGTGTTAACGAAACACTTACACTGAGCTACATTGAGAGCCCCACTGACACCTACACAATCAAGTTTCTGTTAAGGGCTAAGTGGACCTCAACCTGAAGGTTAGAGAACTCAACCCTCGAGTATGATAAAACCCAAGCTGCCCAGTCCGACATTCAAAATTAAAGTTGGTGTCCACTGACTCAAATTGTCTCATGGACGGCCAACTTGGTGAGGACACATCATTAGTCCTTGCAGAACATCAAGCTAAGTCAAGTTCTGCTCAAATGATCATCAAACTCAATGTTGCTAAAGATTCATAGTGTTGCAAAGATGTTTGGTGTCATATGCGACCTCTTCTGGCGGCAAGATGAAGAATGACATGTTGTAATCTCACGATGTGTAAGGAGGGCTCGTCAAGGGTCAAATAGCTAAGGTGACCCGTACACTATCTAGACTCAAGATCCATGCATAGCTAGAGCCAAGGACTATGAAGTCTCCCTTGTCAAGAAGGGTAGAGAGCTTAGAACCAGTCGCCAACCTCTGAAGCTACTAGAGGTGTAGAGAGCTTAGAACCAGTCGCCAACCTCTGAAGCTACTAGAGGTAGAGGTGCTCCCATTCCCCTCCCCAATGGGTGGAGGTCAGCAATCAGCATCCAGTCTCCCATTACTCATTCGCCGCTATGCCCACAACACTGCTCGTATCATGTTGTAACTATTAGGCATTTCCCATGTTGCATGGTATGCCCCCAACCCAAAGGTCTGACTGAAATCTCATGCATCCTAATTGAGGAAGACTCAATCCCCAAGGGCATTTATTTTTGAGCGACTATATGTGGGTCTCATGAAGATTTAGTCCAAAAGAAGGAGGCACTGTTAGAACATGCCCCAAAATTAGTATGAAGATGAGCTTGAGTTTGTTCATGTCTATATGATAGACCTAAGGCTCGAGACCAATCAAACTGAAGATGGGAATTTGAGTAAGAACCCAAAGGAGTTTTTGGACTACTACAAGGGATCTACATATCAAACTTTCTTAAAGAAAAGCAAATCAATGTCATGGGCCCGAGCCCTTTGTATAGCAAATCCTGTGTATGAAG
The DNA here is from genome assembly GCA_022839385.1 of Asparagus kiusianus. Classification (NCBI taxonomy): domain Eukaryota; kingdom Viridiplantae; phylum Streptophyta; class Magnoliopsida; order Asparagales; family Asparagaceae; genus Asparagus; species Asparagus kiusianus. Next base: position 296,576 of record BQKN01064012.1, read on the forward strand.
AAGTGCTCAGAAATGAACACTCGGCCTTCGTCTCCGATAACAATCTGGCTGCACTACACTCATCATTGTTAGAAGTCCATATGGCATCTCCTCAGAAGGGGACGAGCACAAAACACAAAGAGACGGCGATCAAATATGCGAATGAGAGCTCTGAGCCATCTTCTAACTCATTGGAGGAGGTCAACCTTCAAGAGATAGTGAAGACAATCGTGAGTCAGGCAAGTGTGATGGAGCACATGTAGGAGCAGATGATGGTCGATGCCTAAAGGCGGACATACCACTCCTGGATGAATAAGAATGCCAGATTATTGGCAAAGTCACCAACTTCTATCAGGATTCTCAATTTGCATGAGAGACAATCAACTTGGAGGAAATAGCTGGCCCTCCTGAGATTAATGTCAATAGTACTCTGAAAGCTCCTCTTCTAAACCACGAGTCAACTAGGGTGCCTAACCAACCCATCACTGCGAGAACACATGCTAACGCTACTAAAACATTGCATATTTCCCACAATAGATAGCTCATCCCTCAGGTACGTGGAGAAATCGAATCTATTTATTAGTACATGTTTGGTGGAAAATTTGTAATAAAAAGAAAAATTAAAAGAAATATATTTGATTTGTATTCTCTCAATCTCAATTATAATTTGGATTTCCCAATTACAAAATAGAAGAGAATTAATCTGAATTCTCCCCTTTGTTTAAGTCTGGGTTTTTCACGGTGGCGCTGGAGTGCCTCTCTCGAATGCTCGCATCGAGTTTGCTCTCCGTTGACGATCCGCACGTCTTAATTCACTGGAACAACTAACTTGCATGGCAAGTATGATTAAGAACTCTTAAACAAGTTTTATAACTTAGGACGAGTGTTAAACTCTATGAAAAAGAGTTGTTTGAATCGAATAATCGGTTAATAAGCCAAGTATCCTGATCCTTTGCTGCTGGTGGATGCTCCAAGATCTTCTTGTTACCAAGAACCTCCCTCTAGTTGATCTCGTGGATGATCTGATCTAAAAAATCCAACCTCTTTACTCGGTTGAGTAATGTGGTTATTTATAGGGGGGATAAGGGGTGTAACGAACCCCTAAATCCGCTCCTACGTAGGCGAGAATCCCTCAAACGTGGGATAAATGGTTTTGAGGCCGTTCAGCTTGTGTTTGAACAAGTCAAACGCTTAAATCGATGTTGTAGGCCTTAACTCTGCGTCTTAGACTTGAGATCTAGAGTTGGGTGCTTGCTGAGAATTAAAAACGCAGGGGTTGCTTGTATTCTGAGTCCTAACTCTGTGTCTTAGACTTGAGACACAGAGTTGGGTATCTGCTGAAGATTAAAAATACACGGACCACTTGCATTTCGTTTGCTGAAGGTCGAAAATGCAAGGATCGCTTACGTTTCAAAAACTAAAACGCAAAGGTGAATTCTGCGTTTAGAAGGGGCTAATGACTTGTAACCTCTTCTGTAAGGCGTTGCAAAGACCATTGTTCAGTAATCTTCGCTTTAGCTGTTTTGAGGTGTGAAGGTCGTCGGATTGTAACTCTCATAGTTGATGGTAAAGACCACTGAATAGAATTTTCATTAGTCGTCGGAAGGGTCGTTGAATTATAAATCCTCTCGATCTATGTGAAAAGTCCTCCACTTACAGCTTTCATTTGTTGACATAAAAGTCGTCTGATTGTAACCTTCTTAGTCAAGATTGTTGATTAAGGTTTGACAGAGATCAGCTATCTATTATGAATTTTAGACAGCCTACAGTACAGGACACCACGAGTTGGTTACAATTGCTAACACTATCGTGGTCGCAATATTGACCAAGTTAACAACTCAGGTGGACACCCTTACAAAGAGCTAGGGAGAGCTAAATGATGGAACCTTACAACTGTATCTAGGTTTTTGGGATGAGATATCATATTCCAAAAAGTATAAGACCATCACGGTACAGAGCTTCAATGGTACCGGGTTGTTACAACAACACCTGTACCACTTTAAATCGCAAGCCAAGTTATGGTTTGAAAATGATATCATCATGGTGAGAATACTTACCGGTTCTCTCAAAGGGCCTACTTTTCATTAGTTTGAGAGGCTAGCATTAGGTTTTATCAACTCGTGGAAAGACTTAGAAGAGAAAGTTCATCAAGAGATTTCACAAAATCGACTCTAAGATAACCTATCAAAGAGTGCATAACAAACTCTACAAGTTAGGTAAGAAAGTCCATACCTACGTTGAGAGGTTTGACTGACACATTCTTGAACTAAAGGGTGCAATGTCTAAGAAGTTCATCATCAATGCTTGCTAAGATGGTTTACCAAACTATATTCTCAAGCAACTCGGTGACATACCGACTAGGTAAATAGCGACAGAGGCAAGGGCAAACCCAACGCCACCATACTGCACCTAGAAGGAAAGGCTAAGGTGGTGATGATAGTCGATGCATCATAGTTATTATCCCCTAGATAGTAGAATAGCAATAGGAACAGTAATTAGAATGGGAACAATAAGTTCCACCCTAACACCAACACGAATTACAACTAGGTGCCTCCTCCAGGGTAGTGTGATGCTGAAGGTCACCCGTAACGGTGAAACTGATTCAAATAGATCATGATTGGGTGTATGCCTACAAGCTAGAAGCTATCCTAGAATTAACTAAAACCCTCATCAAGGGGGACTTATTCAACTCGGGAGACCCAAGAAGCCAAAAGAAGAATGGCGCATAGATGACCCTAACTATTGCATCTTCTATCGCTTTATAGGGCATCCTATGGGGGATTGCATTGTGCTGAGAGAGATAATCCATACAATCCATGAGTTTGGGTCCCTATAGTTAAGAGAAGACCAGAAGTAAATTTTGGCGAATATGATCACCGTACTGTTTGAGGACCTCCCTAATGTGAGCATTGCTAATAGGGTAGTACCTATCCCAAAGAAGATCTCAAAATCATCAACTAAAATTTCCATAATTAGTAGGTTAGAGGGCTAAACCCCATCCTTATTTAGGTGTGAGCTTATGTGGGTGCATCCTGACCTCGTAAGGGACAAATAGTGGACCTCTACCAAGGCACATCGAAAAGTTACAAAAGTAAATGAAAAATATGCAATGTCGTGATGAGGGATCGATTTCCAAACTCCTGACAACCAAGACGATTCAAGAGGTAGAGGTGTTGGTACCAATTGCAGCCCATAATGCTAAAGAAGAACTCAGAAGTGGCAGGTTGTTTCACACACAATATGACCAAGCTAAGAAGGAAGGACGTCAAGCCCCACCTAACAACTAGACTACAAACTCTATGACAACACCGCCTCCTGTAGCTCTAGAGTAAGATGCAACAGGCCTTGGCCCAGCTGATAATGCCCCTTTGATATTTTGATTCAACTTGCTAACATTCCGGCTAGAGTGATGCTTTGAGAGATAGTTATCCCCAAAGGTTAAGATGGCACTACAAGAAGCCTTAAATAAGCTAACGGTTTACTCTCAGTCAAATCCAGCTTTTGAAGAAACAGATCGAGGACCATGCATGCACACATTGCCACCGAGTGGAGAGGGGCCTCCCTAAGGTGACATTTCTAAAGAGACATGCTCATAACATCCATCAAGCACACGAGGCTACTCTATTTCATGGGGTACTTGGGTTCAGTAAAGATAGAGCACATGCAGGTTGATCATGTGTCAACCATCAACATCATCATGAAAAGGGTGTTACATTTCCCTCAGATACCATTGCGATGACTTTGTCACACAAATACCAAAATCATTGAGTTCAACATTGAAAGTAATGTCTTACTCAAGAAGATAAAGTTCAAACTACAAACTAATGATCTCAGATCGTATGTCACTTGCTACATCATCCATGCTAAACCATTGTATAATGTTCTATTGGGCCAACCTTGGATCCATGAGAATGTACTTGTCTCTTCTATCTTTCATCAGTGCATCAATTACAATGACTCGAATAGGACTGAGCATACAATCTATATGGACAAGTAACCCTCCAGAGGACTCGATATCAACTATGTTGATGCATAGCTTTATCAAGGAGATCATCTCAATGATGACATGGAAAATGTGCTTGCTGTCAAGGGTCCAAAGATGCCCCAAAAGCAAGCGGTGAACAGGTCAAGCCCCATGTTTAGGCCACTAAACCTGGTGTAATAAACTTTTAACACAACTGTAGTCATGCATCAGTGCATTAACATGTTTGCCTAGACTTATGAATACTTGATGTATCTTAATCAGAACATGGACATCCATTGCCTCAATATCAAGCCTGATCCAAAACCAGTCGCGTAACCCCAACAACGATTCAGATCGGGCATGATGCAAACATTGATATGGAGGTTCAGAAGCTCCTTGACTCTAAGTTTATCAAGGAGGTATACCTCATGTAGATGAGTAAAATACATTTCATCTAGGCTAATATTCAGCTTGGATCTAAGAAGTAAATTCCCATGGGCTAAACACTTCAAGCAAGCTTGAATTTGAGCCTATAACAAGTTATAGCGTAGTTCGCTTAACTAAACATACGAAGCTCACCATATAGATCATCTCAACTTGACCCGACTAAGTCAAGCGCTGTTGACTTCCAATTTGGACTTCAGGCCGAGTCACATCATTCAGTTGGCTAAGTCATGAGTCGAATTATGTGTTAAATTCGAACTAACAAGCGAAGTTTGCTAACTGATTAACTTCGCCAGTGAAGTTCGCCAACCAGTCAATTAGCGAACTTCATCCATAGTTGTAGGCTGTCTAAAAATCACAATAGATAGCTTATCCCCTATCAAACACCGATGATGGAAGTTACAATCTGACGACTTCCAGAAGGTTACAATTTGAAGACTTTCACGTAGATCGCTGAAGGTTACAATCTGACGACCTTCACGACAACTGATGAAAGCTCTAATCAACAGCCTTTACAATCAACATCGGGAGTTACAATCTGACAACTCTCATATTCTCAAGGAGCCAAGACGAAGATTACAAGACAACGATCTTTGCAATGCTATGACAAAAAGAGATTACTTGGTGCTAATCTCTTCAAGACGCGGAGGTCCTCCCCGTGTGTTAACAGTAAAAACGCCAGGGTCGAAACTCGCGTTACGACATCAAAACGCTAGGGTCGAAACCCGCGTTACAACGTCAAAACGCTAGGGTCGAATCCCGCGTTACGACATCAAAACGCTAGGGTCGAAACCCGCGTTACAACAAGCCAAAACGCGAGTGACCCTCGCGTTCATTGGTGTTCAGCCAACACCCAACCTCGCGTCTCAATTCTAAGAGGCGAAGTTAGGGTCCTGAACGCCAACGTGGGCATTTGACTCATTCAACATGAGCTGAACGGTTCTAAAACCGCTCCCCACGATTTGGGGGCGGTTACACCCCACTTAGGAGAGATTTAAGGGGCGGTTACACCCCCCTAATCCCCTATAAATAGGGGTAAACTCAACTGAGTTCAGGTCCTTCTTTTTGGCTGGCTTTTGGAAACAAAGACTTGGCAGCAAAGGGGGATCCTTGGAGCATTTCTAGAGCTTGGGAGATCTGCAACAGGAGCTTCTTCATCCTTGGCTTACAACCGATTTTCGGTTCAAAACAACTCTTTTACAGAGTTCTTCAAAACTCATTCAGAGTTATCAACTCGTCCAGAGTTTTAAAACTTGCCACGCAAGTTCTCCACAACGTCAAATCGTGAGGAGAAGACATCGTTCCAGTGAATCAAAACGTCGGATCGTCAACGGAGAGCAAACTCGACGCGAGCATTCGAGGGAGGCATTCCATCGCCACCGTGAAGAACCCAGTTTTAAACAAAGGAGAAAACCAAATTCGTTTTCTTCTCTTTTGTAATCAAGTTGTAATCGGAATTAAAGGAATTCAATTTAAGTTTCTTTTATTCTCTTCCTTGCAATTTTTTTCCAACATACAATAGTTACTCACGTGGTCCATGTCACCAATGAATCAGAAGCGATGGCCCACCCATGTCCAAGTGAACCTCGCCCAAATACTTTCAGCGAGTTTTACCAACCAATTAATTAACAAATTTTGCCAGACTAGCTGTTTGAGAGATATTTTTAAGGGCATAACCGCTCCTCTACTATCTCCTATTTTAATGGTCACCTAATCTATAAGTAAAGGTCTCTCTCTCTCTCTCTCTCTCTCTCTCTCTCTCTCTCTCTCTCTCTGAGCCTATAAGGGATGAGGAAATTTTTTATTCAGGAGACAAACAAAGAAAGGCTAACAACCATACTACACACACACAGTTTTCTTCTATTTTAGTTCAAAATGAAGACTGAGATATCTTCTAAGCAACTAAGTTAGAAATCAACATCTACTATCTTAGTCGGATCGTCAATAGAGTACAAAATCGATGCTCCTTTGACACGTAGAAAAGAATCCTAGGGAATATAAAAGAATTTTCATTATAATTTTTTGTTGCAATCTATATCAATTGCAATATAAAAGACCTAAATAGGATAGCAACTCTGCTGGGGATGAACTTCTCATCCGACGAGAAAGTTGTATCACAGTCTAACACTAGGACCCTCGGGTCTTTTGCTGAATCGCTGATTATTGAATTTGACTATTCAAGGTTCAATAATTCATTTCCTCGAACCAATCATCAACAGCAAATATGAGAAGCTGCTGTAAAATCCACCGCAATGTGAATTTAGGGTATAAATCAACTCTCGCGTGTGTAGAGGCGAACTTTGCCAAATATAGTTTGAGCTTCATTGGAAGCCAAATGAACTTAGCCCAGAATGAAGAAGCATCGACCCTCGCCTTGAGCGAAGGTCTAAACATTCTCACGTCTTTTAACTTTGTACATCAGTCCATAACTCCCTTCGAACTTTGTTTTAAAGCATCTCATGATGCTCGCTTTGCTTCCTCAACAGAGGCAAAGAATAGAAGTAATCCCTCACCTAAATTCATGTAAGGGAATAAAATCACTAAATGTGATTTGTCCAATATCGGTAAGCAAAATCTAGCTAATGCCGCCATAAGTGACATTCACACACCAAAACTCAAAGTGATGAAGTTGGCTCTAAAAAGAGTTACCAATTTGGAACTACTAGTGATCTGAGAGAGTTTCTATCTCTAAAGAGAACTCTCCAATGTCTGCATTATGTGACTCTCAAAGAAGTTATTTCAGCGGTTCAAAAGAATTATCAAAGCAAAGGTGTTCCTAAAAAGGAATCAGTTTTTAGTCATCTAAGTCATAATCCTAAATCTTCAGAGGTTTGGACTAAAAGACAATAACACACCTGAAAGGGTAGACTTCAAGAATTCACAGTCAACATGACTAGTGTCATTTTTGGAGATGAGGATGAAGGTGCAGACAACCTATTTGACCCGAGATACTCTCCTAGCATCGAAGGTATACTGTCAAAAAACAATGGTGTATATCGTCACACCAGATCAAAATAGAGAGCATCAATTCCTCTTGATTACTTCCTCCTCCAAACTAGTAAAAAAGTTATATTGCAATCTAACACTAAGACCCTCGGGTCTTTTGCTAAATCGTTGGCTGTTAAATTTGACCAACGAAGTTAAAGGAATTCATTTCCTCAAACCAATCATCAATGATAACCATTAGAAGTTGCCATAAAATTCATGGCATTATGAATTCACGGTCTAAATGGACCCTCGCGTGTGTAGAGACAAACTTCACTGGAAGCCAAATGAGCTTCTCTCAAAGTGAAGAAGCATAGACCCTCACCTTGAGCGAAGATCTAGACATTATTATGTCTTCTGACTTTGGACATCAGTCCACAACTCCCTTCGGAGTTTGTTTTAAAGCATCTCGTGATGCTCGATTTGGTTCCTCGATAGAGGCAATGAATGGGAGTAATACCTCACCTAAATTACACAAGGAAATAATATCACTAAATGTGATTCATCCAATATCACTAAGCAAAAGTCTCTCCAACATCGCCAAAAGCGATGTTCACATGCCAAAACTCAAAGTGGCAAAGTTGGCTCTAAAAAAAGCCACCAATTTGGCACTACTGATGATTTGAGAGAGTTCCTATCTCTAAAGAGAGCTCGCCAATATTAGCATTGTACGACTCTCAAAGAAGCTATTTCGTTCAAAAGAATTGTCAATGCAAAGCTATTCCTAAAAGGAAAAAGTTTTCAGTCGTCTAAGCCACAATCCTAAATCTTTAAAGGTTCAGACTAAAAGACAACGACGTACCTAAAAGGGTAAACTTCAACAGTTCACAGTCAACATGACAAGTGTCATTTCTAGAGGTGAATATGAAGGTGCAGAGAGCCCGTTTGACCCAATATATTCTCCTGGCATCGGATGTTCACTACCAGGAACTAATAGCGTATATCATCACAACAGATCAAAGTGCAGAGCAGCAATTCCTTTTGATTTCTCCCTCCTTCAAACGCAAGCGGTGGGAGCTCTGTCTCAAATTGACCAACCCACTTCTAGTGACGTAAACTCAGTCATAGCATCAAATGCCACTCTAAGCTCAAGTCAAGAGCAATAATGTGTAGCAGATATGACAGATCGAAAGGATCTTCTTGCTCAGATTGCGGCTCAGAAGAAGGCTTCGAATGAATGATTTGAACATTTAGAGTTGATGTTTGAATAGCACATATCAGCTTCTCAACCTTGCCTAAGTTCTTCCAAAGGGAAATGACCAATCGTCAAATTCTCCCTAGATGAAGAACAAGTGCATCAAGAAGATGCAGATTCTGATCACTTAGGATTAGAGACCTCAGCGCTTCCTAAGCTAAGCAAAGAACCAAATGTCTTGGAAGACATCTAAAAGTAGATCAATGCTCTTTCTCAGCGTACTGGGCTAGAGAAGGTCGGACCACTCGACCCTATCCCATCGAGTGGGACTTTGTTCCCTATCCCATAAAGTCTAAGTCGCTAATGTTGCATACAGCTCTTCATTGGCACCCTACAGGGTGTAGCCTTCGATTATTAACCTGCTCAAGGGTTCGATCAAGTCATGGGCCAACCTGGAATCAAAGTTCTTCTCACAATTCCATGAGGAGCAATCAGATGTCACTCTAGCCAAACTTCTCTCTAAAAAATAAAGAGGAAATGAGATAGTCAGGGAACTCAACAAGAGATACCACAATCTGACATTACGATGTCGACATATGCCTTTGTTGATGCCACTCCAAACTTGTCGGCACAACTTTGTGGAATATATAGAAGCTCATATGGGCACTATTATGGCCCACACATGGAAATATTTGATGGAACAAGCTGAAATAGTAGAAAAGTTGTCAGAACGCTTTAACAAGTTTGAATCTCGCACTAATTTCTAAGGCAATAAGGGCAAGCAATGACAGTCTTCCCAACCAAGGCCAAAGTGGCTTTCACAATCGAGGTCAAGAATCCTAATGATCAAAAGAGGGAATCATGGAAGAACACTCGGCACAATTACTTGTTCAAAGAAGAGCACACAATGGCAATTTTTCATGTCCTTAACAAGGGTAATCAACTGAAGCTTCCCGAGGCTCGACGCCCTAAAGAAGTTAGAAAAACCGATGACTCCAACTATTGTCTTTATCATTGAATATTGGGACATCCAGTGAAGAACAATTGAATCCTCAAGGATAAGATGTAGATTTTTTTCGTCGAGTTAGGGATTATTAATATCAACACTAGCAAAAGAAAGTCACTGCCAATATGGTGACTCTCAAATTCGGCTCTATGCTAGAAATTCAAACCTAAAATGAAATTGTTCCTATTCCCACAGTAAGAATGAAAGTGGTCAATCATGACCAATAGAGTAAATGAAGCCAAGATTTAGTTCCTTTTGATATAACAAGAGGAGAAATAATGTGGGTACATCCTGACCTTCTCAAATATGAACATTAGGCTTTTTCGAAGTCTGAGTCAAAGAGCAAATGCAAGATAATGTCCCGCAATGCTGCAATGTCATCTCTGTAATTATTGGAGAGGAATCTCTACAAGTTTCCTCTCTGGCTTAGGGGAAGAGAAAGTTGTTTTGATAGGGACAAGGTCAAGTCAAGATTACTTGAGGAACTATGATCAGCCATGAACCTCCAAGCAACCTGAACTGGCCAAGAAAAAAGGGACCCGGTTTGATAAGGCCTTGCAGCGCCCCTCAAAAAATTCTAGAGCCCTATTCTGGTATGATATAATGGTCTAATAGCCCTTACTTCAACTTCTACATTTGTCTAATGAAATGAGGGAGGCTTTGAAAGAAGCTTTGAATGATAGTGAGGCATTCCTTGTCAACATGATAGAGCCTCCTCAGAATGAAGATGATAGGCAGTGTTACCACTGTCAACAATAGGTACCTTGCATCACCTTTACTCTAGAAGACATGCTTATCAAAGACCACCATCATAACTGGCCCCTTTATTATACTGGGTACGCTAGGTTAGGCAAGGTTGAGAGAATTCATATTGACCCAGGCTCGACATTGAGTATAATTCCATAGAGACTTTTGAGCTTCTTAGGTAATCCTCTCCACAAGCTCTCAAAGACTACTACTACCATCTTTGGTTTTAATTCAAGCAATAGCCGATCTCTTCGTAAGATCCAGCTTAAGTGTCAAATCGGTGATTTGAAGACTGAAGTGACTTGTTACGTCATTAACATCAAAACACCCTACAACCTTCTCCTTAGATGATCGTGGATCCATTTCAACATGATTGTCCAATAAATGCTTCATCAATGGTTCAAGTACATCGATGAGCAGGGGGTTCAACAAAAAGGTTGATGCTGAAAAGCATCCCTTTAAAGGGGTAGAGAATTACTTTACCAACTCTCTCTTGTATGATGATAATTATACAATTGAGATTGTCCTCTCCAATGTTATAGACACTGGTAATGAAGCAGACGATGAACCGGATCCGAATGATGATCCAATCTAGGAAATGAAACCACTTGTAATTGCCCTCGAGATCCCCTGTATTTACTAGTCAGTCGAAGATTAGAGCGACTGGATCTTTAATGAAGAAGAATTTACTTATGACTGCTCTTTGGACTCTAAGTATGAAGACTCAAGAGTCAGAACTCTGATGTCTAGGTTAGCCTTAGAACCGTCTCTGTACATTATTATAAATGATTCTTACTCGACTCACTAATAATTGTGCAACTCAGAAGACGCCACCTTTACGGTCCAAGCTAAAAGAGGTGCCACAGACCCTATTGTCCTTAAAAAAAGTCGAGCCACAACCTGAATTATCAAGCTCGGATGAGGAAGCCAAAGGAGTACCAGACTTTTCCCATTATAGCCAGCAATCCCATAATATAATGGCAAAATGGGATACAACTTTGCTCTATACAAGTGTTGAACTATAATCAGGACCGAGAGTCCTTCTAATCTTCTTTATACCAAAAGGGGAGGCTCTTGATTATTATAACCAAACTAAATGAGGACTCGGTTATATTTCCCCTGAAGCCTATTCACAAATGGGACTCGCATTTGATGATTCTTAAGCAGCTCTTCAGACACATCCGGCTGGGATTCTCACATTAGCATTAGCGTCATGTTTGGCGAATTCATGGTTAACATGGTTTCGCATAGTTTAACCATGGATCTTGATGAATCCAAAGTGTTTGAAGATATAAAAGATGATTCTTGGGCTAGACATCTTGAACAACAGTGTGAGTCATGCTTCGAAATCAGTGAACCACCCACCAAAGACAAAATGGTCCAGATCAACATAGGTGATGAATCCAAGCTGTAAGGACCATGAATTTTTGATACTAGTTAAAATAATTTTTTGGTATTTAAAAATATTTAATTATTATTTTTAAAAGAGTATTTGTATTTTTCTTGATTTTCTATAATTTTCTATGATATAAAATCCAAGTTTTATATTTATTTAAATGATTTTAATATTTATAAATTAATTTCATGCGGTAAAAATTTCTAGAATTAATCTGTTATATTATCGATACTATTACGTACTATTTTAAATAACACGTTGTATTATTGTTACTATTACGTATTATTTTGTGTATTATGTTGTATTATTATTTACGTATTATTTATGTAATTTGTTGTATTATTTTAATTATTGAGTATCAACTGTCGTATTAGCACAACTGGTACATTTTATCGTGTAGATAACTATTCCATAATTATTTGATTTTAAAATAAGTAATTATATTTTTTATTAATTATTCTTGTTTAATTGTATAATTTGTTGTATTATTTCTTCTGTTGCGTATTAGCTATTGTATTAATACAACTGATATATTTTTTGTAGATAATTATTTTATAATTAGTTTAATTTTTAAGTACCCGTAATTATTATTTTTAATTAATTTTCGTTTAAATACCAAACCCTAACCCTAATATAATATATATACTATATAACATCTTTTCTCTCTCCTCCTACCCTAACTTCAGCAGCTGCCATCCCCCTTTCTCTCTCTCTCATCCTCTATTCATCCCCGAGCTCCTCCACCCTCAGCCAACACCGCCGCCGCACCCAGCAACTCTGATGAACGCCTAACCCCAGGCCGCCGCCTCCGAGCAACCTCCGCTCTCCACCTCCTCGCGCGCCTTCCTCAGGTCCAGCCGACGCCAACCATCAACCACCACCTCGTCGTCCTTCACCCCCACCACTGCACCTCCTCCTTCCCCAGGCCACCACCTCAACCCCCAACTTCAGCCGCGCCTCTTCCCTTGTCGTCGATGACCACACGCCGCCAGCGCCACGTTTAGCCTCGACTACACCCTCCCCTTGGCCGCTCCCTGCCGACGCCTGAACCCGACCAGCACCCCTCCCCTTGTCGTCGCCTCCCTCCTCCATTCTCCTTTCACCGCTCCACCACCAACAGCTCGACAGCCTCTCTCACCCCACCTCAGACCCAAGCAGCCCCCTCTCTCCCCGTCGGCCTCCCTTCCGCCGACCCGAGCCCCCGCTGTCATCTCCCCTTCGCCGGACAGTCCCCGTCCGCCTTCCCCATGGTCAGCCTTTGTCGAGATCCCCATCTCCGCCATTCCAACCGCCGACCCTACTGTCGCGTCAGATCTGCATGCCCCGATGGCCTTCGACACCGTCGCCTCCCTCCTACAGCGCATGGCCAAAGCCGCGCTCCACCGCGTCCGATCCAACCCATGCCATCGACGTCGACTTGTTCGACGCACCGAGGCAATCTCGCCTCTCCTTATTGTCGTTTCAATATTTATATATTATATGTGTAGATTAGTTTATATTATAATTAATTGCGTGGGTTGTTTGGTGAATAATATTGATTTAAATCATAGATATGTGATAAATTGTATTTTCGGAATAGTTATAATAAATAAAAAGAATTTATTTTGATAACAGAATTGTTTTAAAGAATTTATAATATTTTTTATAAAGAATTTATTTCGAGGAAAAAAGAATTATTTTAGAATAATAATTTAAAATGACAAGTTAGGTGTTAAAATTAGAATTTATGAAATTTTATCGAAAAAGAAATAAATTTAAGGTAATTTATAAAATAGGGAAATGTTACTTTTCATGCAGAAAAGAATTAACACATATATATTACCTAAATATATTATTTTAAATTAGTTATAATGAGAAATAGTTTAAAGAATAATTTTGGAAAAAGAATATTTATTTTTGGAATTAATTAAGAACGTATAACTGATAGCCGTAGAGCACGACATTTCATGTGTGAAACGACATCGGTTTCTAGTTTTCTTTTTACCGCATTATTATATTTAGAGGATAATTAATTATGGTTAGCTTACATGAGAAGTTTGGACACCCAGTAGTAAGTTATCAATGGAACCTATTTATGTGTGCATTCATACTGTGGTAGGCTGTTCATGCATTCCATGTTTTAATGTAGTGATTATTCATGCTTTACAAACTTGTTTAATCATGTTCAACATGCCATATTATTATTGTATAGAATTAGTTTCATTTATTGCCTCTTGTTGTTATTGAGAACCTTAGTAGTTCATGACTTAGTGGCCTTGTGCATCATGAACAGACTTAGTGACATGTGTGAGTGTGTTGACTGAGGTTAGGTGGTGAACCTGAGTTTAATATGGATTATGGTTGACTTAGAAAAAAATAAGAAGAGTTGGGATGGGGAAGTTATTGTTCATGTGTTCGGATAAGGCTGTTGATATATCTTCTAGGCTCGCACCAGTTGATCGGTGTCGCCACTAGGGTTGGTTTGTTGGGTCAAAGTAGATCGGTGTCGCTACTTTAGTCCGTGAATTTGATGTCACCTGAGTTTAGCTTGAGTCCGAACCAGGGTGTAAACGGATTGCATGTTTTCCTTTGATCGAGTTTGTGTAGCGATATTGGATGCACGTAGGGGATTTGTGAACAGTCAGTTATCTGATAATATGAGCGTTGACTCTGTATGAGATGTGAACCCGTGAACTGTTATAAGATGGCTAGTTACATGACCTTGTTTTTTGGCTAGGTATGATTTCTTTGAGATGTAGGCCAGTTGTACTTCTTGTCATACATAGATTGGGGTTAATATTTAATTATCTACAATTTGAGACATATGGTATATACATGAGGGTTTCCTTATTTGGATTATTTCGCTCAATGTATTACTTCTCTTGTTGTAGATTTTTAATTATTAATTCCATCTAGTTGTATGACCTTGTTACTTGAATGATTATTCTAATTGCTAGCTGCATGACCTTGTCACCCGATTGATTTTTGGATTCTTTGATTATTATATACTATTGGTGGATTTCATCTATTTTTTTAGTATTCCAGTTGCATGCTTCTATTTATTATATCTGTTTTTGCCTTGGTCATTCGACCGTTTCATTTCTCCTATGCGGGATATTGTCGTGTGCCATGCATGCTGACGTACACCTATTTTCTCTGGTGTACGTCATATTTAGGAGACGGACAACCTCAGTTCGGAATCGTACAGGAGCCAAAGGATTCTCAGCAGGTGTGCCTTACATACGGAGTAGAAGAACAAGCTGAAGCGTAGTGGTTTTCTTCCGTAGTAGTAGTTGGACAATAGAACTCTTTATCATATTTTTCTTTAGTTTGATAATGGATTTCATATTTTTAACAGTACTTTCCTTTTTATGGACTATGTATTTTTATATCTTTAGTTGGACCATTTGTAATAAGGGCATGTTTGACCTATATTTTTATATCTGGGATGATTTACTATTGATGATATGTCTATTTCTTATTTTGGGTTGTTATTATATTCTTGCTATTGTGATCGGGAGGACGATTCACCTATATCCACAAGTTTATAGATAACCTGTCTAGAACATGCTAACCACTTCAAAGGCTATGAAGAAAGGTATTTCATTTGTTTGGGATGACGCTTGCCAAAGAGCTTTTGATGAGATCAAGAATTATCTCACGATGCCACTCGTCTTGGCCGTACCAGTATCAGGTAAACCTTTCCTAATCTACGTCAAGACCATGGATCACTCCCTTGGAGCACTTTCTACTCAAAAGAATGATGAGGATCATGAGCAAGCCATCTATTATCTCAACTAGACTATGATTGGTGCCAAATAACATAATAATCTAGTTGAAAAGGAATGTCTAGCATTGGTCTCCTCAATTTAAAAGATGCGACATTATCTAATTGGTCCATCCATTCATGTCATCTCAAGAGAATCATCTACTAATACTCATGATGAAGCCTAGATCACTAAACTCAAGGTAAGCCAAATGGACAATATTACTTTCACACTATGACATGACATTCGTACCACAAAAAGTAGTTAAAGGGTAGGCAATAGTTGACTTTTTGGCAGATCATCCAATCTCTGAGTTTTCTAAACTCCATGAAGACATCTCAGATGAAGTCTTCAAGTCGAATATTATTCTGAACCAACAAGTGTGGCCTTTACTTTGATGAGATATCAAGACGCAATCATAAAGGAGCAATTATCATAGGAGTGGGGGAAGTGTTGATTGATCCCCATGGACATGTCCTTCCTCGAACTTATTCATTCACCGAACCATGCTCCAACAATGTAGCTGAGTATAATTCCCTCATAATCAACCTGCAACTTGCTTAAGATATGGGTATCAAATATCTTAAAGCCTACAATGATTCTATATTAATTGCCAATTAAATCAAAGGGAAATCCGCCAGAATGACCTTGTACCTTAGCATGAGGCGACAAAAAAGCTCGCTCAGTCATTTGAAGGCTTCTACATTAGTCATGTAGCTTGCCTTAACAATAATCAGGTGGACGCTTTAGCATTCCTCACAGCTATTCTTTTGTTGACTCCCAAGTCTACTAGGCGCATCACAGTAGCTAGCCATCAATTATTCTCACCAGAGCAAATCCTGGAAGCTAACGAAGTGCATGTCATGCTAACTCACTTTGAATCTAATGATTGGCATTTCCCAATCATTAATTATATCTTGCAGGGAATAGTACCAGATAATCTGAAGCAAGCAATTTCCATTCAAAGAAAGGCTTCACACTTCTATGATTCTGCTATGCGGACTTTGTATCATCGATCGTTTGACATTGTGTTGCTCTGATGCTTATCACCAAGTGAAGCTCAAGAAGCACTCGAGGAAGCCTACGATGGTACATGTGGTACACATCAACCAGGTTCTAAACTTCACAACGACTTCATCATCTCAGTTATTACTAGCAAACAATGATAGCAAATGTAGTAGCTTATGCCAAATGTTGTCATGCGTGTCAAATCCACACTGATTTTCTACACCAACCTCTAGAAGAATTACATCCAATTGTTTCCTCATGGCCATTTGAATCATAGGCAACGAACATCATCGGGCCAATTAGCCCACCATTTTCCAAAGGCCTTTGATTTATTTTGGCTATCACGGATTACTTCTCCAAATGGGCTTAAGCAGTTCCACTCAGAGAGGTCAAGACATCTCATGTGGTTAAACTCTTGAAGCACCACATGATTCATCGATTCGACATCTTAGAAGGATTGTCCACGACAATGGTCCACAATTTATCAGTTGATCGCTCTTCAGATTATACAACAAGTTTAGAATTCAAAATGTCGCTTCTACGCTATACAACCCGGCTGCTAATGGTCTACCTCAAGCTTTCAATAAAACCATAATCAAACTTCTGAAGAAGTTTGTTTCCACCAACAAATGAGATTGGGATGAGAAACTCGGAGAGCATATATATGCTTATCAAACAACAGTCTGCACTCTCACTAGCTCCACATCTTTTTTCTTAGTCTACAGATGTGAAGCCATAATCCCTTTGGAAATTCAGATGCCGTCACTATTGCCGAAAAGATGATGATTGAAGAACATCATCAAAAGTGGCTCTAAGAGTTAGAAGTGCTAGATGAGTTGAGAATTTAAGCTGAGCAACAAATTAAGATCTACCAGTCACGGATCTCAAGAGCCTTCAACAGGAGAGTCAGGGAACGATTCTTCAAAGAAGGCGACCTAGTCTTAGTGGTTCGTCGACCCATGGTCATGACATACAAGTAAGGGAAAATTTCAACCCATATTGGAAGGCCCACTCATAGCAGAGACAGTCGAATCAAATGGAGCATATATCCTAATTGACTAAAATGGCAATAGGCTCATGGTGCCAATCAACGGGAAATTTTTTAAGAGAAATTATGATTCTGGCTGATTTCATCTCCTCACAAAGATTCTGGTCACGTTTAAGTTTTCACCTCTAACCATAAATATTGATCATCCTGATCTAAAATCCCAATCCAAATACTTAACGAGTCATTAAGTTAATATCGCACCTCTGTTTGACTATAAATAACTTGTCACCATCATGTTAACATTACACCTTTGAATGGTTTCTATTCTAATATTTCGATTAGTTAACATTACACTTATTTTAGGGCATAATGTTGTGGTTATCCCCTCTTCTTTCAATCGAATGACTTTGTACCCACCGACCCTGGCTCAAACCTTTGTGCACAGCCTTTCCCAGAGCCTAGCTTGATAGAGAAGAAAACAAAAATGTGTACCTACACGTATATCAAGATCAGCTCTTTCTTCCTACACCACATGGAAGGAGCACGATGAAGTCGTAGTGGGTATAGCAAGTGTGTCATATATTCTTTTTTGAGTTCCTCGAAGCCCCGAATGGATTGGATTGTTTCTACTTTTGCTAATGAAATGAAGGCGTTGCTCGATGATAGTGGTTCTGAGAGTAATAGCAACTCTACTATTATGGAGAGCTACCTTTGTTCTTGCTAACATATCTTTAAAGGTAGGCACTCGACTTGTCTTTTTGGATTTGACCGGTTAACCTTTACCAAGATTCGATAAGTTAACATTACACTTCCATCAATTTTCTACCATTAAGTTAACACTACACTTCTAAATGGTAGTCATCCTTTGAACTCTTTTAAAACCGACCCGTTAACATTACACCTCTTTTGGTCATTTCATTTGGCACGTTAACATTACACCTTTTGTCAAATATCCTAATATTGTTATGTTAACACTACACCTCTGAATAGTACTAACTTAATCAAACTTGATATGTTAGCACTACATCTCTGTCAATTTTATCCTATCCCTTTTTTCTCCCTAGCAAGGATATCAATATAATATGTTAACATTACACCTCTACCATATACATATCAAAAGAGACAAAAGTTCTTTTATTATTGAAGGAGCTAATACATTATAAAAATTCTAAAGGGAATATAAATAGTAAGAGCGCATTCGTACAATACATTCAGCTATCCTAAAATCCCTAGCTTCATGTGCATTCTTTTGGGCCCTCTCCCTTAGAGTCCTGGAATCAATGGGAGTAGCTTGAGTTCTAACAAATGCTAGCCTTGTCGCCTCATCCTCAAGTTCAGCAACCCTGAGACCCCACTCCTTAGCTAACTCGGTTGACTTAAGTTTAAACTCCTCTTTCTATTTTTGAGCTACTTTCAACCATGCTTGCGCTACAGCAATTGCCACCTTAGCCTTATTGATGGTGGCTTCTTTCTCCAAAATGGTGCTCTGAAGCTCTACTTGATTGTCGTCAACCGATACAAGGCTATCGTTCAATTCTTGAAGCCTTATTTTTGATCTGTTTCATCTCCTTACGAGCAGATTCTTCAACCTTGCAGTGCTTCACTGAGAGTTGATAGAATTCAAGCTTAGAAATGCCATCAACATCAGTCGCACGAAGCTGTTGCAACTCTTGAAACTAAAGCTCAACCTTGTTGATCATCATCTTAAATAGTTTAGTACGTATGGAACCTGTGATCGACTTTAGAAGACCAAGTTGATTGCTCAACAAAGCGAGTGTGCTAGAGGATAAGCTTTTCTGCATATCCAAATCAGATTTAACACTTCGGTTGAATGGCTTCACTAAGCACTTGCTCAGGACCTGAATCTCCAACTCAATTAGGTCATCTGAGTTAGGATATTGAGGAATTGTCACATAGCTTGAAGAACCCGCTTTTGCAGAGATCACCAGCATATCTGTAGTTGTCGATACAACGATCAACAGGATTTGCGTTCGTTCACTACGCGATAGGAGGTATGGTGCAAGCTTAGCCAACACTCTAGAAATGTTCACTATAGTAGAAACTACAGACTTCACCTCAGCTGAGGGGGTGACAGTTCTCATAACCAACGCCATGGTCATTGGCACATATATGGGTACAACTTCAATACTAATAGTTGCGACCTCTGTTTCATCAGATGCATCCATTGCCATGATTGGGTCATCCTCAAATTAAGGCTTAGAACTCGGTGAGACTACCCTTCTGACTCCTACTAGAATCAAAGAGATTGATGTATCTTCATCTTCATAAGATGATTCAAGAATAACTAGTCTACACCACGCTGCTAAAATAGGTGCAAGTGTACGACTGGTTGTTATGTCGACAATCGGCTCAGACTCCAATACACCGGAAGCATTGTCGAAATGAACCACTAGCTCAAATTTGCCACCAACAGGAATGGATGTAGGAGCCGCTCTACCCGTGGTCTCCAACCTAGGTTCATCATCGCTTAGCAATATAGACAAAGCGTTAATCATTAACGTAAAGAAACTACGTGAGATTGGTCAAGAAAACTACTCCTGGCATGTAAGAATAGCCGATAACAACACCTTTGAAGCCTACATCATTAGGCTTAGTAAGATAGGCGTCAGTGTCATAATCCACCTTCTCCTCATCATCTGGTTGTCTTGATCAAGAAGGATGGGCTCTTTACCTGCATATAAGAAGTGCACATCAACCAAATGCACTTCAGATGAATTTATACAAATATATGAGTAAAACTCACCTTAGGGTTCAGCTCTAGGTTCCTGTGCTGGAATAACTGAAGATTGCGCTCTGCTCCATGTAGAACCTCTGGGTACAGGTTTAGACTTTGAAGGCACCAAATGCTATTTCTTTGAAGGTTGTCGCAGGAGATGAGCTTGCAATGACCTCTTTCCCTTATCCCCCTTCCTCTGCCAGGTGCTTCTTGGCGAATTGCATATTTAGATGATTATCGGATGCTCACACCAATCGCCTCTGAGGCATAGGTTATCTACTTGTTGTCTTTCAGTCTTCATCTTCTAGTGTGCCTTCCGTTAGAATGTCTAAAAGTCTAGGAGCCCTACTGTTTGAGCCTTTCTTAGATAGCTCCCTATATCTTTGAGTGATCCATCATAAGTCGGTTTTATTTATATGAAAGTCGGGATTAGGAACAATCACTCTGCAATACCACTTGCAAAACCCTAACATCATATAGTAGTTAGGGATGTGATGTGAAAGTGTGAATTTGGTCCCTGTGGCACCCACGACAAAGTGATACCAAGCGCGCGCACTGTCTACCAGGCTCCTTGTGTGCAACAATCCTAGATTCGGATTTCTGATGAAAAGTTAGTCATATCCAAATTGATGAGCAAGGTGGCAAGGCAGCAAGGCAAGTACAGCTCGATATAACACCCAAATCCATTCAACCTAGCAATGAGATGAATTGACCTGATATTGACCAACCAATTGAAACACTCACTAGATAGGTAGGTGAACCCTTTAGAACTTGCACCATCTTCAATCTCATTGATACGTGTTGCCGGACGAGCACTCTTGATCGTGGAATTATCAAGAGTGGGTTGTGAAGAAGACAAAAGAAAACACACAAGAATTAAGTTGGTCGAAGGAAAATACCTTCTCTAGATTATGAGAAATAATTAGATTAAAAATCTTTCTCTCACAATCTCTCTAGATCAAAAAACAATCTCCCTGATCTCCTTTCTGAATACAATCTGGTTAGAAAACCCTAGAAAAGTCGTGTTTTAATATGTATCAAATATAAAACTTAAAGCGAATAGGAAACTGGAAGTCTGGCCTAGCCCGACTCATGGTCGACCGCAGAGACACATGCGGTCGACCGGACAAAATGACCAAAACTCAGTATCGACTACAGGGTTTGGCGGTTGACCGCAGAACCCATCGTGATCGACCGTAGAAAACGATCGAGACCAAAATCACCTACAACATTTTGGCATCGACCGTAGAGTACGACGCGATCGACCGTGAAAAGTCCAGAGACTTTCCCTGAGCTGTGCACGTTTATGATCGACAGCGGCGTCATGTGCGGTCGACCGCTGGAAGTCCAAAGTGTTTCCTACAGTTTTCTTGTACTCTTCGACGTTATCACCTTCAATGACTTCGTCCGCGTTTCTATTCTCAAGATACCATGAGAATCATCTATCCTCAAACTCCCATGAGGATCGCTAAGCTCCCAAAGAAAGAAAGAAGATACATCTGTATCATGGCTCCCCCTTTAGGAACTTGAAGTCTCATTCAAGTTAGAACTAAAGCTGAGAGAACTCGCGAGCCCCTCCCTCTCTGTTGAACCACCTGGCTTTGCTAGGAACTTGACCTTGACGTCCGATCAAAAATGACTCCTTCGTCCCGCGTCTCGTCGTAGTCACCTTCCATTCCAAAATGCAATTTTCTTTGAGCGGTTCTTCTCTATCAAACTACAAATCGTCAACATGCAGTAAGATCATCTTGTCATCACCTTTATCATCTAACAATAGAGACTCAAAAAACTTCAAATACTCAGCGTTGAACACCGAATACATCTCTAGATAAGGTGGCAAATCCATCCTTAAGGCGTTGTCACCAATTTGATCAAGAATCTGAAACGTACCATATCGTATTTGCTTCAACTTCTTCCCTTCTCCCTTAAGTCACTCCTTACTCAACTTCAGCCACACCATACCACCTTTACCAAAATTACAAGGAGCTCGATGTTGATCATGTTTTGTCTTGTACTTAGCCTGTGATTTCTTCAACTGTGCTTCTACCGTGGCATGAATATGTGCAATCTTCTCCAGAAATCGCTAAGCTCATTGTCTTTCACTCCCTTCTTTACCGTTGGTCATAGCTTCACTAGAAAACACGAGATCAAACGGACTCAGAGGTAAAAACACATAACAAGTCTCAAACGGTGACTTCCCCGAAGACCCATGAATAGCCCGATTAAATACAAACTGAAGATATGGTAAGCTCTCATCCTAAGTCTTAGGATGCCTGGAATTATATCCTCTCAACATGTGTACCATAGTCCGATTAACTACCTCTATTTGTCCGTCTGTTTGTGGATGTAAGGCCATGCTCTTCTTCAATCTAGTGTCCATCAAGCTCCACAAAGAATCCCAAAAGTGCCCGAAAAACTGGCTATCTTGATCCGAAATATTCGAATTCGAGAACCCAAAGTGCTTCTACACATACTCAAAGAACAATTGTGCCACACCCACTCCTATCACGGTCTTCTTACAAGAAATCAAGATCACCATCTTGCTGAACCGGTCCATCATAATGAACAAATAATCATGCCTGCGCTTAGTCGTCGGCAATCCTCCTAAGAAATCCATAGAAATACTCTCCCACATACTTACACCCTCCAACATACTTAGTAACATCCTCTAATATTTTTGGCCAAAAGACATGGTGCCATAGATTGAGAAGCATCTTCTGAATCCCAAAATGACCATGCACACGTGATGTATGTGCTTCTCGAATCCACTGTAATCGGTCGCCATCCTCCGGAATGCAAAGTGACGTCCCACGATACAACAAACCATCTTCACTAATCTCATACTCCCCTCTTCGATCAGCCTTTGCCTGCTCGAACACACTGCTGAAGTCTCTGCTAGATGTGTACATCTGTACATAATCCAAATGCTAGATGTGTACATATGTACATACTCCAAAGGACCCAATGGCTAAATGCGCATCACCACCAAGAGAGCCCTCATGGGTGGGCGAGATAACATATCAGCTAACTTGTTCAACGTCTCCTTCTTGTACCTAATGATGATGTTGAACGCCATCAAATAGGACATCCACTTCATGTGTCATGCCTGCTGCAGCTTTGTCTGGGCATGTAAAAACTCCAATGACTTGTGGTCTGAGTGCACAACCACCTCTTTTCCTAACAAATACACCCGCTAATGCTTGATTGCCTGATAAAGTGCATAAAACTAATTATCGTAGGTGAGGTAATTCTGAATAGCACCCATGAACATCTATGAATTATACTCCACCGGCTTCCCATCCTGTATCAACACAGTGCACATAGCATAACTAGAAGCATCGGTCTCTACCTCCAAGGTTCTCTGCAAATTCGGTAATGCCAACATCGGTGCCTTTGATATCTTCCTCTTTAGTAATTGAAAGCTTCCTCATGCGTCCTCCCCACTTAAACCGAACCTTCGCCTTCGTAAGGCTATGCAAATGTGCCACATAAGTTGAAAAATATCGAATAAACTTGCACAAATACTGACAAGCTCCTATGAAGCTTCACCTCCGTCACTGTCCTAGGTGTCAGCCACTTTGTGATCACCGCCACCTTACTTGGATCTATCCTCCGCTGGCCCTTCCCCATGATGAAGCTGAGATACCCCAACTCTTTCTTCCCAAATTCGCACTTCTTCCCATTGAGTTGTAGCTGTTCGTTCTGTAGCATTTCAAACACCTTCTCGACATGAACAAGATGCTTCTCCTAGGTCCTGCTGTACACCAAGATATCATCGAGGTAAACTATCACAAAATCCTCTATAAAGAGTCACAACAAATCATTCATGAATCTTATAAAGGTAGCCGGAGCATTGTACAATCCAAACGGCATCGCCAACCACTCGAACAGGCCTTGCTTGGTCTTGAGCACAGTCTTCCAAGTGTCATCCTCCCGAATCCTTACCTGATGGTAACCAGACTTCAAATCCAACTTCGTGAAGAACCTCGCTCCCTCTAACTAGTCTATAAGACCATCAATCCTAGGTAATGGGTAGAGATTCTTGATGGTTATCTTATTGAGCATCCGGTAATCCACGCACATACGCCAGCCTTCATCCTTTTTAGGTACCAACAATACTGGTGACCCGTAAGGTGAACAACTCGACACAATCACTCACGTCTCTAAAATCTCCTGAACCTGCCTCTTGATCTCCTCAGACTTCTCTACAGATGTGCGGTATAGACCTATATTTGCTAAGGAACTCTCACCGGTCAACATAATCTCATGCTTTGTTAGGATATGTGAAGCCTAACTATCAAACCTGCCCTATACTTCAGAACGAAGAGGAAACAAGGAGGAACCGGAGGAACAACATTGACGACGACGAAGTTCAAGAAAAACGACAAAGAATGCATTTTGACTGGGTCGCGGTCGACCGCGCTTGGTGCGACGGTCGACCGCCGACGTGCATAGCACAGACGCTTTGGTCAGGAGCTCGTCACGGTCGACCGCGAGTGGCACGATGGTCAACCGTCACAAGTCCAGAGACTTTCCTAGATTTCTGTCTTCGTCGCGGTCGACCGCGAGTGGCGCGACGGTCGACCGCCAAAAGTCCAGAGACTTTCATCAGCAGAAGGCTTCGTCGCGGTCGACCGCGTGTAGCGTGGCGGTCGACCGCCAAAACTCTAGAAACTATTCTGGATTGCGAGCAGTTTCGCGGTCGACCACGGTGACACGACGGTCGACCGCGAGTCGGGTTTTGGTCCAGTTACTTTTTTGATCTGTTTCCTATTCCTGTTTGTAAAACCCTTATGTCTATAAAAGGGTAGATTAGAGCATAATGTAGAGAGACAAAAAATAGTGAAATTTTCTCCTGCGGCGACGTGGATGTAGTTTCTCACATTGAGGAACGAACCACGTAAATTTTGTGTGTTTGAGATTATGATTGTTCTCTTTCTCTCTCTTCTCTATTTCCAAATCGCATCAGGGGGGTTGTGCATCCCCAACAAGTGGTATCAGAGCGACCAGGTTCGGCGCGGGCGATTTGAGGTCAGAGACATGGGATCTGAGAAGGAAACATCCAAGATTGAGAAGTTTGATGGAACGAACTTTGGGTTCTGGAAGATGCAGATGGAAGATTACCTCTATCAGAAGGATCTATACCTACCATTAGGAGAGAAGCCGACGGATATGAAGGATGCGGAGTGGAAGTTATTGGATCGAAAGGCCCTTGGAGCGATCAGGTTGACCTTGTCGAAATCAGTAGCATTCAACATCAAGAATTAGAATACGACGGCGGATCTCATGGCGGTGTTGTCCAGTATGTATGAGCAGCCTTCTGCGACGAATAAGGTACATCTCATTAAAAAGCTGTTTAATTTGAGAATGTTCGAAAGCCAAAAATTCAAGGAACACCTGAACGAGTTCAATGAGATCATGGATCAATTAAACTCGGTCAATATTCAATTTGATGATGAAATTCAAGCCCTTTTGATACTTGGTCAATTACCCGATAGTTGGAAGGGTACCATTATTTCTATTAGCGGATCATGTGGTAAATCAAAACTAAAGTTTTCAGAGGTGGTGGACATGATTATGACTAAGGAGATTAGAAGACAAAATGAAGGAATTTCTAATTCAGGGTCGACGTTAAATTTTGAGAGCAGAGGTAGAAACAGAAACAGAAATAGAGGGAATAGCCGTGGAAGACCTAATTCGAGGAACGACAGATCAAAGTCCAAAAACCGCAAGAGCAAGAAGGAGATTGATTGCTGGAATTGTGGCAAGTTTGGCCATTATGAGAATCAGTACCGAGAACCCAAGAAGGACAAGGAGAACAAGGCTGAAGCGAACATGGCCTTAGGAGAATAGGATGATGCCCTAATCTGCTCGTTGGAAAGCAAGACAGAGTCGTGGGTGCTCGATTCAGGAGCCTCGTTTCATGCTACCTCAAATAGAGATTTATTTGAGAACTATGTTTCAGGAAACCTAGGAAAAGTCTATCTTGGTGATGATCAGCCCTGTGATATTGTTGGTAAGGGAGTCGTGCAGATCAAACTCAAAGGGTCTATATGGAAGCTGAGTAATGTGAGACATGTTCCTAGCTTGAGGAAGAACTTGATTTCCATAGGACAATTAGTGAAAGAGGGATATGTATCAAGCTTCGCATGTGGCACGTGGAAGGTTACCAAGGGGTCCATGGTTGTAGCCCGTGGTACGAAGACAGGGTCCCTCTACATGACGACAGATGCACGTGGTTCCATTACAGTGGCTGAAAGTAAGGAAGATCCAAATTTGTGGCACCAGAGGCTTGGTCACATGAGTAGCAAAGGCCTGAAGGTTATGCAGTCGAATAGGAAGTTACCAGGTTCGAGATCGGCTGAAATTGACTTATGTGAAAGCTGTATCCTCGGGAAACAAAAGAGAATAAGCTTCAAAAGGGTTGGCAAAACTCCTAAAGAAGAGAAGCTTGAGCTAGTTCACACAGATGTGTGGGGTCCAGCATCAGTACAATCCACCGACGGAAGGTTATACTTTGTGACCTTTATAGATGATCACTCGAGGAAGACTTGGGTCTATTTTATGAAACACAAATCAGAAATGTTTGAAGTCTTCAAGAGGTGGAAGGCTATGGTAGAGAACGAAACTGGTTTGAAGATCAATGGAGGCGAATATGAAGATTCAGAGTTCAAGAGGTTTTATTATAACAGTGGCATCAGATTGGAGAGGACAGTGCCAGGTACACCCCAACAGAATGGCATAGCAGAACGGATGAACAAAATGTTGACTGAGAGAGCCAGAAGCATGCGTTTACAAGCAAGTCTTCCAAAGCAGTTCTGGGCAGAAGCGATCAACACAGCGGCCTATTTGATCAACCGGGGACCATCAGTGCCTTTAGAGCATAGAATACCTGAAGAAGTTTGGAGTGGAAAGCAGGTAAACCTTTCTCACCTGAGAGTATTTGGATGTGTCTCATATGTTCATCTGAGTGATCATGCAAGAAACAAACTTGATTCTAAATCATTAAAATGTTTCCTTATTGGCTATGGCGGTGATGAGTTTGGCTACAAGTTCTGGGATGAGCAGAACAAGAAAATCATCAGAAGCAGGGATGTGGTCTTTAATGAAGCAGTTCTCTATAAAGATCATGATGCTGTTCAGCCCACTAGTTCGGTGCAGTGTGAGCCCACATACTTCTAGTCAGATGATGCCTCAGATGGAGGCAACCTTGGAGCTAGTTCTGATGAAGAAGAAGCAGAAGAAGAGTTGATGGATGAGACTACCTTAAACGTAGATGGAGAGCATGTTTCGCCCGTTAGAGAGTTGAGGCGGTCAGCAAGAGTCCCCAAGCCTAATCCGAAGTATCCATCACTACAGCCCAGAGCTCATCTCAACTACCTATTACTGAGTGATGATGGAGAGCCAGAAAATTATGATGAGGCACTTCGAGTGGATGATGCGAGCAAGTAGGAGCTTGCTATGAAAGATGAAATAAAATCCTTGAACACCAACAAGACATGGGAACTTGCGAAGCTACCAGCGGGGAAGAAGGCCTTGAGCAACAAATGTGTGTACAGAATTAAAGAGGAACATGATGGTTCCAAGAGATACAAGGCTAGATTGGTGGTCAAAGGATTTCAGCAGAGATAAGGAGTTAATTATACAGAGATCTTCTCTCCTGTAGTCAAACTGACTACAATTAGAACAGTCCTGAGTATTGTTGTAGCTGAAGCTCTACATCTTAAGCAGCTAGATGTAAAGACAGCTTTCCTCCACGGTGACCTAGAGGAAGAGATATATATGCAGCAGCCAGGGGTTCACTCAGAAGGGCAAAGAGAAGATGGTGTGCAGATTGAAGAAGAGCTTGTATGGCCTGAAACAAGCTCCAAGGCAATTGTACAAAAAATTCAATGGATTTATGCACAGGAACGGCTATTCCAGGTGTAATGCTGATCATTGTTGCTTCGTTAAGGAATTTGAGAATAGTTACATTATCCTACTTTTATATGTCGACGACATGCTAGTAGCCGGTTCAGACATGAGAGAGATCAAGAAGCTGAAGAAGCAGTTGTCGAGTGAGTTCGACATGAAGGATTTAGGCGCAGCAAAGCAAACATTGGGGATGAAGATCAGTAGAGACAAGATCTTTGGCACACTGTGGCTATCTCAGGCCGAGTACATTAGGCGGGTGCTTGAGAGATTCGGGATGAGTGGTTCTAAGGCCGTTAGCACACCGTTAGCTAGTCATTTCAAATTGACTAAAGGGCAGTGTCCTGAGACTGATGAAGAAAAGGACTACATGACTAAGGTTCCATATGCTTCAGCCATTGGAAGCCTCATGTATGCCATGGTATGCACGAGACCTGACATTGCCCATGCAGTGGGAGCTGTGAGCAGATTCATGTCAGATCCAGAAGAGCAACACTGGGAAGTAGTAAAGTGGATTCTGAGGTATCTACGAGGTACAATAGAAGATTGTTTATGCTTCAAGAGAGGCAAGTTAGTTCTGCAAGGTTTTATTGATGCAGACTATACTGATGAGATAGATCAAAGAAGGAGCACTACAGGATACGTGTTCACTTTGGGCTCTACAGCTATTAGTTGGGTTTCTTAATTGCAGAAGATCGTTGCTTTATCAACGACAGAGGCTGAATATGTTGCTGTGACAGAGGTAAGCAAGGAGATGATTTGGTTGTAGGGTTTCTTGGAGGAATTAGGACAGAAAAGTGAGAAGAGTGTCTTACATTGTGATAGCCAGAACGCAATTCATTTGGCGAAGAACCCAGTTTTTCATGCAAGGACTAAACACATACAAGTCCGCTACCACTTCATAAGATCAGCGTTGGACGAGGACATGTTAGAACTTGTGAAGATTCAAGGAAGAAAGAACCCGGCCGATATGCTTACCAAGGTTGTCACTGCGGAGAAACTGAAGTTGTGTTCAACTTCAGTTGGTCTCATTACTTGATGATATAGAGGCCGTCGCTGCAGAGAGAGCTGATAGAGATTGATAGTTAGTCTTCAAGTGGGAGATTATTAGGATATGTGAAGCCTAACTATCAAACCCGCCCTATACTTTAGAACGAAGAGGAAACAAGGAGGAACATGAGGAACAGGATTGACGACGACGAAGTTTAAGAAAAATGACGAAGAATGCATTTTGACTGGGTCACGGTCGACCGCGCATGGCACAACGGTCGACCGCCGACGTGCACAGAATAGACACTTTGGTCAGGAGCTCGTCACGGTCGACCGCGAGTGGCGCGACGGTCGATCGTCAAAAGTCCAGAGACTTTCCCAGATTTCTGTCTTCGTCACGGTCGACCGCGAGTGGCGCGACGGTCGATCGCCAAAAGTCCAGAGACTTTCATCAGCATGAGGCTTCGTCGCGGTCGACCGCGTGCGGTCGACCGCGCGTGACGCGACGGTCGACCGCGAGTCGGGTTTTGGCTCAGTTACTTTTTTGATCTATTTCCTATTCCTGTTTGTAAAACCCTTATGTCTATAAAAGGATTGATTAGGGCATGATGTAGAGAGACGAAAAATAGTGAAATTTTCTCCTGCGGCGGCCGTGGATGTAGTTTCTCACATTGAGGAACGAACCACGTAAATCTTGTGTGTTTGAGATTATGATTGTTCTCTTTCTCTCTCTTCTCTATTTACAAATCGCATCAGGGGGGTTATGCATCCCCAACATGCTCCACATCCTGTCGTGGTGGTAGTCCTGTGATCTCCACAAACAAGTCCGCGTACTTGGTCTTCAACCTGTCAAGATCTCCCTCCTGAAGTTTGCTCAAGGTAGTCAAGCACACCCTACTCAACTGCTCCTCATAAGGCCAAATGAATAACAATACAAACTTTTTGCTCACATTCACTAGCCTCTTTGCCAGAGTCACTGTCACGAAACTCATCTCTTGGGGAAGAGATGCTGAATGAAATATGAATTGCTCCCCATCCTTGGTGAACGTATACTCTAGGCCCGCCTATCGTAGACCGCATACTTATCCCATAAATAAGGATTGCCCGGTATCACTTGGCAAACATCCGATGGAATGACATCACATGTGACCTTATCAATATACGACTCGTGGAGTGCAAATCTAAAAGTACACTGGTTGACCACACTCAATCCCACCTCCTTCTGAATCCATCCTAAAGGATAGGGTTTCGGATATTTGACCATCTTCAACCCCAGCTTCTGAACCAAGGCCTTGGATATCAAATTCTTCTGGCTCCCTGGATCTACTATGGCATCAACCACGCTGGTCTTGACCTGCAACTTCAAAACAAAGAGTTGTTCCCTCGGGTCTTCGTCCTCTGTCGTGGCCTGTTTTCCTGCCATAAGGTTGAGACTGCTATTAGGTTCTGTCATCCCGGGAACTTCCTTCGGACATTGTGCTACTACGTATGTATTCTTCTCCTCCTTTTTCTTCAACCCTTTTGGCTTTAGATGAGGGTACTTCTCCCAGCAATGATCAGCTACATGTCCTATCTGTTTGTAGTGATTGCATGTCAATCCTGCCTTCCCCGAATCACCCTTCTTCTTCTCTTCTTTAGGTTGAGAGCCACTAGACTTGCCTCCTGTTTGTTTGGAGTCCCCCTTCATCTCGTTACCCTTCTTTTGCCTACCCTTAATGGCAATAACCTTCACACTCGCTTCTGCAATGGACTCGACTATGAACAGCTTCATCTCCTTTCGGATATATTCATTCAGACCTACCATATACTTCATAAAAATAGAATATTCATTCGTCACGATGTTGAGGACCATCGCCTTCTACTAGAATTCTGTCGTATACTCTTGAACGGTCTGGTTGAACATTTGGTGCAATCCGTACCACTTATACCAACGCTCCTCAAGGAACCCCACCGGGTAGAACTGCTTCCTTAATAGTTCCTTAAATTTATTCCACGACACCGCCTTCTTTTCTTATTTGCAATAGGATTTCCACCATGTCAATGCATGCCCCGAAAGCTTCAAAGTCGTGAACACGAGTTTCTCCTTAGATGAATATCCATAGAGGGTAAAATATGTCTCTATCCGCTTGATCCAATCATCAAGCCTCTCGACGTTGACACTCCCATCATAAACATGAATCTCCACCTTGAAGTCTATTTTCAAATTTTGGTAAGAACCATTACCCCCTTGATGTTGAACAGTCTTAATAATTTTGACCTCCTCTTTAGAATCAGATTCTTCTCCTTCCCCATCGGACTCTACAAGTCTCTTCTTACCTTTCAAAGAAGATTCCTCCTTTTTGTCCTTTCATTGGAAAAGATTAACGAGCTATGTGAGAGTCGAACCCATTGCCTCCATATGTTTCTCTAATGCATCTAGTCTTGCTGAACTATCCCTTTCAATCATCTTCTTCTTCCTTAATCTTTGAACTTCTTCCAAAGAAATAACGATCTCACCTAGCTTCTTGTATTATGATCGAGTAAGGACCGTAAACAGGATCCCCCTTTTACAGGATCTAATCGTTCTGATACCAACTTGATACGAGTCGTCGGACAAGCACTCTTAATCATGGAATTATCAAGAGTGGGTTGTGAAGAAGACAAAAGAAAACACACAAGAATTGAGTCGGTCGAAGGAAAATATCTTCTCTAGATTATGAGAAATAACTAGATTACAAATCTTTCTCTCACAATCTCTCTAGATCAAAGAACAATCTCCTTGATCTCCTTTCTAAATACAACCTGGTTAGAAAATCCTAGAAAAGTCGTGTTTTAATATGTATTAAATACAAAACCTAAAGTGAACAGGAAACTAAAAGTCTGGCACAGCCCGACTCGCGGTCGACCGCAGAGACATATGTGGTCGATCGGACAGAACGATCAAAACTTAGTATCGACTACAGGGTTTAACGGTTGACCGCATAACCCATCGTAGTCAACCGTGGCAAACGACCAAGACCAAAATCGCTTACATGGTTTTGGCGATCGACCACAGAGTATGTCGCGGTCAACTGCAAAAATAATGCATATATACTCTTAATTGGTCACAAATCAATTACTATCATGCTCATTCATCATTAAATAATATTTATCATAATAAAACTCATTTATCACTATTAATCATAGTATTTTTAGATTCTACGGGGTTTTACACTAGAGCTAGAGCAGACACCATTGATAGTTGCGACAATGAAGAAAAGTGTTTCCGCCTAGGAGAAGGCCCCACTACATCCATTTCTACTTCTTCTCATAGATCAACAACAGTTTCATAAACCTTACCTTCACTACCTCCACTACCCAGTGTTCACACTTACTAAGTGGACACCCTAGATTTCTATGGGGTTCTATCAATTTTAGATAGGTTCCATTAGTTTTAGAGTCAGTATGCAGTTAATCATGCCCACCTCACAGCTCAGTTCGACTAGTTCCATTAGTATCGATGCTACATAGCCACTGCACTTCATGAAATGTGACCCGGATCTATGGCCCCACCACGTTATCATCCTCCATCTCCGCCTCTATCACAGTAGGCTCCACCACCACCACTACCAAATCGTTGCCCTGTTGCACCACCCAAGGATGAGGAGGATATCGACAGTACCGATACAGATACAGAGGATGACGACGTGGATATCACAAGGTCCAATGACCAGGATGATGAGGGTGCATGATGATCAAGGAGAGCAGGATCGGTCTAATGATGATGAGCAATGATGGATGTTTTTATTTTATATCACCTCTACTTGACTTTTATTTTGGCATGTACTCATTTTATATACTGTGATAACAGTGTGTTTGAGCTTTATTGCTAGTATTTGCCTTGATGACAATATAAGGTCTAGGTGTGGGGGTGAGACTAGTATTCTTATAGCTTTATTTTATTTCTCTTTCACTTTTTTTCTTTCATTATTATTAAAAAATATTTTGCCACTTGCTAACTTGATAGAGTTAATTAATAATTGATCTACTTGATAAAATTTTAAAATTTTAGTTCTTGGTTAGTTTATACTCAAGTTAACCTTTGTAATAACTCTAAATAAATTTTTTAATAAATGATTTTCAAAATAGTATACTTCTTTATGGTCCAAACTTAGACTTATAATTAAAGTAATAAAATTTTTTCCATGCTTAACTTAGAGAAGAAAACAATTTCTCAAGTATTCTTGGTCTAAATATTTTTATAGTTACACACGTGCACGCACGCACATATATATTAAAAAAGTGTGAAAATGGGCACTAGTAAAGTTTTTTTAAACTCTAAATGTGATTCTATCTTACCAAACCTAAGTTGACGAAAGAATTAAGCCTAAGAAGTATTTTTATACTTAATGACCTAACCCTAATTAGGCTGGGATCTATTGGCATAAAACTAGTTACATGGTCACTTAGAAAGCCCGATAAAGTAAAACAAAATTATCAAGGAATAAAGAGATATATGTATACATAAAAAAGGTACACACACGCGCGCGCGCGCACACACACACACATATATATATATACACACTCTCTCTCTTGAAAAATGAATTAATTAAGTGGCTTGAAAATTGTTTGAAACAAAAAGTTAACATGCCCTTTTCAAAACTTTTAATTGACTTTCTAAGTTGGACTTATTTTTGTGTAACTATAATGAAAAGATAATCTAAGAAACTTACTTTGGAGTTATGCATAAAAATATTTTCTTAAGTATAAACTAACTCTAATTTGATTGTTCAAATATATAAAGTGAATTAATTATATATTAACTTTTTAAAATTGGCAAGTTGACCAAATTTTATAGGTATATTCACTGCAAACCCTCACGAGAATACAACTCGTCCTCTACAGTAACCTTGGAGTTCAAAGACATGTTGTATGTACTAAATACAACCGTGATTCTTATGAAAGTAAGTTAAAAGTTTTCTTTCTTTCCTTTTTATTTTTTTCTTTGCTGGAGGACTAGCAAAACTTTAGTTGTGAGGGTATTTGATCATCATATTTTATTACACTTTGATATCTTTATTATCTTTATTATTTTAAATTAAATGTTTGCTAATAAAATATTTTTATCTTAATTTGTAGATAATGAAGGACTAATGAATGAGAGCCCAAAAAACTCAAACTTCCTTACTTTTCATCTTTTTATTAAAGTCCAAGATCAAACCAAGAGAAAGCCTATAAAGTCCAGAAGATCAAAAATTCTAGGTCAACAGGATAACAAAAGAATCAAATGTTGTTACAAATCAATTGATTAACCCATCAATTAGCTAATCAATTGTCCAACCAATCAGTTCCTAATAATAATCAATTAACGACTGGGATTTATTTCTTGGAGCTCAAGATAAATCCAATAGGTCTCATTGATAGTTGTAGGTTATAAATAGGGGTAGAGAGTAAGGGGTTTAGGGTGTAAAATTTTTTATAAAAACTTTATTTTGGAAAGATTGATTACTCTTAATTGAGAAGACCTTCTAAAAATTATAAAATTTTTATTTACAATAAATAAAGTTTTTTTCCTTTTTAATTTTCTTTTCTTCTTCTTTGATGATAAAGATGAATGTTTGCTTTCAAGGGACTAACCGTTAGTGATGTAAGTTTTTATTTTCCCCTTTTGTTTTATTATTTTGAAATTACATATTTTTATTTTATATTTGGTAGATTAAATTTATTTCATGATTGTAGTGTAATCTTTCTTCATGTCGTGCCCTTGGCCCACGGGCCCTATTGGCGCGTGTAAGCCGTGGAACCCACAGAGAGCAACTCGATGTTGGTTAACATCTACTTGCCAAAATGCTAGCACTTAGTTACCCTTGAGTCTTGGTTTTTTCTCTATTTAAACCACAAAATTTTCTTCACACTAGTCCATGTGGGACTAAAGTGTAGGGGTATCACACTTCATTCTTTGTAGAGTAGATTTATTTCCTTGCTTTTTCATACTTTTATTTTCTATTTCTTTCCTTTATTGCTTGTAGGTTAGATTTACCTCTTGTTCTTTCATATTTGTTAATATAGATACAAATAATATGTCAGCTAAATATATTGAGTCCAATATAATATAGAATTAAATATAAGATATAAGAGTGATAAAAATATAAATTTCTCTCTATAAGTTATATTAGTATAAAGGCAATAGTGGAAGGTCCTATTAGCGAAGAAGTGCTAGAAAGTGACTCACTTGCAAGTACATTTTTTCTCCAGTGTTGCTTTTATGAATATGTTGATGAGTATATTAGTAATTATCAGTTTAAATCAACATTATCTGTAAAATCTCAAGAGATATAGTAGTTGAGATTTAAGATCTTATGATATAAGGATAATAGCTTTAGAGATATTTTAAATGAATTTAAATCTGGTAGCTATAAGAAAAATTCCCTATAAGATCCCATCTATATGATCCATATAAAATGGAACTTATCTCTGAGAAGAGTAAAAAAGTTACAAACGTTCTTTTCTTTTCACCAAAAAAAAAAAAAAACTCAGAGAGTAAATTAGCAAATGGAGGATCATCATCTCCTATAATTTATGAAGTATCTAAAGAGTTAGATGAGGAGCAAGGTGAATTAAATAGATGCAGGACATTTTGACTGCTTAAAAGTGAGGTATTCGTAAAGCTTATGAAAATTACATGATTTATATATCATATGATCTTGCATATATAATTGTTAATTGTTCATCTAAAAATTGTTTTAGATTATTAGATTATAAAAAGAATATTAGATTTAATTTCTTTTCAATACTACAATGAGTTGTCCTCTTAATTGTCGTTAGGGTCTTCAACTTGAGTTAAATGTTCCCATACTTTGGAAGATTTTCTATTCGAATTTTTCTTTCTCTTAGGAGGGTTAGAGGCTGGTGCTTGAAGTTACACAATTTCTTCTTCTAGTTATGTCTCTGGAACTTTCGTATCTTGAACGTGTTGAGTACTACAGAGTTGAGGAGGGAGAAGTGGAGGATAAAAGATAGAATGTCTAGCCAGAATAGAAGGAACTTGTTACGGTGCGGTTAATTGTTGTTACTCCATAAGGGAAAAGGGAAAGTGAATGTTTAGCAGTAGGGGCAATTGGGGGGGGGGGGGTGGTGGTATATGCTAGATTGGTAAAAGTGACTGTGCTGGTCTAGTCTACAATGTAATCGCTAGTAGCTGGAGAAGTATAGCAAGGGAGGTACTGCTATTGCCGACATCAGAAGAATGGAACTATGAATAGAACGATGAATAACTGCTACCGTCAACACTAGAAGAAGAGTGACTGTCATCATAAGGAGAAGTTGGAGAATATTGTGATGAGGATGAGCTATAGCTATAAGGATCCATTTGGATGGTTACAAGAAAATAAACGAGTATGAGAGTGTAAATATTTATAAGATCGTAGTTAACTGTGAAGAATGATGAAAGAATTAGGGGTATTCTATAGGTAAACAGAGGAGGAAAATTGAAGTTGCACGACCTTCGGACACTTTAAAATTTTTTGACATTTCCAGTGGACACATAAATGATAGAATGACAAGTCACGAGGAAAAAAAACTTCCCTTGACAATCAAATACTCTCATTAGGGGAGTTCCTAAGAGTTTCCCATGAAAGCTACAGACATGTGTTTTGAGGGGAAAATTCCCTATTAGGAACTCCCTCAACGGGAGCTAGCATCAAGTAATTGAACATTAAAGCTCAATTCAAATTTTAATTGAGACTCTCATTAATACACAATAAAACTTAAAGAGAAAAAAAATAAAATATAAGAAAATGATCTTTAGATTACTAGGTCTCACTATCATAAAAATCTTACACGCATCCTCGATTAAATTGCTAGTTCTCACTATATCAAAGTCAACCACCTACAAATTGCAAAAATGGACATTCATATTGGACAACTAGGTTGGATAATATACATCAATTATTATATTATTGTTAATATATATTTACACTTTCTTACACATGGAATGGATACAGAGTATGTAACTTTATTTGATGAAACAAAAATTTTGATACGTTGCACAACTGTTACATATGTAAAAAAGCTTGAAGGTAAATCTTCTCCGATTCTTGTCTTTAGGCTCCATGTCAACTTGTAATATTAATCCCACTCTCTAAACTTATCACCAATTCTTACTCTCAATGAGCCTACGGGACAAGACGAACGGGCCAACCATGTCGCATACAGGCCCAACTTACTCATTGGGTTTTGTGAGTCGAACGCCAGTCCGTATATATGGCGAGGGATAGCTCCCCTTAGAGCATCTCCAACAGCTTCCCCATCTTCTTGGTATTCTCAAATTTGGAGAATTTTGAGCTTTTTTTTGGTCCAACAGATTCCCCATCTCATTCCCCAAAATGGGGATAGGAGAGAAAAAATAGAGAGCCTTCCCCAAATCTGCAGCATTCTCCAAATATTTGGGGAAGCACTTTTTCACGTTCTTCTAGGCTCAACCCACAAAAAACAACTCCATCTCCTCATTATAATAATAAATAATTTGGTCAAAATGGGGATTCTTCAAAATAATAAATAATTTATTATTTATTAGTCAAAGATGTAGAATATTTTTATTATTGTAATAAATGCATGATTCTTCAAAATGAGGAAGCTGTTGGAGTTGGAGCAAAAATAATTTGAAGAATATGACATTTGATTCTCCATTTTGGAGAAATTTTTGGGGAAGCTGTTGGAGATGCTCTTATGCCCCTCCCCCACCCCCTCCTAGAAGTGGGCCGGATCCGCCTCGCTCTGTAGTGGGCCAGGTCTGGCCGGAGCAACTGCAGATAAAGGAGCGGGTCAATGGGACAACCCGTCCCACTACCCACTCCACCCGTACCGTACCCACTCCACCCGTACCGTACCCAAAACCCAAAAAACAATTCATTTTTTTCCATCCCCACTTCCACAGCACTAACCAAATAATAAAGGCGAAAATCAATAAAAAATTCTTCGCCGAGGAGTGGACTCCGAGTGAGAGCCAGCCATGAGCTCTGACCTTGAGAGATCAGCGGGCGAAGAAGGAAGTAGGCATATTTAGGGTTTTAGAGGATCCCTTCAAATCTTAGAAAAATAATGGCGGGTTGCAGCCCATTCCAAGATGTCTCCAGCGGCAAGCCGCTGTTCCTGGCGATGTATGTGACCGTCGCTTTGGGGATCGTCTTCTCCTCTCTCTTCATCCTCTCCGCTCTCTACAACAATCCTAATAACATCTCATGGTTTCGTTCTTCTTCATCCTCGTCTCCTCCTTTACAGCGTAATTCCCCAAAACCCTTTTCCTCAGCTTGTATAATTCTATTCCAATGTGTTAAAAGTTTGAATCTTTGATGAATTTTCTCAGATTTAGATGCCACTAGTTTGGGAAACACGAGTTATGTATATGTAAATAATAATCCTACTTCAGAGCAAGACACCAAGTCTGCAGGTGGTGTATGGACTGTCCCTGCTGGTAATAAAATGCCCGATTTGAAGGAGTTTAGATTGACCAAGGAGATGGTAGAGAAAAGAACAAAAGATAATGTCATAATTGTGACATTTGGGAATTATGCGTTCATGGACTTTATACTCAACTGGGTCAGACACTTGACTGATCTTAATGTCTTCAACCTTGTTGTAGGTAAAATTTCGAGGACCTTTGTTGTGGTCTTTTCTTGTGATATTATGGAGTGATATGTTATTTTATAATGTTTTTTTAGGTGCGATGGACACTAAATTGTTGGAGGCTTTATATTGGAAAGGTGTTCCGGTTTTTGACATGGGGAGTCATATGAATACTATTGATGTTGGATGGGGGTCACCCACGTTTCATAAAATGGGAAGAGAGAAAGTTTTCCTTATAAATTCCATGCTTCCGTTTGGAGTCGAGTTGCTAATGTGCGACACTGATATGGTTTGGTTAAAGGTATGTTTGATTTTCCATTGGTGGACATTTGTAATAGTTATTTCTATAATGTTGATAGTGATATTCTTCAATTTTCTGCATGCATGTATCAGTTAATAACCAGCAGTGTATCTAGGAGACTGACTTGGAAAAAAGCTATCTTGGTATTCACGTCTCCATTAAGTTTAATTGTTAGAACTTGTCGTTGGAGGGAGG
Organism: Asparagus kiusianus; assembly: GCA_022839385.1. Classification (NCBI taxonomy): domain Eukaryota; kingdom Viridiplantae; phylum Streptophyta; class Magnoliopsida; order Asparagales; family Asparagaceae; genus Asparagus; species Asparagus kiusianus. Next base: position 335,690 of record BQKN01064012.1, read on the forward strand.
AACAAATAGTGACTCATCTTATGTGAAATTCTTCATGGAGAGTAGTGAAGGTATCTTATATCCTGCCTTACCAAGATACTGGATGTAGTTTAACTTCATGTGGTCATAGGCCTGCCTGTGTCAAGTCTGAAAATACAGTTAACAGGCAGCTATAACCGCATAATTTGTCAAAAACATTATTCTTGACTTCTATAGTAAAGTCTGAAGAATGGGTCCGTATGAAGACAATTTGAGGTTGTGGAAAGCGAAAAGCGGAGTGAGACAACATGGTGCCGCTTAGGCCTTTTGGGTCTTAAGCAGGAAAAAAATGGCAAGTCAAAATTTTCTAATAGGAACAAAAATTCGATCATGAAAAAAAAATCTGAAAAATTATAAAATAAGCAAAATTGGAGGAAAAAAAGTTCTACAAATACATATGTGATGTTTATAGAGATTTTAAGCATGAAATAGATGGCCAGTAATACTTAGATTGAATCCTGCAACAAAATTCTATACACATTGTAACGTGATAAACCAACATAGTTGTGGACTATGTATGTCAAATAGTCAACTAGTTAATGGCTTAATGTAAATTATCATATCATACATTTTTGGTGGCCTCTTGTGGGTTTAGGGGCCATTTTGGTTGTTTTTTGTGCCGCATCCGCATTTGGGAGGGCTTTTTCGAGTGGAAGGCGGCTAAGGATCCGAAATGCTTAAGTGGCCGCTTAAGTGCCACTTTTTACAGCACTAAAAGATAAGCTGACAGGATGTACATAGGAAATCACATTTATCTTTGAGGCACAGAATAGAATAGACCACCTGAGTCAAATGGAATTGGATTCAAAGGCTATTATATGGAATTCTTTTAAGTTCTTACTTTTTATTGGCTTCTTGGATGACTACTGATATGATCCCTGCCATAATCTTATTGTAAAGATCACAGAGGTCTTGAATACATTTAATAGTTTTATTGTTTTCATGATAAATTGCAAAAGGAATCTTTTTGCATGAATTTTGTTCTCACCTATATCACATTCATGGAACAGAATCCACTTCCATATCTTGCTCGTTTTCCTGAAGCAGATGTCTTAACATCAAGTGATCAAGTTATACCGACAGTCACTGATGACCGTCTAGAAGTATGGCAGCAAGGTAAATTACTAGAAAATTTAACAAAGGTTTATCTTGTTTTCTTAATCCCTTTTATATTCTCTGTGCACAAATTGCAATAACACTTTTGCTGAGAATTGGAACCTCCCATGTTATTGTTTATCCAAACTATCTGCTGAATTGCCTGTGACTGAATTGTGAGAGAGTGCTATGGCGTGTTTTACTGAAATTCACTTAAATTCATGTCAACTGTCCACAGTTCCTAAATAACAGGAATCAAATTTTAGGAACATGTCAATCAAACAACAATAATTGTATCTTGTCAATTGGAAACTTCATGAATTTTAACTGTTTGAGTTCGGAAAGCAAATGAATTTACAGGAAAGCATATAAATTTGCCATAATCACTAATAAAGAGGAAGTAAAAGACACTAAAAGACTCAGATCTATATCCTGGATGGTGACTTTCTCTACTAATTTCTCAAAAATATAAAACATAGAATGTCGGTTGAGGTTTATTACAGTTTCTCGCTTTAAATGGTCAAATAATGTCAATAATGGTTTGTTAAAAGAACTCTGTTTAATAATTTCATGTATATTATGGACTTCTGCCCATGGCTTAGGGGATTGGTGAAATAGGCATATGCCTTCTGCAGCTTTCAATTTGTCAGTTTGTTCTTTCCATAAGAAACAGAAGTGTAGTGTGGGTTCAAAGCTTGGAATTTTAGTTCTTTAATAATGATCATGACTAGTTTTTCCTTTTTCCTTTCTCCTTTTTCTTTTTCTTTTTGGTTTTGAGAGGAGTCAGAGGAACCGAAATAAGAAAGCATAAAGTTATCATGTCTGTGAGATAGGCAAATATTCGACCTTCTAAGTATTTGCTAACTGTATAATTTTCTTGAAGCCTCTTTTTTTCCGTTTCTTTTACAACTTTCTGATGATTATTCTCAATAAGAAATCAGTTTCGTGGAACTAGTTCTAGATGAGTACATTATGTAGCATGTGAAGACACGCTAATGCTGTGATCGTTGCCATATCCACTACCCCTTAGAATTTTGATCTGGACCATGCGACTTCATTATTGTTGCATCATGATTCTGTTTGATGAAACTTGCTTTCCGAGGATAATGGTGGTATATCCTCTTGACTCTAGAACTGGATTAAAGGATTTGGATGTTTTGATCATATAATTTGATTACACTGAACATATTATTCTCTTTCTGATTTTTGTGCAAATATCTGTCTAGAGCTGTATACGTGTTAAAGAATCAAGCTGCTTTTATTATCACGCTCCTTAAGTTTGCACGTTTTCGGATTTACATATCACTGCTGCTTGCATAGTTAATGAGATGATACATGCAGCTAAGCCATGTGCAAGGTTATAGAAAGCGCCAGGTGGCCTAGGTGTTTTCTTCTTCTTCTTATTATTACAATCAATATTATCAAAAGTGCTAGCATCGCTAGGTACCAAACTGGCGCCGCGCTAGCTCTAGGAGGATTTCTTTTTTTGTTTAAGTGGTGATGAAGGAGGTTTTACTGAAGGTCGGAGAGGTTGGACGAGGTTTTCATAGTTGGTAGAGGCGGCCAGAGGAGTTTAAAGGAGGTTAGAGGATATGAAGGCTGCAATGAAGGAAATTATGATCAAGACCTAAGCGGTGTAGTTCACGTAAGCAGTCTCCGCTTCTCTAGGCACTTCCAAGACCTAGGCAGGTGGCCTAGTATCGTGTAATCCTAGGTGGGCCAAGCGGAAGCTTTTTAGAACATTGTATAAAAATCTTAAGTAGTTTCTCCGCTTCTTTAGGCACTTCCAAGGCCTAGGCAGGTGGCCTAGTACCGCATAATCCTAGGTGGGCTAGGCGGAAACTTTTTAGAACATTGTATAAAAATCTTAAGTAGTTACTCATCCACACCTAAGCTTTCATAATTTCTATGTATGGAATTATTGTACTCGGTCTCTTTACCTGTACAAAACAAATTTAAGCAAATATTCTGTTAAAGCTAGTACTTGTCCAGTCATTTACCCGACTGTTATTGTATAAAAATAAACAAGCATGACAATTTGGCTTATTTGGCATAAAAATATGCTATGAATGAAACAATGCACATTTCAGATCTGATGTACCACCAATACGTTCTCTTGTTGAGGATAGGGGTGTTTGCAAGTCTGTACTGCATGTATTTCTAGGCTGAAAAACTGACAAATCTAATAAAGCATATAATATTTCCTCTTACCCACTGGCAGTAACTGGTGCCTACAATATTGGAATTTTCCATTGGCGTCCTACTGATCCATCAAAAAAGCTGGCAAAAGAGTGGAAAGATCTACTTTTAGCTGATGAAACAATTTGGGACCAGAATGGCTTTAATGAACTTGCACACAGAGCTTTGGGGCCGTCTGTGGAGGGAGAAAATGGACTCTTTTATGCGTTTGATGGAAAACTCAAATTGGGAATCCTGCCAGCAAGTATTTTCTGCAGTGGCCACACTTACTTTGTCCAGGTAATAACTTTTAATATCACTTTTCCCTTAATTTAATGTTGCTCTTCTATTCCTGGATATAACCTCCTTGTGTATTCTAATCTTCTCTTTTCCTGAAACTAAAAAAAAAGAAAAAGAAAATGCTCTTCTTCTTTATTCTGTAATATGTTCATAAGGATATTTTATGCAAATTATACTATTTGGTTCAATGTTTAATTACATTATCTCCATTATACAAAAGAAATAATTAGATTTTGTTTCTCTATTCCGCATTTTTTTCTTTGTTCGTTTCATTTATTATCATAAGTAACTCATGTTTGTGGTGTTTGTTTTTGAATTAATTACTTATGGAACGTTTCTATGTGCCTGATATAAATGAAATTGACAGGCCATGCATCAGCAGTTCAGGCTGCAGCCATATGCAGTTCATACTACTTTCCAGTATTCTGGTACTCCTGGAAAACGACACAGGCTGCGTGAAGCCATGCTTTTCCATGACCCACCAGAATACTATGATTCATCAGGTATGCTTTGCATGTGTGCGCCACATAACAAGCTTAGGATTTTAACTTAATGTATGAATTCTCAAGACAAAAGCAATGCATTGCCGTTGCAGTTATAAGTCGGTTCAATATCAAACGATTCTCTACGATATCTTGTCATATACTAATAGGGGATGATGCAGCCCTTTGTTCTGTAAATCAAGAGAACTTAAGCTTCAGATTGGACAATATATTGTTGCTTGACATAATGCCTGCAAATTCTGAATGTTTCACAAGTATTTACAGGTGGTTTCTTGTCTTTTAAACCAAGTATTCCAAAGAGCTTGTTGCTAGATGGTCCACATACTGTTGAATCTCATTTCTTATTAGTAAATTACCAAGTAAGCATCATCTATCATTTATATACTGTCGCTTCCTGGAATATAAAGCTTAGCATTGACACCCAACAATTCTTCTCTCAACTTTTCAGTTGAAGCAAATAAGGACTGCGCTTGCGGTAGCATCATTGTTGAACCGGACACTGGTAAGTGCCATTTTGATATCGTTAATCCTACAGTTATTTGTCATTTATGGATTTCAAATGAAAAGTGATATAGACAAAAGAGTATATGGTCTGAAGATATCTGATCCATTCATTCAATAGTTGAAAACTGAATAGCTATTAAGATAAAATGAAAGGACCAAATAGACGATGGCAAAAACACTTCCAAAATGCACAAATTTTGTCTATACATTTTATGATATGCTAAATGAAATAAACAAGTGAATCATCCATTTGGATGACCCATCATTAAGTTTGAAAGGACGAACAAGTTTTAAGTTTCTTCCTAGGAACTATAAGGCTTTGAAGACCCATAATAACTAATACACACAAATCCAACATGGGTGCATTTGTAATTACCTCTACCAAGTGTAAATAACAGTGCCGGGAAATCCAACATGGTGGAGATAAAAATTATTCACACTATCTTTACTTGGATAAATCTCAATAATATCCAACCCTATCCAACCCAATTCAGGCTAATGCGGTAAACAAAGTATCGCTTGTCCCACATAGTCACAGACTCATACAAGCAGTTATTGACCCTACCAGAGCAATTTCCTTAAAAGATCACTACATATATAACCTAGCAAAATGACCCAAGACAAAGATATAGAGGATCATCTACGTACAAACTTATATACATATATACAGTTGCATAATTACTAGGACCCTCCTCGAGCCATCATCATACAATTCGTGAGGAGCCGTCATTGTACAATTCTTACGAATCGAATCCCTTAGATACACGAATTGGCTCCCCAAAATTGGCGTATTGCTTAGGCGCTTACGAATATGTGGCACAAAGTCTCTTAAAGTGCACCTGTGCAATACACAATGCAGTGTGCACAATCGAGTGGAGGGAGGCGCACAATAGAATATATGAATTAATGACTTTACTGTTAACTAAATACATATGGAGTTCATTTTTTTTCTGTTTTTTTTCACATAGTTCATGCTAGGATCATTGTTTCTTGGAAAATGGTAAGCACACCCAAAAAGAATTGTGATCTACCATTGACCGAATTTGCATATTGAAGCAAACTATCCCCTTAAATCCAAATTTTCTAAGCGCCGAATTGCATAGCCGAATTCGTACCATGACCTACGTACCTCGTACTTTGTAACTATTACATATCTATCTTGTAAGAGAGATGACCATGAAATTTCTTGGCTTCACTCCTCTCTTTGATCTCAGCCTGTGATAACAAAAGGGCGAAGATGTGAGAGAGAAGAGGAAAGGAGAGGAGAAACAAGATGGTGATAAATGACTGGAGAGAGAAGTAAGGGTTGTTATGGGGGATTCATGGCTAGGATTATTTCTATTAGTATAGTGGGATTTATTGGTGGTTAGGAATAATGTTTAGTGGAGATTGATGGAATTTGCAGAAATGCAAATGTCTAAGGGATTCTGCTAATTACTATATTGGCTTAGTTTAGTAAGCACTAAGCACTATGTGCATGTATAATATCATCCTAATTAACTCGTTGCAAATTGAAATATTTAATTATATAAATGGTTTTAGTTAAAAGTTTTAGTTAGTTTTCCATTGGTCTCAAATTCCAAGAGTTGCCAGGATCTCCAATATAAAATTATTGCACTCTGGTAACCATTAACGTGGAGTACGGTACACTACACTGACCAACTGACCAGATGTGTGACCGTCGTCCGTCGATTAATGCTAATTTGACCTGGCCGCAATCTTGAGATTCTATACAAGGTTTTAGAACAAAAAGAAAAACGTAGAAATCCCCTGTATTGTTTACCGAAGAAAAATACATTTGCATCAGTATAAAAAGCCAACATATACTAATGCTAAAAGTGAGATGCATTCTAAAGAATATGTAGCAGTACATTAGCCTCAGACTTGGTACCACAAATTAATAGCATGTAATGCATGCTTAGTTTCTCATTTCACATCCATTGCTTTTATGCATTTCTAAATCTGTAAACTGACTTTCTTGTTATTTCTAGGTAATGCCTCCGTTATGGTGCAGGTTTGACAGGATGTGGTTTGGACATCCTGGAATTATGGAAGGAACAATAACCAGACAACCTTTTCTCTGTCCTATGGACCATGTGTTTGAGGTATTCTCTCTTTTTTATTTTCTTGAAAATCTACCGAAAATATTCGTTATTAAGATTTCATTCATCTCATGCATTAGAAGGTTAATTACCTAAGGACTCACACATCTATGTTCTATTGCCTGAGGCCCTCAATAGTGCTTATAGGCATGGCTGATTAGCTCAATATAAATTATGATACTTTTTGGTGACAAGCTTCACACTTAAGTTCTAGTTTAAAGAGCCTTCATCAGCTTCTCCAAGTTTTCGTTCTTTTTTTCTCTTTCATCAGATCTCCCTGTGGCTTTGTCACGTCTCTTTAACATTTTTTTCTTAATTAACCATATCTGTCCTGAAATGTAATGACTACTTGTCTGCTATTTCACACCATATGAAATTTCAATATATATTACTGGGCATATAAATGTTCCTATGTTTACAAAATCTAGTAAAGCATTTGGATATGATGGTGTTTTTAGTGTTTCCATGGTGTTTTTGCCAAAAACAAAACACCATGTGTTTGGAAACCAGAGTGTTTTTGTTAGGCTACAATATCAAAAACCAAAAACACAACTCATTTCAAAACACCAAAAAGGTGTTTCAAGTTTAGTGTTTGTGTTTTGAGTTTCAAGGGTGTTAATATCAAGCTTATCGATAGCGGATAGCGTCGCGTAGCGGTGAGACATCGCTAAGGTTATTTCGGACTATTGCGGCAAAATAGAGGTAAAAAGCGCAAAGTCAAATAGCGGTCTAATTTAGATATGTATAAATACTAAAAAAATTAAAGAAAAATCTAAGAAATCTAAAAGTACATATTGGATGATTTAAAGAAATCCTAAACATGAAAAGACATGTAATCATCACATATCGAAGATGACTGGAGGAGTTAAAAAGTCGTCTTCGAGAAGAAGAGCTTAGCGGTGACAGGACTGCCCTAAAAGGAGCTCACAGTGAAGGAGATGAGAGGAAGTTTCAAGATAGGTGTCAGAGACTATGAGAGGTGGCGAGAGTATGCTGAAAATCATAAGAGATGGTGGAATGCAATAATCAATGGTTGAGTTTAATTTTTAAAAAATAAGCCTCAAACCACTTTTAAATAGCAGTCAAAAAGCAAATTTCGAATGCAATCGCTCTTTTATTTACCGTTATGACACACTATTGGCCGCTTTTGCGAGCAAACATATTCCGCAATATGTCATTACTATTGCGCGATAGCGTAACGGGTGATATCGTCGCGGGGAGGGACCGCTAACGCTATTAGCGCCGCTATTGCGGGGCTATTTACCGCTATTTATAACAGTGGTTAATATAATGTCTAACATAATGTATTAATAATAATATACTTAATATAACATATTCGTTACAATAATATAATATAATATTAAATTATATTATTTAATATGTTACATTATAACATTAGTTTCCGAATATATCAATATTATGTTTAATACCATTGATTAATAATACATATAATATTATAATTAATATAATATAACAATTATATTTTAAATAGTATTATATATATTATATTAATAGTAAATAATAATAAATTAAATATATTGATAAAAATATAGTAATAAAATAAAAATATATTTTATTTGTTACATAATATAGTATAATATTAAATTATATTATATTATTTAAACAAATTACATTATAATTTTATTTTACCAATATATCAATACTATGTTTAATACCATTAATTAATAATACGTATAATATTATAACTAATATAATATAATAATTTATAGTTTAAATACTATTATATATATTAAATTAATAGCAAATAATAAAAAAAGAAAATATATTGATAATATTATTAATAAATAATCCTATAGTAATGATATAATATTGAGTTATATAACAAAAAGTAGTCTATTATATTATTTAATTAATAAAATATATTATTAATGTATTAATAATATATTATATAATATATTAAATTTTTTAATATGTTATGTAATAATAATATTTAATAATAAAATAATAATTTCTATAAGAATAAAAGATTAAATATTAATATATTCATTATATTCATAATATATTATATCATAAATAATAATATACTACATTATGAAATAATGACTAGATAACTATATATTATAAAGTAAATAACTTATCAATGATGAATTACATATATTATAACAAATATTAATATAATAATATATAATAATATAATATTATATTATAAAAAGAAGATGTTAATACATTATTATTTATAAAGATAAAAATAATTAAATATATTAATATTTGAAAATAATGCTTAAGTATTATAATATAATATATTATAAATATGTACATTATATAACATTATAATATATTAGTTAAAGTAGATTGTATTATAATTAATATTCAATTTATTAATAATATGTTTAATATTAATGTTATAAAAGGTCAAACTATTGTTCACCAAAAACACTTGTCATGGTGTTTCGAAAACACTTTTGAAGAAAAACACCATGGTGTTTTGAGAACACCATACCAGAATCTCCATGATATCCAAACCCTGGCTTATTCATAATTTCATATAATGTTATTAGTGTGATGTCTCAAAATCTCGTGTTTAGCCTGAGATATCCCAAAATCTTGTGTCTATAATATATTTGTACATGACCAATAATATAACACCAGTTATGTGCACTGAAGTGTTAATCCAAATGAAAACGATATCTCATTTCACCATCTTCTGAAAAGTTCTTATTACAATGATCCATAATTAAACATCAAAATTGTTCGTAGTTATGTTCTTGTACCAATTCTCCATAACTAAATAACTTTAAATGGCTTACTGAAGAATTCCCGCGTCACACAATCTGGATCTAAATGCTACCTGGCAAAGTTTGAAAATGAATGGGACGGGCCATCCAGTTAAGTAGTTTCACATATATACATATATAGGGGATGTTAACCGGCAGCTTACTTGCCAAAATGAGCTACAAAGAATGTGAGTGGTGAGCTCCACTACATTTGATGTGACTAATAAGACTAGTCTCATCATATTCCATCTCTTGATAGATCATTGTGAGATTGACTTCATGCCCATTTTTCCGTACACTGTAGACTTAAAAACAAAGACAAAACAATATTCAAACCAGAATGGGTTATCTACTTATACAAAATTCTGACAAGTATTATTTTTAGTTTTTAGTTTTTGTTTTTTTACTAAAGCCATCAACGAAGGGCGGGGGGTTTGGCGTGGGCGCCTACCAGTGCATTATTGAAAAATTAACAACACAAGAGTAATGGGGAGGACATAAACCTTACCCCTAAAACAAAGTAAATAAATACAATTATTAATTTTTATGAGTCCTATAGAACTATCAGCCATTCTGATCCTTATGGAGAGCTGATTTGCATTGATGCGGGAGATCCTGCCCATAAGAGAAGATCTGTCTGGAGTGATGAGAGAAAGCAAAATCTGCTATTCTGACAAGTAACTTTTAGTTAATAAGATGAGGTGTGGCAAAGTTAATACGTCTTCCAAAATAGCTAATGACAAGAATTTTTAAAAAAATCTTAATTTCAAAACATTCGGCTGTCATGGATACCTGTGAGGGACTGAGATCAATATACAATAAGATACCAGTATACCACAAAGAGCCAGAATCCTGGTGACAAATGGCATGTAGGACAGAATCTGGATAAATTGCCAAAAGCCAGAATCCATCCTGAAGGATGGTTTTGCTATTAGGATTGATTGATTAATCAATATTGATATTGAGCATTAGTGATTGATTGAGAGTTGAGCATGGCTTCTTTAGTTTTTCTTATCTGGTTTCCCATCCTTCCCCTTCTTCCTCAAATTTCTTCTCCTTCATAGCATTACTGATTTGGCATAATTTTTAAAAGATCAGGAGCTTTGAAACCTCCACCTTGGTAAGCTTTTAGCCAAGAAATTATAGTGGCCATGTTCATCTATACCTCTCAGTTGGGTCCATAGTCTTCACCCAAGCTTAATTCCTGCCAAAAGTCTTATTGTTTATGCATTCAAGTAGTAATTGAAAAGTCTACAGATTCTCCAAAGAATGCTGCTGTACTCCATGATGAGAATACATGTTCAATGGTTTTTTATGCTGCTGTACTCCATGATGAGAATACATGTTCAATGATGAGAATACATGTTCATATATCCGAGAATGGTTCTGTGAACTTGGACCTACAGATACATCCAGAAATAAGAATCTAGAATTAGGTGTGTACCCAGGGGTATGAAGAGGTGGGAGAGGATGAAAGCAACAGGAAGAAGATTGAAGAGGGCCTGGAGAAATGAGTGGAGCATTAGTCAGGCATTACTTTTGGATTTTGTTTATTTATTTTTTTGTGTGGTATGTTTACTCTGCTTTTTCCTTTGACTATCCTGCTCGTCTTAACCAATGAAATAATTCCCAAGAATCTAAATGTTAGCACATGAACAAAGGCAAATTATCACGATTCTTGTTTAAGTTTCATAAACTTTTCTATTGAACATTGGGGGGGGGGGGGGGGTGGCTATTCTTCTGCTATTTTTGTTGCTCTAATACTTGTTTGGCTTGGTATTTGCATTTGACGTGACTCAAATATGAAGGTGAATGTTATGCTGCAAGAACTTCCTGAGGTAGAATTTGGAGCTCAAATTGATTTCAGAGAGTATTCCTTCCTTCAGAACCCAAGGGTATCTAAGCAGGTAACCTAAAGCTCTGGAACCAACACTCGTTTTGTTTATTTATGTTCTCTAAATGGTTTTCTTTCTATTGGGTTCAGGTTAAGGACTCATTTCTGGAAGTTCAGCTTTGTGACAAGCAGTCAACAAAGTGCCATGTAGCAAATGAAACAATTGGAAAAGGAGCTCTAAGATTTCCTAAGCATAGCACTGAAGAAATGGTAATATATCTATTCATGTGGTGCTGCAAAGATTTGAATAAGCATTCTTTACATGGTTAAATCGGTTATATCATTTATGGTTCCTCTTTTTAAAAGTAGTGTGCAGCATTCATTATTAGTTCACTATATAATTGACTTATAAAGTTACACATTTTTGATATGATAATGTTCAATTTGAACCAATTACTGACATAACATGTGGATGATGGATGATTCCATGTGTATACCATGTAAAATCTGCTTAACTTTACTCCACTTCGTGCTTATATTATAATGAGATCTGTGATGCCTTGTAACGGGTATTCCATTCACCTTTGTCAATCTCCTTGACTAGTATTTGTTGCCTATTGTATCATTATCGCTGTAATGTCCACATAAGTTGATTGCTTACTGCATGTATGTCTCCATATTAGATTTTCGAAGGTCACCATGCTGGAAAGTTTAGGAAACTTAGCACTTGACACCCCTGTCCCGCATCAGTTTGTTGCAGATTCTTATGTTCAAAAGATCTTACTTTTAGTGCTTGGTATGAGAAGCGCCCTTGTGCACATTCTTTGGGCTATTCAGTTAGAACATTGTAAACATCTTATTTGCATTAACTCAAGATGCATGTCCTTGCTCTCCTTACTTATCAAAAGCTGTTAACAGTGAGCAATAAAACTGTACCTGACTAAAGTAAATTATTCTACCTTCCAGTTCATGGAAGTATTCTCTTCATACAAGGATGTCAAGGTCATTGAGTTCTCATCCGTGCAAGATGCCTTCCAAGGATTTATAGACAAGGCAAGATCATCTCTTTGTTGTCTATTTTCTGCAGTCACTGCAATGTTTTTTTTTAACATAGAATTTGCTTAGCTTTGCTTCAGGAAAGAGAAACCAAGTTTCGGAATCGTGTGAAGCGATATGTGGGAATATGGTGTTGTGTGGAAACTCATGACCCCGGTCACATATACTATGACATGTATTGGGATGAAAAACCTGGATGGAAACCGGAGCCTCCAAAAACCAGGGAGGATGATCATCCACCTTGGTAGAAAGATCTACTATGTTTTGGACAGAAATTTATACAATGTCAGATTCCTAACCTCCAGTTTTTGGATGTCATATATATTTGAGATGTACCATTGATGATAGTTTTCGAGGAAAAGGATGACTTAAGAATCTTTCTTTTGTTGTAATATGTACAAATATACAGATTTCGACACAGTACTGACCTACAAATGATTGAACATTATACCTTGCCGGCTCACCCTGTTCTGCTGGGTTGCCTTTCCATTTCTTCAGAACTATAATATGGTTTTGAAGGATATGTTAAGGACTTGCTAATTTATTTTAAATTTTTCTGGAGAACCTCGACTTATTTCAGTTAGATTTCTGAATGTGTATGTATACACTCTCTTTTAACAAATTTGCAGTCTCTTTGGTTGCTGAACTTGCTAACCTTTTCTCTTTCCAGACCTAGGTTCTCAAACATGTTGTCACAGGACTTGCACGGGACTTGAGCACTACAGGGCCTCCTGTTTATTGAAACGAATTATCTTTTTGGGGAAGGGGAAAAAACTACCGTTTTATATTTAAACTAATTTACTATTCGAATTTTGGGGTGTGTTTGGCAATTAAGTAAAAATTGGGCCAAGTTCGATCTTGGTCTAGTTTTTCTTTTAATCAGTTTGGAGTTGGATCAAGAGGGTGTTGGTCCGATGCGAAATTAGTTTTGTGACTTCTTTTTGGTTTAAGAAATATTGGGTCATAATTTGTCTAGATTTTTGCTAATCACAAATAAATTTAAAATTGGGCTAGGTTCAGCCTTAGACCATCTGCAGCAGGGGTTATTTGAAGAGATATTTGGTTGCAGCAGGAGTTTTTTAAAAAGGTGAATCAAAAAGACAAGGCCAAGGGGTGAAAAATTCACCCAGGGTATTTCTGACAAGGCCACGCGCGCGACAGGTCTGGCGCATGCCTGCCAGCTGCCGCGTGGCGAAAACTGATTGGGTGGTAATTTTTGTTTTCCTCCTTATTTTTAATTGATATTTTTTGAGATAAATACAATGAATTAATTTATAATTTTTATACCATTAATTTCTATTTTTCAAACTCTATAAATAGAGATTAACTTTGTGTCATTTGGACACCAAAAAAAATCTGAGTTTCTACACCCTATTCTTCTTCTTTCTACAATTTGAAGCTAGTTTCTTCATGGATCCTTCACAAAACTATCCTAAATTTTCCTACAACTACAACTTTCCTAACCAACCTCAAAATACCCTCCCTCAACCACAACATCCAAATATACAACGCCCCGAAAATACTCAAAATACGGGGATGCAGCTCAATTTTCAAATGCCGTATATGATGCAACCAAATTTCGGCATGCAATATCCTTATCTTCCTTACGGTTATCCTCCAGTTCCGGGAAGCAGCTATGTTCCCTTCCATATGAATTATCCTAACACGGAGTCGAGTGAGCTAGCGACACCCCGGTTTAGTAGCGGATCTACAGATATCCCAGAATTTTTCACCCAAATATCTTTGGGAAATGTTGGTGGGGATACTCCTCACAGTTTTCTACCTCCAACCCAACAATCAGCAAAGAGATCAAGTTATAAAACTTGGACCACCGAAGACAACATACTTTTACTAACTGGTTATTTTCACGTTAGTAATGATAGTGAGTTGGGGAACAACCAAAAGGGTGAAACTTTCTGGGGTAAAATTACACAGTACGTGAATGAGAACGCCAAAAGTGGAAAGGAGAGGATTGTGTCTCGGTGCCATAGTCATTTCAAAGACATCAACAGAAAGATATCCAGTTTCATTGGCTGCTACAGTACTGCATGTAGGGAGAAGCGTAGCGGTTGGTCCGATGAAAACTACATATCCAAGGCAAGAGAGTTGTACTTTGAGAAAATGAGTACGACGTTTAATTTGGTGGATGAGTGGAAGGTGGTTCGTAATCAACCCAAATATATGATAGGAGGAAATGCATCCGGTAGTAGTGGCTCTAAAAGAAAGAGTAGTAGTGAGGATGTTGAATCATCAACTCCTACCCATGTACGTCCAGAGGGTAGGGACGTGGCAAAGAAGAAAGCTAGACCTTCCTCTAGTAAAACATCTGTGTCAAGGAAATCAAAGGGGGCAATTGAGGAGGACTTATCTAAGCTAGTCAGTGCTCATGAAAAATTTAAAGAGAAAAGATCAAGTACTGCTTCAGCTATGAATAACCTGGCTCATTCCAAGAATATGGAGATGTGGTTATTCTTGAAAAACAAACCAGATCGTGACGATGAAGATGAAGAAGCTTATAATATGTTGAGGAAGAACCTGTTTGGAAAATAAGACATTCTCAAGAAGTTATGATTGTGTGTTTTCTGGCTGATGTTTTTGTGTGCCGTTTGTTTAATTTTGGAGTTGTGTGGATGCCTATGTTTGTTGAATGTATTAATAAAAGTGTTGTTTATGTTTGAATAAAATTGTTGTTTATGTTTCAATAAAGCCGATTGATAATGACTTCTCACTGCATAATAGTACAAAAGATACAATTACTACTCACTGCAAAAACAAACAAATGTTGAATTGACCTTTCACTGCAAAAAATACAAAGGATGAAATGACTACACTTGCATAATAATACAAAATATGAATTGACAACTCTCTGCACATGCATGCCCTATGACACATGTCTCTGATGTTGCATGCCCTACGACACATGGCTCTGATGTTGCATGCCCTATGACACATGTCTCTGCAATTGCATGTGAATTCAATTATTTGAACAACTACCCTTCATTATATAAACTGATCAGATGCACATCATAAGTATACCTATCAACATTTCAAAAATCATAGCATCCAATGGATCCTTTCCTAAATGAGTTTAGTCTAGAAGAGTTCCAACAACAATGGGAAATAGAAGAAAAAATACTTGATAGGCAGCGAGAACTTCTTGAAGAATTGCAAAGGAGAAGCGAACAACCACGTAAGAGGAAATCCATACATAGAGATCATCATGCAGCGCATGAGAGACTCATGGCCGACTACTTTGCCGAGTCATGCACTTACACTGACACCCAGTTCCGACGCATGTATCGAATGAAAAGGCCTCTCTTTCTACGAATTGTGGACTCTATATCAAATTACGACGATTACTTCACACAACGGCGCAATAATGCGGGCAAGCTTGGGTTAACGCCTATCCAGAAGTGTACGGCTGCCATACGCATGCTCGCATATGGATTCGCAGCCGATGCTTGTGATGAGTACGTCAAGATAGGAGAATCCACTGCTATCGAGTGTACTCGCAAGTTTTGCGAAGGAGTAATAGCATTGTTTCAAGATGAATACTTACGACGACCAAATGTGGAAGACTTGCAGAGGTTGCTCCAAGTTGGACAGGAACGTGGATTCCCAGGGATGATTGGAAGTATTGATTGCATGCACTGGCAGTGGAAAAATTGTCCTAAGGCTTGGCAAGGGCAGTTTACTAGTGGACACAAGGGGACGGCAACAGTTATCCTCGAGGCAGTTGCATCATATGATTTGTGGATATGACATGCTTTTTTAGGGCTTCCTGGTAGTTTGAATGACATAAATGTACTAGATAGGTCACCGGTTTTTGACGACATTGAGTCGGGTGAAGCTCCACGGGTAAACTTCACCGTGAATGGGCGGGAGTACAATCTTGCATACTATCTTGCCGACGGAATCTACCCTAAGTGGCCTGTCTTCGTGCAGTCAATTCAAATGCCCCAAGGCAACAAACATCAATTTTTTGCCAAACAACAAGAATCATGCAGGAAGGACGTGGAACGCGCATTCGGGGTACTCCAAGCACGCTTCGCTATTGTCCGCCAACCAGCTAGAATGTGGGATCTTGATGTCTTAGGACAAATAATGAGGGCGTGCATTATTTTACATAACATGATAGTAGAGGATGAACGAGATACGTATTCGCAAAACTGGGAAAATATCGACTTTGAACCGTCGAACAATGCTAGCTCTAGCGCCTCTTTCAATGTTCAAACAGACGTGTTGCCAGAGTTTCAAGTCCATGTTCAACACCGATCTGAGGCAGATAATCAGACTAGAGCGGAACTGCGAGATAAGACCCAACATATTCAGCTGAAGAAGGATCTCATCGAGCACATTTGGCAAAAGTTTGGGACAACCTCCGATTAGATTTACCAATTTAGTGTGTGTTTTCTTTAATGTTTTCAATAATTTGGGTGTGTTTGGTTTTCCGTATGCTTAATAAAATCGTGTGTTATTTTATGTTAATTTAAAAATATTATTGAAAATTAAATTAATAATATATATTTAAATATTATATATTATTTATTGAATTATTAATAAATTATAATTATAAATATATGAGTTATATTAATAATCATAATAATAAAATAATAATATATATGAAATAGGAAAAAGAATGAATAAATATGGTGGGGTATATGTTGAAGTGATGTGGTTATGGTGGGTCCCAAATAAAGTAAAAAACTTTCTGAAAAATCTCCTGCTGTAGAGTTGATAGGGAAATGAAGATTATTGAATTAAATAAAGTGATGTGGCAGGAGAGAAGGAGGTGAAATTTCACCTCCTGCTGGAGATGGTCTTAGTAAAAATGACAAGTAATCTTAGCAGCTGGTAAGTCCAGAACCACTGATTTGATTCGAAACGGCATGAATCCAGTTTTCTTCGACCTCCTTAAAAGCCACCACACAAACTGGGAGTAATTGCATTTTATGTTGCCTGACCCCTATTTACATTAGTGCTAGATCAATATCGTTGTTTCCCGGATCACTTGAAAAATCTACTTATATGGTGCTCCATTGATCTCTTCATCTCAATAAACCAAACCGTTAAACATTTAAGGTTACGATGGCTAAGATTGTATCTCGGGCACTAGCTGCAGTAGTAGCCGTTGTCCACTGCTGCTCCTTTCCAAGCCAGAGCTCAATGCAACCCTGGTAGAGCACGTGACTGGAAGAGCACGTGACAATTGCGAAGTACTGGGGATGATTCAGAGTGCTGCAAGGAAAACGCCAGCATTCTATTGCTCGCCGCTCGTGACTCTCGACAGAAAAGCGCGAGCATGACGAGTTTTGCTACATGGATCCAAAATATGAGACCAACAGGAGGGATAGATGATGTGTCCCCCTTTTATTGCATAATGAGCTGGCCATCATTAATGATGGTCAGCTCATTATGCAATAGGAGGGAGACACCTTACATGCCCCCTCTATTGGTCCCATATTTTGGGTCATTGGGAAATTTTTTTTTTCGTAATTAAGGATTGACTGCAATTAAAGCTCACATGTACATCAAACCCACCATTTTTTTAATTGTCCCTAATTTAACACTTAAGAACAACAAAATGCACATAAATCTTTTCTATCTTTAACTTCCCTCCAAAATGATTGAAAAAAAAACAAAACTCAATTTATTTTCATTTTTATTGAAAAAAATTTAAAATTAAAGAAGCGCGCCATCTATGAGGAAAAAAGTAGTTCAAACCCCCTGTAGCTTCAAGGTGTGTGTAATATAATTTTAATTTTCTACTAACTTTTTATGTTAAATAAGCATTTTTATGTTTTTTTATTTGTTTTAACAGTTTTTCTATCGAGTGCCCTTGGGTACCCGATAAGAAAAACAAATATCATTAGTTATGCCTCTTTCCAAAGTACTAATTAATGTAGTAATTAATTATTCCTTACTAATTATTTATCCGTTTTTCTATCGAGTGCCCTTGGGCACCCGATAAGAAAAACAAATGTCATTAATTATGCATTCTTCCAAAGTACTAATTAATATAGTAATTAATTATTCCCCTACTAATTAATTATTCCTCTTCAATGAAATAACTCCCCACCGATTGATGTACCACAATTTTTTCCCCAGGTTTTTTTTCCCGGGTTTATCTTCTACCAAATTACTGTAAATCCAACAGATTATTATCCATTGAAGAGGAAACTTGCTATCTATTTTATTTTTTATATATTTTGTTACTTTTAATTTATATTTCTTGTTTTTTATGTAATAGATGGATGAAGCTTCAATGGCAAGTGGTTCTAATAGAGGTATTGTCACAAAGTTCTTCGATTTGAATGAATTGCTAGAGAATGATGATTGTGAGTTACATCAAGTTGAGAAATTAGATTTAGAAGATGAAAGTAGAGAACATATCATGAATATTTTCTTTGAGCCTTTTGTTGGTCAATGTTTTTTAAGTGAAGAGGAGGCTTTTGTTTACTACAAGGGATATGCAAAAGCTCAAGGCTTTTTAATTTGAAAAGGTAGATTTGATAAGAATAAAGATGGAGAAATAAGTATGCGTGATTTTTTTTGCTCATGTGCAGGGAAACCCTCATTGAAAATAATAGACCCATCAAAGCAACGAGATAAAATTTCAATAAAAAGTGAGTGTAAGGCTCGCATGTGTATTACTTTAAAAAGGCTTTTTGATATATTTTCTCAAGAATGGCATGTGACGGAGTTCGTAGCTAACCACAATCACGAGTTATTGTCACCCGAGGAAGTACGCTTTCTCCCATCTTATCGCACCATCACTGAAGAAGATATGGAGAGAATACTTTTACTAAGAGTCTTTCGGTTAGACAAATTATGCGTGTGATGGAGCTTGAGAAAAATGTTAAACATGAACATCTTTCATTTATGTCTAAAGATGTTCATAACTTTTTAAGTAGGGTCACTAGGAATAATGTTGATAATGATGCGATGGAGCTTTTGCATTATTGTTACATGGTAAAAGAAGAGAATCCTGTT
>BQKN01064012.1:361702-396780 GCA_022839385.1 Asparagus kiusianus
GCTCCTTCATGGCCGGAGGTGAGTTTGGTCTACACCCAAACTAACAACAGTCGCCACAGGAGAGAATCCTGGTGTGATCACAATAGCCAATGCTATGTTTGGGGCGAAGCCATTGATTCCTGAAGATGTTCTTACCAAAGCCTTAAGTCTCAATTCTGGACAGATAACCACTAGAATTAATTAATGATTGAAAAGAGAATATGATGATTTCCACTGCTACTATAAGTATTCATTGTATTAATTAATAAACACTGCATATTTGTATTTGGTCTACAACAGTAAGTACAAAATAATTGGACAGATTTTTTTAAACTAATTTTCTCCTAATGGTCAAGCTGTGCGTTTATTAATAACATGTTATAGACAGTCCTTGCATCTCTTATTCTAAAGAAGGAACATCTATCTTCGTTCATTATTATTTCATTTCCTCGCACTTTAAATGCTTAATTGAGCCTTTTTATTTGAAAACAAAGTCCAAATGTACCAAACCAGAGGATGCAAACAATTCAAGAGGTAAAACAACGCACGTGCAAATAGATAGGATAAAAGCAAAGAATAAAAAATGGGCCGGACCTTGAGGATTTCCGTGACGGATTACAGCAAACTATAGGCCTCGCATGTTTCAAGCTAGAACAAAATGTGCTTACTCAAAGGGGCACATATTACGCCTAATTTTTCTACCTAACCATAAAAATTTTCTGATAATAGCCTTCCCCGTTATCACCTATAATAGAGAAGATGGTCATATTCCAGTTATCAACAAAACCAGGGTGTATCAAGAGACAAAAGTTTATTCACATCGAGATTCAAGATCACGCATGTAACGTGTTTCCTCTAGACATCAATAGTATTGCACAAACATATGCATTGACATGCACTTGAGATTCTACTTGTAGCAGATAACCTTTAGGTGTAAAACAATGAATGTAATTTCACTACAAAAAGAAAAGGTCTAAAAGAGCAAGTCATATATGGCGGATAAAGTAGACAGACCTTAAACGACCAAACAAACATTTGAAATAATTGCACAAGAAGTCTCTTGGAACTAAGAAACATACGCACATTAAAAAAAGACGAAGAAAAAAAGCAACTTGAAGGTATTAGGTGCACAATACGACGCAAGCACGAGTGTCTATCCTGGCATCAGTATGCTCTGCTTACAATCAGAGCAGAAAGACTCGATACGTTCAGGACTGTTGAAAAAAGATGGAAGTGTTAAACAAACACAGAGATCATTTGTCAAGAATAGACAACCCCGGTTTGTGAATTAGAGGAAATATTAGAGCATGCCCATAAGTTCATAAGTAACTCAGGTTTCAGGAATGCTCAATCCTGATAAGATCAAAGGCTCAAATCTCATGTATTAAGAGTAGCAGCAACTGAAATGGGAAAAAATCTGCATTGGACCCTAATCCTAAAGGACAACTAAATTAACTAATAAACAAGTTCAAAGTATTTTTTGCAACCTTAAAATATGTATTGACAATATTTCAGACACTTCAATATCTACTATTAATTTCTTGAAGTACAGTACAAAGAGATGCAAGGAAACAACAACAATATCGAAGTACACAAGTTACCTACGGATGATTATAGCAGGAATGTAAACCACTTCACAATGGATGTGGAAGGAGAGGTCAACTGAAAGCTATTAAACATCTTCACTTTCTCATGAGTACTAGCTTTCCAGAATAGTTACTAGAGCTGATAGAACTATGTCATTCAGTTGATTTCTTCTTTCCTATCATCAGGAGCATGGAAGTTGCCTATGCACGTGCTTTAGGATTTCAAACAACCTAATGTCTTACACACTTAATTTATTAATTTAAATAAGAGCTTCTATGTGTCCCTACAAGAATTGATTAAACACGATACACATTTTTCGTGAAATTCCTTGAATATACCAAAAAAGTTTGCCCCGAAGACATCTGTAAAAGAGAATTTGCATGTATAGGAGCATTCAACTGAAGAAATTAAACACAGATAATAAAAAGGATTAATTCACCACTGAGTTTTTGGAATGGGAAAAGGGGGTACAATTTTTTTTCCCTCTGTGGAAAGTGTGCTCGTAATTAAAAACTGAAGACAAAACAATCTGCTACCTAGACTTGTACTACAGCATGACTGCCATTTACCATAAACTTTGAACCTTCTCTTACATACTTGTACTTTTATCGCAATTTTGATGATACAGAGACCAACAAATATAAATTGAATGTGCCAATAGAAGCAAAGGAAGTTCTTCACCATGTTCTTTGACGAAACAACAGTTGATCCATATACCACCAGTTTTTTCATGGTGGGCAGGATTGTAGGGTGGGGGTGACTATTATGGCAACTTCTTTTCTTTTTTCAGGCGGGAGCGATTGTGGGGTGGGGGTGGGGGTGACTGTGTGTGGGGTGAACTCATCACTTGCAGAGAAGAGAAGCCTCAGATCATATTCATGCATGATGATAAAAATATATGTGAAAGTTTACAAATCCTTTTTTTTTAATTTTAAGAAATAGGATAGGGCTCCAAGATGAAGAAGTGGCCTGTCTGGATTTATCAAAAATGGTTGCATAGAAACGGCAGCTATATCCCCAACTCCAAAGGTACAGTGCACACTAACAGCTAAATGATTACATTACGTGATAGCAAACCATTAACATTCCCCCAAACCAAAAGCAAGACATGCAAAAAAGTGTTAGCTGGGGTGGGGGGGTGGGGGGTGGGCATTCCGAGAATCGAACTCGGGACCTCTCAATTTCAATAGTCTATGAAACATACTAAAACTAGGATTGTAAAACCCAAATAAGACAATACCAGATATGAGAACATAGTCTTGAATCCACACACAAGCATATAACGCAGCAGGTAGAGCTACTAGAATCGGAGCCACACTTAAATAAATTAAGAACAAAGCAGGTAAAGCTACTAGAATCAGAGAAAC
Source organism: Asparagus kiusianus (assembly GCA_022839385.1). Classification (NCBI taxonomy): domain Eukaryota; kingdom Viridiplantae; phylum Streptophyta; class Magnoliopsida; order Asparagales; family Asparagaceae; genus Asparagus; species Asparagus kiusianus. The sequence goes on from BQKN01064012.1 coordinate 364,636, forward strand.
AAAGAGGGATTGCAGTGCTCGGAGCTCAATCCGATCAAAGTTATGAGCTTTTTCAAACTAATTCTGAGCATATGCAGTCAAGCAATCCAATTATTTGATCAAAGATTCTATAAACAAGAATAACTTATTTCGGTAAAGGGAGGCATGCATCAAGTAGCAATCTTTAGCTAAATTATAGTATAAATCTGTAAACAAATTGCAAAGAAATTCAAGTAAAAGAAAAATTTACTTCAATATCGCAATTGCCTCACCATTTTGGGGATTCGAGGGAACGTAATGATCAAATGATGGATTGCAAAGCCCTGATTGGTGAGTAGAGAGAAGCTGGATCCTCGTTTCGCGTCAAGGTCGAGGTCGAGATCGATTGGAGATGCAGGCTGAGGTAGAGGCTGAGATCGAGCAAAGATTAGGGCTGAAATCAAGCGGAGATCGAGGTCAAGTCAAGGTCAACGTCGAGAGGAGATCGAGGCTGAATTCAGGCTGAGATCGAGCGAAGATCGAGAAGAGATCAAGGCTGAGAAGGAGCGGAGATTGGAGCTGGAGCTCACCACGAGAGGAGATCAGAGGCGAGCTCGAGAGGCGGTTGAGGCGGCGGAGGCGGAGGAGGAGGCGGAGGAGGAAGGATTAGGGTCGGGATCGATGCCGATGAGGAGAGATTGCGATGACGGAAATAAATGAGAAGGGTTAGGCCCGTTAGGGCTTCGGGTTTTGGTTTTGAGAATTGGGCGGGCAAATGGGTGCATATAGACTGCGCATTTACTGTCCATTTAGTATAGGCTGAAATGAACCCACCCAATTAGGCTCATTTAACTAAATGGGTGGGTTTTGGACGGGCCAACTGATGGGCGGGTTGGGTGGGTAAATGGGTATGGGCAAAACTTGCCTTCCCTACATGAATCGCTACAAACTATTTTTAAGAGAGGAACAGATACTTACTATCACTTAACTTTTTGCTATCAACTATCTGTTACATGTCAATTTTCTTTCAAGTTATGCAGTGCATATGCCAATTTAAAAGTAATATCAACAGAAAGAAACCTTTAAATCAGTAACATTACTAATCAAAGCATAAATTTATTAAGCTATTTGCGAAGCCTACCAAGACAGCTTTTGATATATTGGCGCTTCACTGTTTTCAGTTAGATATTAGTACGAAGTCTGGCTCAAGAGCATGTAAGAGCTCTTAAAATCTGAAGCATACCTGAAATGTAGGATCCAGTAAAGCAGTAATCACAGGATCAAAGTAAGGCTTCTTGCCAGATGCAGGAACCACCATGCCATATAGGTATCAATAAGCTCAAGCAGCAAAGAAACACCTTCCCTTACTGCTGGTGGTGGGGATAAATCAACTGGAACCAAAGGCGGATATCTCAAGAGCTTATCACCTCGCGTCCTCATGTAAGAGCACTTATAAATCGTCTGAACAATGCGTGATGTCTCATGTTCGCAACCTAAATGGTTCAAATATAGGTTCTTGTTATTAATGAATCTTTTTTCTTTTGCATGGAAATAACTTTTCAAGAATTGTTTCATACTTCTTATGCACAATACTTAAAAAGAACTGGCCTTTCTTTTAGTCAAGGAACAGCAGTCTTGAGAAGGTCACCAATTTCAGGATTATCACTGTCACCCAATTTTTTACATTCTGCTTGAACCCCACTGGAATATACCCCAAAATAAAAAAAAGGGAAAAATGCTTCCAGTCCCCAAAAGCCAAGGAAACGTGCTTCCCACCCCCAATTGACTTTGTCAATGGGTGTTTTACCCCCCAAAAATAAAGATTCTGTTCTCTGAGCCCCCAAAACACAAAACCCAAGAGATTAAAATATGTGAAGACCATAATACCCTTCTCTCTCTTTTTTTTTATTAAAATATGATGATGATTATTTTATTAATTTTGTTTTCTCTCTCTCTTTATCATGATGTACTGAGATGATAGTTGAAATGATTAATGAGAATTATTTTATTGTTTTTGTTTTTTATTATTTTCATTGTTTGTATTGGGAGATTGTTAAAGTTACGGGTTAATTGTTAAGGTTACAAGTTAATTGTTAATGTTACGGGTCAATTGTTAAGTGTAGGCGTTTAAAACTGTCTATAAAATCTCGCACGAAACTCGAAGCAATGAATTGGCGAGTCAAGAAGATTCACCTAAACAGCTCGTGCGCGTCGGTCAACGCGCGTACGTCAAATAAGCTCGTGCGCGCCAGTCAACGCGCGTACGTCAAATAATCTCGTGCGTGTCGGTCAAACACGTGCACGTCAACCAGCTCGTGCGCGTCGGTCAACGCGCGCACGCCAATTAGTCCGCACACATCGATCAACACGCGTATATTAACTAAAGCGCGTTCGACGATCGGTCTTACGGCGAAGCATACAAGTCAACAAATCGGCCAAACACGCGAAAAGAGCAGATCTCGGAAGAAAAGAAACATAAAAGAATAAGTCGGCAAAACTGCACGAGCGCAAGACGGAATAAACCGACCCGCGCAAGCGCGGGTCGGATCAATCCAACCTGCACAAGCGCAGGTCAGACTGATCCGACCCGCAGCGCGCAGTTCGGAACCTGAAACATGTTTTGACGGTTTTAAAGCTGTTTTCACAGGATTTATCTGTTCCAGGGGTTCCTAACTGACTTGATATCATCCCCAAACATGGTTAGGCTGTTGTTAACTGAAGATAGAGCCAAATCACTTGTTCTCATCCAAAATAACCGCATCCGGGGCCTATAAATACGAGCCAAAGGCCTCCATTTTGGGGATCTGGAATTTTATCAAGAGGACGAGGTGCTGCTGGATTGAAGAGTGAAGGAGCACGAAATTTCAGCGAAGGTCAACGAGATCCCGGCGAACTTCCAAACAAAGGAGAAGCCGTTCGAAGGATTCGAAGCCCGTACGTCCGTTCCTCGAGATTAGGCTGGGTCTTAATATTGAGAAGAGCCCTGATTTCGCTTTGTCGATCTCAGCGCTTCAAACCAGAAAACTTCCTCAATTAAGACGAAGCTCTGCCGAATTTTCCTGCAACCGGATCTGATTCGCGGTCGTCCACGGATTAACCCCAGCACCGGCAAAGAACCCACGCAAGCAAGGGCCGATAAACGGATCTTGTGTTTATTTTCAAGAAAGTTGTAACCTTTTATTCTTTTGTTATTTGAATTCATTTGTAACGCTTAAAGTTTAATGAAATCAATGACTAAGGCAGCTTTCGACGGAAACAAACTGGCGACCACAGTGGGAACCGACAGCCTTTCTGCGAAGGCTGACGTGTCGCAATCTCGGATCCCGATCCCGGTTGAAACGGAGGTCGAATATGAGTTCGACCAGCAGAAGTACGAGGAATACTTGTCCTCCTCCAGATCGGCCTCTCCTCGCAGATGCAGGAAGGCCTACTCTAGGAAGACCCGTTGGACTTCAGCTGCAGAAGCCCAAGAAGGAGATCTTCCCGTCACCGCTGCACTCGTGGCTCACAACGCCCCGCCGGCATCCGACGAGGCTAAAACTACAGATCTGAACCCCTTAAGCAAGGGGTCGACTGTTGATGATGTGCCAACTCTATCAAAGAGAGCACGTCAGAGGCGACGCCAACGCCTCGCACGCCAATTGGCCAAAGCCTTAGAACCAGTTGATGGAATCCGCTATGAAGCGGATCTGAAGTCTAGGAGGCGCCAACCACCACAACAGAGGGTGGACAACTCCTCCTTCAAACCAGCGAGGAACGAATGGGTTCGCGTCAAAAGAACCCGATCGACTCTTCAAGAGCGTATTCAGAAACGCCGCGCATTGCTTGCACAAGCAAAAATTCTTATGCAAGAAGCCAAGAAATTGAAGAAAGAAGGAGTGAAAAATAAGCCATAAAGACTACACCAAGTATGGAGGCCAAAGTCTAAGACGACGGCCAAAAAGTTCGAAAAACGCGGGTCACTTCAATCAGACCCACCAATTCGCAGGTCACTTCAATCCGACCCGCCAATTCGCAGGTCACTTCAATCCGACCCGCCAATCTGCAGGTCACCCAGATCCGACCTGCCAATCTGCAAGTCACTTCAATCCGACCCGCCGAAACGTAGGTCACTCCAATCCGACCCGCCAATTTGCAGGTCATACAAATCCGACCTGTCGAATCGCAGGTCACCCAGATCCGACCTACCAATCTGCAGGTCGCCAAAATCCGACCCTCCAACTCGCGGGTCACCCAAGCCTGACCCGAGTCAGAGTCAAGACAGAAGGTCTCCTGCACTTATTTCGTCAATTCCATCGAGCTCCGCGCCTCCGGTTAAGGTCCACGATAGCGTGGATTTGTCCCATTTTAAAATAACGATCAAAGATCGCCTTGGCCCTTCACCCGATGATCGAGGCAAAGCTCCGGTCAAAGAGCGCTTAGGCCTATCGAATGAACCTCGAGCACATCGTCAGGCCGGAGGTCGTCCTCCTAAGCAGCGGAGGAGAACATATAACGGGAAAAGTCCCGCAAATGACCGCATTGGATTGCGTGTTGAAATACGGGAGCCTGTTAGGGACCAACGTTCACAAAAACGTAGCCTCAGACATGAGACTCCTAAAAACGTTAATGAAGCGTTGTATCCCCAGAAAGAAACGTACTCGTCAGACGAGGGCGTTACACCTAGGGACTCATGCCAACATACGATAGGTTGCTCCAGTCACCAAGCTGACGAGTTGTACTATCAAACTAGGGGTGAGAACAAATCTAGAAAAAGGAGTGCCCGAGACACGGATTCTCACTGTTCGTGTGCTAAAATTATAAAGGTGGTATTGTCAGAATGTTGCTGTTCTAAGACCATCCCGGAGAGAGTTTCGGTGTTTGAAAGAATCTCCACAAGAACGTCTGAATCCAGACCAAGGCATTTCCGCAAGAAGAGAGTTGCTCTTCAAGATGATGAATTTCCAGAAGTATCCGTAAACATGACCGGGAGAGGAAAGTCGACGCGACACTTTAGTCCAGATCAGTTTGCCGCAGTGTCCCAGCGTATAACTCGATTGCGATCGGGGACCAGTAGACGAAGGGATTACCAAAGAATGCAGAAGGGACTTCCTTCAGATGATGAAGCCTCGGACGCTTGCTCGGATGTTTGCTCGGATGCCTGCTCAGCAATGGCTTCCGATGACACCGCGTCGAGTGCAGGACAACCCTACGAATCACTCATGATTAGCGCCGAGCAAGTAGCTAAGATTCTTGAGGACGCTTTAACCAAGCAAAAAGACAGTTTCAAATTTGAAATGGAGCTGGCTATGCAGCAAATGAGGGAGATGCATGACCAACAAATCGCGGCATTGACAACTCATCAGGGAGAGTCTAGCCATCGCAATAATCCCAACCAAGATGATAATGATCGGGAAGTGGAGGATAATGTTAACATGAACACTCCTCCAGTCAATAACAATACTGGGGTGGTCCTTCGGATGATAACAATACAAAGGAAGACCACGTTACTTCTCCTCGAAACCACTCGAAGACAGATACGAGTGAGGATAAAAAAATGAGAGATTTGGAGAGCAAAATCAATGCGTTGATGAATGCTCAGTAAGTGAAAAGGTCCGGAATACCGTGCCCATACCTAAGAGAGTGGGAGTCAATCCCGTATCCGGCGAAGTTCAACTTAATCAACTTCACACCGTTTGATGGAAAGGGCTCCCCCACTCAGCATTTAATATACTTCAAGTCTCATTTGGGGATAATCTCTGGGAATGAACCTCTGATGGTACGGTCATTTGTCGGCACTCTTCGCGGAGCAGCCTTCGATTGGTATCGTCGCCTCAAGCCGGGGAGCATAAGCAGTTGGGATGACATGGAGGACATGTTTCTCACAAATTTCTTTGACGACGACACCAAAGTCTCGATCGGAACATTATTTGATGAGAAGCAAAAGAACGGAGAGTTGGTGGAGAATTTCATCAAACGATTTCGGAACAAAGCCATGAATTATAGGGATCCGATTAGTGAGGACTTTATCCCGGAGACTTGTCACAACAATCTTTCATTGGACATTCTCGAAGCCATGGGAATGGCACCGTCTAAGACCTGGAAAGATTTGAAGGTCCGAGGGGAAAGAGCCGAACGCTTCCTCAAGAGAAAAAAGGCCGAAAGAGGTCAAACGACGGCACCAGCTCCGCAACAGAATTTTGTTCCTAAGGGAAAAGGGAAAGCGCAAGTGAATGCAGTGGATGCGAACCAAACATTTGAAGTGCAAGCGCAATCGCAACAACAGCAACAGAAGGCGCCTCAACAGTCACGATGGCAACAACAGCCTCAGAAACAGAAGACTTCGGAACCGAAATTCCCGAAGATCTATTCGTTCAAGGAAGATGAGGTTCCCGGTATTTTTAAATACCTTATAGAGAATAACAAGATCAATTTGCCTCCAGTCCAAGATCAGGAAGACGCCAAAAGGGTTAATGACCCGAAGTATTGCGCGTTTCACAAAGCGGTTCACCACCCTACCAAGTCGTGTTACGCCCTCAAAGATAAAATCCAAACTTTGATTGATGTTGGGATCATCACTATGAAGCAGCCTAAAGAGAAGAAGGTAGGTGCGAATGCAGTGTCAATCAGCTTCGGATCTGTCCCGTTGAACTGGTTTCAACCCGAGCCCGTGACGAAAGTTGCGATGAACACAGTGAACGATGATCCTTACAAACAACGTCAGAAGGGACTTGTGCCACACACAACCCCGAATGGCGAGATTCTCTGGGTTCATCCATACCTGATTAAAGATGAACAATGGGTCGGATCGTCATCCAAAAGAAAATCAAAAGGAAAAGGGAAGTCCTGCTACGGAGCCTCTGCCATTCCAGGAGAAGACGACGAAAGAATCCCGGCTTTCCCGCTTTCTGAAGATGAACAAGAAGTCTTTGCGACCCGGAGTGGAAATGAATATCACTTTAAGTATCCGGATGCTTCCGAGCAATTGGCTAAGCAGGGGGTAACCAAGACCGTTCCCTCCAAGACATTAGCAGAGATGGGAATTGTCGCAACTCCTCCAACACCTGTAGTTGCAGAGAAAACCCAACAAAAGCAAAAGGGGAAAGAACCTTTATACCAAGAAGGTCAGAACCCGAAGCAGTCTCGATTCAATCACCCGATTGGAAGGGACAAACCGGGGAGCTCGAGTGCTCCACCCCATTTTGATATTATGACGCAATTAGCCAATATACCGGCTAGAATAACTCTGTATGAGCTGCTGCGTCTTTCAAATGACACAAGGAAAGCGTTACAAGAAGCCTTGTCCAATTCCGAAGTTTTTCTGACTCGGATCAAGCCATCTTCTGAAGAACCAGAGCCGCCGGTTCAACATTGTAACCTTGCCACGCACCGTTTTCCTTGCATTTCTTTCACAAAAGAAGACATGCAAAAAGCACGATCGACCTTTGTACTTCACCGGGCACATCGGCTCCAGCGTGGTCAACCGGATCTAAGTCGATCCGGGTTCCGCTGTTAGCATCATGCCGCTCCGATTGATGTATAATCTCGGAATACCGGCAAGTAAGTTAGCTTCCACGGGCACTACGATCTACGGATTCAACACCAACGGGTCCAGACCCTTGGAAAAGATTCGAATCAAATGTCAGATCGGGGACTTGAAGTCAGAAGTCACCTGTTACGTGATTGACGCGGAAACATCCTATAACTTACTGTTGGGTAGACCCTGGATCCACGGTAATCTTATAGTCCCGTCAACTCTGCATCAGTGCCTCAAATACGTGGACACTAATAATGAAGTCAGGACGGTGGTCGCGGATAAGCAACAGTTTAAGGGATTGGAGAACTATTTTACCAACTCCCTTCTATACGGTGCCGAATCCGATACTGAACCATCGGCCTAAGGAACGGACAGCGGAGACGAAGCTGATACCGAAGCTGGGTTCGATTATGATGGTGGTTTTGTACTTAATGACATTATAGCCATTGTAATCAATCTTGACGATGAAGAATCATCGGAAAGTAGTTGTAATTGGCAACTTGCCGAAGAAATATCAATAAATGATGATTTAGAGTACTTGTTGTGTCCTGATAATATTATGAAAGGGTTGTATGATAATCCTAATTTGTATATGCCACTTTACTCATTTTGCATGACAAAAAAACAGGTACAAGACTCGTTCGGAACAACACTTGTCATTCCTGCAAAGGCAGGGGGTGAAAAGGAAGTCATCTACGGTAAAGGAAGAGAATCTCCGATACCAGACCATTTCTTGGAAGAAGAAGACGATGATGATAAACCTGCCCCTCACCTATTTAGATATAACACAAAAGCACGTGATCTCATGGAGAAATACGGATATGACTTCACGCTCGGGGAAGGTCTTTGTTTTGGTCGAGGTCCACGAGTTCCACCTCGAATGACCTATGTACCAAAAGGAAAACCCGACGACTATTATCGCCATAGAAGAGGTTTAGGATATGTCTCCTCATCTGATGACGAATGTTGTTGGCAAGTCATCGATCAAATTGCTAACAAAAGGAAAAACGAGTATTCTTCTGATTCTTCAGCTTGGGACTCCGATGCTAGTCTCGGAGAAATGTTCAAAAAGCTAATGTCGAACATGGCTATGGTTGATCCTGCTACAATAGAGGAAGACGATCAAATGTCAACTTGGGAAGACCATTGGGTTCATCACTTGAATATGCAGTACGGTGATAGGTTTGAACAAAGGGAACCTCCTAACGAAGATCAAGTAGTCCAGGTGAATATGGGTAATGAGGATAATCCGAAGCCAATATTCATTAGCGACAGCCTCCCGCCGTATGAGAAAGAAGAATTAATCTCTCTCATCAGGGAATACATCGACGTGTTCGCCTGGAATTATAAAGATATGTCAGGGCTCGATCCGAATGTAGCAGTGCATTGTCTCAATTTTAAGCCGGATGTCAAACCTGTCAAACAACAACAAAGACGGTTTCATCCGCAGATTATGGAGGCAATCGAGTCTGAAGTCAAAAAGCTTATCGACTCGGGTTTTGTCAGGGAGGAGCAACATCCCGAATGGCTTGCCAATATCGTCCCAGTTCTCAAGAAGAACGGAAAAATTAGAATTTACATCGACTTCAGAGATCTTAACACGGCCTGCCTAAAAGACGATTTCCCTCTTCCCATCACAGATGTTATCATCGACAATACGTGCGGATTCGAGAGAATGATGGACGGATTCTCAGGTTATAATTAGATAAAGATGCACCCAGATGACGAAAAGCATACCGCGTTTAGAACACCCCTCGGTGTTTTCTGTTATACGGTTATGCCCTTCGGCTTAAAGAATACGGGTGCCACATATCAGAGAGCCATGTCAAAGATTTTTCAGGAGCATCTCCGAAAGACTGTCGAATGCTACGTGGATGATCTGGTCGTGAAAAGTCGTGACAAGAATGATCACATTAAAGACTTAAAGACCATGTTCGATCTGATGCGGACTCATCAACTGAAGATGAATCCTACCAAATCTTTTCTCGGAATGTCCAGCGGTAAATTTCTTAGATTCGTTGTCACCACCAAGGGTATTCACATTGATCCCGACAAAGTGAAGGCGATTAACGAATTACAACCTCCGAGAAATCTTAAGGAACTCAGAGGACTACAAGGACGGTTGGCTTATATCCGCCGATTCATTTCGAATCTTTCAGGAAAATATCAACCATTCTCCAGGCTCACGAAAAAGGGCGTATCATTCGTATGGGACGATGCTTGTCAAAAAGCATTTGAAAATATTAAAGAATATCTCTCAAAACCTCCTGTACTCGTCGCACCGAAATCGGGCAAACCGTTCTTGATTTATGTCAAAGCGACGAGCCACTCATTAAGTGCACTACTTGCACAAGATGACGATAACGGTCACGAACAGGCAGTGTATTACCTAAGCCGGACCTTGGTAGGTGCCGAATCTCGATACCCAATGATTGAAAGAGAGTGTCTCGCCTTAGTATTCGCTATCCAAAAGATGCGACACTACTTGGTGGGATAAACTATCTACGTCATCTCCAATGTTAACCCAGTCAGAATATTCATGACACAGCCCACTTTCATGAATTGGCGGTTAGCGAAATAGGCTTTACTTCTGTCCCAATACGACTTGCATTTTAAACAACAAAAGTCGGTTAAGGGACAAGCTATTTGTGATCTCCTGGCGGCTAACCCAACTACGGATACTGCTGAGGTGTACGATGATTTACCAGATGAAACCCACGAAGTCAACGTAACTTCCCATCAACAGGTGTGGCGTTTGTATTTCGATGGTGCTTCCCGGGCAACTAATGTAGCAAGTGCTCCTGGATGTTCTAAGGTTTTCTCCGGAGTTGGAGTTGTCTTAGTTTTCCCAGGAAAACATGTGATGCCTAGAGCTTACTCGCTGACCGAACCATGCTCAAACAACGTAGCCGAATATAATGCGCTGCTTATTGGACTCAGTTTCGCTAAAGAACTGGGTGTTGAGTATCTCGAAGCTTTCGGTGATTCTCAACTAATAGTTAAACAAGTTCAAGGGGAGTATGAGGTCCGAAGCCAGGATTTAATACCATATCATAAGATGGCTGTGGAGATGGCAGAATCATTCGAAGGATTCTTCATCGAATATATTCCACGGTTACAGAACGCTTACGCAGATGCGTTAGCAGCATTAGCCGTATCCCTGGCGCAGCTTCCTGAGACAGAACAGTTTGTTACAGTAAGGACTCACCAACTCCTGGTGCTAATCTACGATGAAAATGACGAGGAAGAGGATGTTAAAGAAGTACATTCAACTCAAATTGAATTCGAACCCCGAGATTGGCGTTTTCCTATCATCGATTACGTCTTGCATGGAATCTTACCAGAAGATGTGAAGGAAAGGGACTCAATCCGACGAAGAGCACCAAGATTCTATTATAATACGAAGAATCGAATGCTATACCGTAGGGGGTACGATGGATTACTATTACGCTGCTTATCAACTAAAGAAGCTGAGGAAGTCCTCAAGGAAGCACATGAAGGGGTTTGTGGCGCACACCAACCCGGTCCTAAACTTTATGACCGCATCAGAAGAATGGGATATTTCTGGCCTTCTATAATGAATGACGCAATCGTGTATGCCCGAAAGTGTCATGCGTGTCAGATACACGCGAATTATATGCACCAACCTCCGGAGCATCTGCATCCTTCGGTTACATCATGGCCGTTCGAGGCCTGGGGAATGGATATTGTTGGTCCTATAAATCCCCCGTCAGTCAAAGGTGACCGGTTTATCCTAGCAATTACTGACTACTCCAAATGGGCTGAAGCGATTCCGCTCAGAGAAGTTAAAACAAGCAACATCATTGCATTCATCAAACACCATATCATCTACCGGTATGGTGTCCCAAGACGAATCATACATGATAACGGTCCTCAATTTGTCAGCAACGCCTTCATCAGGTTTTGCGAGAAGTTCAAAATTCAGGATATCTCGTCGACGGCTTACAATCCCACAGCAAATGGATTGGCTGAAGCCTTCAATAAAACAATCATAAAGCTTTTGTCAAAACTCGTGAAAATTAATAAACGAGATTGGGATGACAAGCTTGGCGCGGCTCTATGGGCCTATCGTACCACAATACGTACACCGACGAGAGCGACCACGTATTCGTTGGTATACGGATGTGAAGCCGTTCTTCTGTTGGAAATATAAATTCCATCTCTTCGAATCGCTCTCGCAACCCAGATGACGACCGAAGAACATCAGAAACGTCTCGAAGAACTCGAGATGCTCGATGAAAAGCGTTTAGAAGCTCAACAACACATTGAGTTTTACCAAACCAGAATTTCTCGAGCTTTCGACAAGAAGGTTAGACAACGGAGTTTTAAAGAGGGAGATTTGGTCTTAACTGAACGACGACCTATGATCCTTAACTCTAAGAAGAAAGACAAATTTGAACCCAAATGGGAAGGGCCGTTAGTAGTAGAGACAGTCTATTCGAGTGGTGCATATCGCCTCATCACCAAAGAAGGCGACCGGCTTATGATGCCGATAAACGGCAAGTTCCTGAAAAAATACTACCCTTAGTGTACTCAGGATAACCAATGTATCGGGAAGTTCCCAGAAAAATACCGCATGTGGTATTCTTAGGGATAACCCAGTTGCTATGAAAGTAATGAATAAAATCCACACTTGTGCTCTGAATGTATTCAAAGTTAAAGCGTGCTTCATTATTGATGAATGAGATTTGATTATCTTGACAGATCAACCTTTCCTCACAAAATCTCCCACTGATCAAGTCAATCGACGGTGGGCCCACCAAAATTTCTATCCGCCAATTCACGGCAATTCTCAAAACTTGACGTGTTAAGTCCTAATCACTTAACATCAAAATCCCCCATCGAGTGGCTAGCACAAACCAGTATTTTTACTACTACCTGTATTCCGCTCTCTTTGCTTTCAGGTCAAACCTATAAAAGTTAGGGCCAAAGCCAGATTCTCCTCCCGATTTCTTCCATGAACGAGAGGTCCGTTTTCAATTCGAGCAATCAAACCTATAAAAGTTAGGATTGTCTCCAACCTCTCTTAGTCAAACCTGCAGATAGTTAGGACTAAGATCAATTCATCCCTTTCGATAAACGAAAAACTTCCATAAATTCCTTTTCAGCCAAACCTACAAAAGTTAGGGTCGAAATCGGAATTTCCCCTCAATAAATGAGGAACTCTTTTCTTGAAACAAACAACCAATCCTATAAAAGTTAGGGTCGTTTGAATCTTTCCGATTCTCGGAGTGGAGATCCCACTCTTAGTTTTATTTTTCCGGATTCTGGGGGTGGAGATCCCACCTCGAGTTTCCTTCCCAACTGAAGATAGAATATAAAATTCTTCCTCTTCAGTGTTGAAAGATAGAATATAAAATTCTTCCTCTTTCATTTTTGGGTTCGTCTTTACCCTAAACAAGACCTGGGGCCAAGAATATAAAATTCTTCCGCTCCAACACCTGGTTTGTCTTTACCCTGAGAAAAGACACAATTCTCAACTTCAAATCCGCACACTTGATGCCCGGGGAATTTTATCTCGACTCCTAAATAGAGATAAGCCTACGTCTAACACGCGTTGCCGGTTTAGTCTTTCACCGGGTGAAAAAGACACCAGAGTACGAGTCTGGGGACTTTTATCCCGAATCCTAAGTAGGGATGAGTCAACGCCTAACACACGTTGCCGGATGCCATATTTCCGTAAGAAATGGCGAAGTCTATGTATTCGAAGTCATAGCATTAAGTCTAAGTGAATTAATTCTCTTAGCGCAACGTTATGTGCGGAACGGATCCAAAATAATCCGCACACTAGCCCGACTCAAACGGTAGTCGGTAAAGGCTCATCAAACCCGTTGAAGACTGAGGGTTTGCCAAAAATCCTAAGTCTACGTCTAACACACGTCGCCGGTTTAGTCTTTTACCGATTGAAAAAGACACCAGAGTACGAGTCTGGGGACTTTTATCCCGAATCCTAAGTAGGGATGAGTCAGCGCCTGATACGCGTTGCCGGGTGCCATATTCCCGTAAGAAATGGTAAAGCCTATGTATTCAAAATCATAGCACCGAGTCTAAGAGAACTAACTCTCTTAGCACAACGTTACATGTGAAACGGGTTTTAATAATTCGCATGCTAGCCCGATTCAAACGGTAATCGGTAAAGGCACATCAAACCCGTTGAAGGCTGGGGGTTTGCCAAAAATCCCACAAGTATTATGGTTGATTATTCCATACGGATTAAGACATCATAATGAAGGAGACATAACGAATGAAAAAGACACATCTTCTATTAATAAAATTGAGTTTTGCAGGTACAAGAGTTACAATCAATCTACATGAAGTTTGTGACTACGGACTCGCTGTTCAAGTTCAGTCAATTCCTCTGTATAAGTTCGCTCAAGTTCACACTGCAATTCGACCTTGAAGGATTCCTCGATAAAAGACAAAGTTTTCGCAGCCTCCTGTCTAATCTTGTCTAACTTCTGTTCCGAGAGCTCCAATTTCTCGGATATCACAACCCAGGAACGCTTCAAGTCATCTATCGTCATTCCTAAGATAGCCAAGGCCTCCTCCTCTACCTTGAGCTCCTCTCTGAGTCGCTCTACCTTAGCCTCGCCTGACGTAAAAGAGGATCTGAGTTGACACAAAGATGTTTGTTTCTCAGCAAGGGCAGTCTTCATTTGATCCACTCGACCTTGTTACGTGTGAACCTCGAGTCCAATGGAGGCTCGAGTGTCGCGCCACATTTGTAGAAGAGATTGCATCTGGGCGGCTATGTACGTCGAAGTACCAGCGGTCTTCAGCTCTTGTAATCGTTGAAATTCGCGCTCTAGACGGTCTAAATCGTCAGCAATAGCTTGCGCCAGATCCGGTGACCCCGCTTTCTCTATAACATTTATTTTATTGGCCAACGCTGGTCTAAATTGATGAAAGGAAAATCCTTTAATAAGAAGCTTATCGATCATCGCATTCACAAAAAAGAAGAGAGACCCAACTTCCATGCAAAGCAAGGCTTGGTCCGGGTCGTCATCAGATAGCAAAGTCTTAACCACATCCCTAAGACAGGAAGACGACCCTACAAGAGAAAGAGGATATAAATGAAGTTAGAATCTTAGTAAAGTTCTAAATCAGTATCAGCGTAAAGTTACCAAGATCAAGTGATGTCCCCTCAGTTTGACGTCCCACACTTGGTTCTGCTGGCATAACTTCTTGAACTTGTAAGACTGCCACCGATGTCGCAGCCGTAGATGTACCGACCTCATCAGTTGGTCTCACGACCTGCTCAACAGGATTAATCCCCACAGCTGCAGCGGTCATCTTGATTGCCGGAATTGTGTGCTGAATTGGGGCCACTGACGCCTGAGTCTTCATAATAGTTCCTGCCAACAGCAAGAAATCAAGACCCTCAGGAACGTCAAATATCCCAACAATAATAGTTGTATCAGTCTTAACGACTGGTCCTACAAGAATGACTCCCTTAGGGCTAAGTAAAACTGATAAGGGAATAACCTTCACAGAAGGACAAAATCCATACCTGCAGAGGAACCAGGCTCGATGACTGGTTCAACAAGCTCAGGGATTGGTTCACTAGCTTCAACGATTGGTTCAACCGCCTCAAAGACCGGTTCAACGATGTCGATGACCGTTTCAGCAGTTTCAACAATCGGTTCAATAGCATCTCAGCAAGTTTGCTCTGACATCATGTCATCGAGTAGCCCGTCGCCAGAGCCCGAAGGGTCTTGCATAGGATCAAGCGGAGGTGCATTGGCCTCATGATGAAAAATTTCTTTATCGCCTGGGCCTTCCATTGAAGCGCCTGAAGGAAATTATGGATATTAAGACATGGAAAGGGAGGTTAAACATCATCAATGAGATAGAGTTAAATTCACCTCCGGTGGTGAAGACACGCTCTTCAACCCCAACATTACCAGCCGCCTCTTGTAGCTTTTCTAAAAGATCCAGAAGCATATAAGCAATTAGAGGAGGGACGAACTCTGAATCGTTTAATACCCGAGATTGCCATCTAAAAGTTGTACTACTGGTAATAGGTATACCTGGGTTAGCAATAACCACGGGCGAATCAAGTCCCACGACGGTACCTTCGCCAATCTCAGGTGCCATGTCTGTTTCGGCACCTGGCAGACCCTGATCCACAACCACATCTACTTGCGATGCGAAGCAGGATTCGCCAAAAAAGCCTATGTCAGGAGAAGAGGGGTCGCACATCATCATGTCTTCGCCATGATCCCCTGGGACATAGAATTTACTAAGTTTGAAGCTTGGTAGAAGAAAAAAAATGACGATGACTGAAATATTACCTTCCTCACCAACGAGTATATCGTCAACCACCTCCGTTCGAGATGTCTGAGGTTCAGCGCGTCGCTTGATGGTCAACTTCAAGCGTTTAGTAGGTCGCGTCTCTTTAAGATCTACAGGCCTGTCCTGTGTAGATACAGCGTGCGACTCAATTTGCAGCCCTGCTTGAGTTGTAACCCGAGATCGAGCACGTGGGACAAGACTACATCTCCCCTCTTCTTCTTCGGAATCTACATCTGAAAGTTCAACAATCATCCTATTGTAAGTTGGCAAAATTCTCCATTTTTTCCGAGCTTTAAGTCGACGAACTCGATCAGCAATCGATAAGTCCCATAGTTCTTTACAAAAAGATTCAGAAAAACCTGCAGCGTCTTCCTCGAAGCTACTGTTGACTTCTGCAGCACCACCAGCAGCGACTTCATCTTCTTCGGAAGTTTCCTCCTCAGAAGCAAATGACTCCTCTTCTATTTCCTTCATTTTTTGCTTGCCTTTGCCTGAGGGGCCAGCTATCTTTCTGTCACGTCTTTTTCTTTCCAGTGCATTTTCTCGAGCTGTCCTTTCAGCGATACGCACTGCAGATTCAGCTATCAGTTCTTTAATTGATCATAGAGGGACGGGTTCACTAGCAACCATGATCCATTTACAATATAGATATGTGAGCTCTAAGCAACGGTCAGTGTTCGGAAGGCTAAATCTGGCACCAGTGCAACCCGTCACGTTCCACAGCCAAGCACGAGCACCGTCCACCAGCCCGCCGCGAGTATGAAAATGTTGATTTGGATTCCCGACATATAATTGATCATACCCAAATTGGCGGGCGAACCGACATGGCAGATAAGGCTCTAAATAGCAGCGTCCCTTCACTGTGAAAATGAGATGGCCCGGCCTTATGTTTATGAGCCATCTGAAATAGCCAACATCAAGAAGAGTCCGGTCAGTCCCGGGTGCTTCCACATCAGCAAGCATCCCACTATATCTACTGGCAAATCGAGGAAGACATAGGTTAACTACCCAACCCTTGTGCATGCGCAAGCTCTTCCTGATATCTGAGAAGGTCCGAGTTGGCCATTTACACTCCTCGTATAGTTGTAGCAAAGGAGTAGACAGATCTGCACTTTTGGGAGGTGACATCAAGTCGGGGCAATGAAGAACCAACCACCCCATCAGATAGGTATAAGGGAATTCTGTCTTCGGCGTAGGGATCTTCGCAGACGGGGTCTCATCAGTCTGAGTGAAGGTTGTAGTCAGTTGGCGAAGCCCACGATGGATACCGGCGATCATTGCTGGCAAAAGAGATAAATTCTTTCCATAGGCAAGCTGGACAGCGGGAAACAATACCTCAATCAACAAGGCATCTGAAGTTTGATACGGCGCCACGCACTTCTTCAACCAAAGTGCGATATAACCGGCCAGCAAAGTCTTAGGATGGATGGGTTTCTCTGCTTGCAATAAGAAAGTCCTGAACTTGGTTCCTGCACAAAATCGGTCTTGAGCACTCGCAATGGTGTAAGAGCGGGCGTCGCACTTCTTAATTAACTTGTCAATCTCCGAACGGGCCAGCGGTTCCAGTTCACAAATAGTTTCACCAGTTTTCTCCAAATTCTTAAATAGGTAAAATGAGAATTGCTTCAAACTTATCTGAGGAGACTTCTTCCTCGCAACAGGGTTAGTTCCGGCCAGAGCAATCTGATAATGACACGTGAGTTCCCATAACGTGTCATATCGAGCGGCCTTATGTTTTTTTAATAGATATAGCTCCCAGTTGGAAGGAAAATATTCCTGATACGGCATGTTTCCCATTTGAAGTCCAGAGACTTTGTGCATCTCATGGAAGGGTAATCCGAATTCCCCGTTCTGAGTAAGAAAGGTGTTGGTATCGGGATTATACAGCTCAATTAATCCTAAGAAATGGTTAGCATTCACCGGTAACCCGTATTGAGTGGCGCGAATAGCTTCATGCAACCCTATCAACTTCAGTTCAGCACTCCACCGTTGAAGGACATGACCTGTCATCCGCCCCCATCATGCTTTGTCTGAGGAATGAGACCAACCAAAGCATCTGTAATTTTCAATGGGTAACTCTCGTCCTAATTCAGCGAGACGATCCCTCACGGTGCGAGCTATTATAGGTATCTCCCCTGTAGGTGGCTCCTCCAACCCCATTACGCCAGGGTGTAATCCTATAATGTGTTTCCTACCAGGAGAACCCGGGAGTGAATGACCGGTGACGTATCCACAAGGAACATGGGTGTGCTCTTCTGTCAGAATCCACGGCATTTGTCGCATCACCGCTTGTCCCCGCAAGTCGGCTAGCGAACGATGGTGAGGGAACGGAGGAAGGTATAAATAAGTCGTGCCCTCATTGTATAACCACCGTTCGTCCTCGAGGTTTACGGCGTCTGGATCCGTCACGGAATCCCCAAACATATAATGCGTCTTTCTTAAGGGATGAGCAGGGTCCATGTCCTCAGGGAACGGCGCATCCGTAATTAATTGACGCATGATGCGACGACCTCCCTCCCGCACCAACTTGGAAAGCTCGTCGGGGAAATCCAAAGCGAATTGAGAAGTGGAAGGAATCAACGATGGGTTATCTGCAGTAACATAATATCTACTTCTGTGGCCATCTATATCGAATGGAGAAAACGACGTCGCAGGATATTCAACTGAAACAAGTAACGCGTGTCTATCAAACGCAGTTATGAAGAAATATTTAGGCGACACAGGGGGTCGAACTCTTTTCCCAATCCGAGTCACTACCTTGTAATTGGCGAGATGATTTTAACTGTATCACGAACTCATAAGATAATGTACATTCTCGCGCAAATAACGCGGTGATGAACCCTATCTTACGGAACATAATACAGCAGAAAATCGCCCCATATGGCCTTAAGACGCGTTTTGACCAAGCAAAACGTATCTGATAAGCGTCCACCCCCACGAAGGAGGGTATCAACTCTTCCCAACTGCCTCACCAAGGAGAACAGAGTGGGGATGTAATATAGAAGCGTCCACCCCCACGAAGGAGGATGTCAACTCTTCCTGACTGCCTCACCAAGGAGGACAGAGAGGGTATGCGATATGCAGCATGATATAAATTTTTTTGAATTCGTGAATAGAAAATTACAAGGGTTTACCAATAAAAGACAAGTGCTCCCTCTCAGGTGACTGAGTGGCTGAGCGGCTCCTTAGGAGGCGTGATTTCCTCGTTGACATAGCTAATCTGCAATAAAGACCAATAGTTCAGTCAGATCAAGAATCGAGATACATGAATTGAAGACTAAAAGGGAAATTACGAATCTTTAATTAAAATTCTACAAAATGGGATTTTCCAATTAAGGGTCCAATTAAACCTATACAACATTCTCGGTTCAAATTGAGTGTCACAGAGTCAAACATAAGGCCTCGACCATGTCAACATGTGGATTCACAAGATCACGGAATCATCAGAAATTAGGGCATTGATATTAACTTGAGACTCAAATTCGTGCTTATGTGGGTACATACAAGGTTTCAACCACGTACAAGTTTGGATTCAATCACACACGAGTTCAATCATGTACAAGTTCGAACCATACAAGAGTGCGATCATATACAAGAATTCAGTCGAATTCAATCATATACAAGAGCTCGGTCGTATGCAAGTTCGGATATGAATCGTATAAAAGCGCCAACCAAGCCAAGTTCAATCATATACAAGAGCTCAGTTATACACAAGTTCGAATTTGAATCATATACATGAGTTCAATTATATACGAGTTCGAATTATATACAAAGTTCAAGCACATAAAAGAATTCGGCCATGAATAACTCAAAGACCTCAACAAGAATTTTCAGCCATGTACAGTTCGAAGAATTCGACAAATATCCGGCCAAACAAATATCCGGCCAATCCAAACCCCCCAAACAAGTTAACGAGCTCGATTTTCATTTTCAACTAGATACAAACCCGAGGGTCAGAACCAACACAAAGGCAAAATTCGACCATGAACAGTCAACCAATTTCGGCCATGAACAGTAAAAAAATCGGCCAACAAGGAGTTTCAGCCCTCAATTTCAGTCCTGTGCACAGATTCAAGGATAAAGTTCAAAAAAAATCGGCCATCATTCAAAGCTCAGGTTCAAGTTTCGGTTTTCCCCAAAATTCAAGAACTAGGGCTTCGATTTTTAGGTCAAAATTAAAAAAAATCAGCCATGAATCAAGCATCCAAATTGAAAAGAGGACATTGAAGCTTACCTGAAATTCGAAGAGGAATTGAATCCACAAATGCTCGAGCCCAAGTCAAGATCAGCCGAAAACCCTAGGCCTGCCCTTTTTGGAAGAGGAGAAGAAGGAGTAAAGGGGAATTTAAGGAGGAGGAGCTTTGATTCGGTTGGAATTCTGGAGGAAGAGGGAGCTCTTGAGGGGTTAGAACTCAAGAAGAAACCGAAAATTTGGGGAGATGGGAAGCTGGAACCGAAGTTTGGAGAAGAAGAATAAAAGAATCGGGATTTTTTCATCCCTTTTGAGCTTCTCCGACCCGCGTTCCGCGGGTCGGACTTGTGTCCGATCCGCGTGCTCGCAGGTCGGATTAATCCGACCCGCGATCACGCGGGTCTGATTCATCTGACCCGCGTGAACGCGGGTCAGACCCAGTTCAGGGCCCGTTTTGTTGTATTTTTACCCGATTTCGTCCGTTTTCAAAATTTTCGGAGTCCAACCTCATCTCCCGGATAATTTCACGACATTTTCGCTCATATTGGAATGATAAGAGTTTAATTGCATCTCCCGGATAATTAGACGATATTTTCACTCAAATTTGGAATTTTCGGAGTTTGGTTTCATCTCCCGGATAATTTCACGGCATTTTTGCTTATATTGGAATGTTCAGGGTTTAATTTCATCTCCCGGATAATTGGCGGCATTTGGGGCTCGTATACGGAATGTTTCAGGCCCAATTTCATATTTTTGGTTGATTTCGTGATATTTCAACTATTTTCAAACTATTCGAGACCCAATTTTATATTTTGGGGTGATTTTGTGGTTTTTCACCTATATTCGGAATATTCGGGACCCAATTTTATATTTTGGGTGATTTTGCGATATTTTCGCCTATTATCGGAATATTCAAAATCCAAACTCCAATCGGCGACCACGAGTCTAAACTGTTTCCCACTTTTGACGGGAAGTTCCTGAAAAATATTACGTGTAATAATTCTTAAGGATAACCTGGCAACCTCCGACGGGTACATGAGGTCAAACTGATTCCCGAAACTCCCAGGAGTACATGAGTATAAACTGGTTCTCCTCAGGTTAATGCGAAACCCTAGGTTGACGCCGGCCAACGCGTAGCCCTAGGTCAACGCCGGTCATCGCGTAACCCTAGGTCAACGCCGGTCAACGCGTTGCGATATAAAGTCAACGCCGATCGATTCGAAACCCTAAAGTCAACGCGTTGCGATGCAGATAATTAATCCAAAAGTTAATTCAATAACACGAGTCAAAGTCTACCCACCAATTTCGGTTCAAGGCTTTAATAACGGTCAGACGATAAACGCAGTACCGGGAGAATCTTAGCTATTCGACAAAACATGGAATATGCTAAAATATGGAGAAGTCAAGAATCAAAATCATATGTAGGTCCCTTAACATTGACTAAAGGTGGGGATCCATCATATCCAAAGCGTTTCAGACTCCTCTATAAAAGAATGAGGCTGAAATACTTTGGAGGGGGTATCTGTAGGCGTCTAAAACTGTCTATAAAATCTCGTACGAAACTCAAAGCAATGAATTGGCGAGTCAAGAAGATTCACCTAAACAGCTCGTGCGCGTCGGTCAACGCGCGTACGTCAAATAAGCTCGTGCGCGCCAGTCAACGCGCGTACGTTAAATAATCTCGTGCGTGTCGGTCAAACGCGTGTACGTCAACCAGCTCGTGCGCGTCGGTCAATTGCACGCACGCCAATTAGTCCGCACGCATCGATCAACACGCGTATATTAACTAAAGCGCGTTCGACGATCGGTCTTGCGGCGAAGCATACAAGTCAACAAATCGGCCAAACACGTGAAAAGAGCAGATCTCGGAAGAAAAGAAACATAAAAGAATAAGTCGGCAAAACTGCGCGAGCGCAACACGGAATAAACTGACCCGCGCAAGCGCGGGTCGGATCAATCCGACCTGCACAAGTGCAGGTCGGATCTGATCCGACCCGCACAAGTGCGGGTCAGATCAATCCGACCGGCACAAGTGCAGGTCGGATCTGATCCGACCTGCGCAAGCACAGGTCGGACTGATCCGACCCGCGCAAGCGCAGGTCGAACTGATCCGACCCGCAGCGCGCAGTCCGGAACCTGAAACGTGTTTTGACGGTTTTAAAGCTGTTTTCACAGGATTTATCTATTCCAGGGGTTCCTAACTGACTTGATATCATCCCCAAACATGGTTAGGCTGTTGTTAACTGAAGATAGAGCCAAATCACTTGTTCTCATCCAAAATAACCGCATCCGGGGCCTATAAATACGAGCCAAAGGCCTCCATTTTGGGGATCTGGAATTTTATCAAGAGGACGAGGTGCTGCTGGATTGAAGAGTGAAGGAGCATGAAATTTCAGCGAAGGTCAACGAGATCCCGGCGAACTTCTAAGCAAAGGAGAAGCCGTTCGAAGGATTCGAAGCCCGTACGTCCGTTCCTCGAGATTAGGCTTGGTCTTAATCTTGAGAAGAGCCCTGATTTCGCTTTGTCGATCTCAGCGCTTCAAACCAGAAAACTTACTCAATCAAGACGAAGCTCTGCCGAATTTTCCTGCAACCGGATCTGATTCGCGGTCGTCCACGGATTAACCCCGGCACCGGCAAAGAACCCACGCAAGCAAGGGCCGATAAACAGATCTTGTGTTTATTTTCAAGAAAGTTGTAACCTTTTATTCTTTTGTTATTTGAATTCATTTGTAACGCTTAAAGTTTAATGAAATCAATGACTAAGGCAGCTTTCGACGGAAACATTAAGGTTATGAATCCTCTCTCTCTCTCTCTATATCATGATGTTACTTTGATGATATTGAAATGATTGAAGAGGATTATTATTTTATTATTTTTATTTTTTATTCTTTTTGTATTTTTAGAATATTCGTTGTTAAGGATAATGGTTGGTTGTAAATGTTATGCATTGATTGTTAAGGTTACGGGTTGGTTATTAAGGTTACGGGTTTGTTGCTAAGGTTATAGGTTTGTTATGTAGGTTACGGATTTGTTTTTAAGGTTACGGGTTTAATTGTTAAGGTTACAGGTTTAATTGTTAAGATTACGTTTTTAATTGTTACGGTTACGGGTTTAATTGTTACGGTTACGGTTTAATTGTTAAGGTTACGGGTTTAATTGTTAAGGTTACGATTTAATTGTTAAGGTTACCGGTTTAATTGTTAAGGTTATCGGTTTAATTGTTAAGGTTACGGTTTAATTGTTAAGATTACGAGTTTAATTATTAAGGTTACGAGAGAGATAGAAGGGATCCATAACCTTAACAATTGACCCGTAACCTTAACACACTAGTAGAAAAATGAGCAACCTAGACGGAAATTTCCGTCTAGGTTGCTCTACTTTCCGTCTAGATTGGTTCACGTAGACGAAAATCCGTCTAGTTTGCTCTGTCTAGAATATTTCCGTCTAGATTGGGGCAAACTAGATGGAATTCCGTCTAGGTTGACCAACCTAGACAGATATCAACCTAGACGGAAGACGGAATTCCGTCTAGGTAGCAACCTAGATGGAATTACGTCTAGGTTGGCAACCAAGACGGAATTCCGTCTAGGTTGCTACTGTAGCAACAGTAGCAATCTAGACGGAATTCGGTCTAGGTTGAAGCAACCTAGACGGAATTCCGTCTAGATTGCTCTGCTACAGTTTTTTTTTTGCAAAAACTACGCTGTACGCTTTATAATATCACATGTACACAATATTGCACAACAGCAAATCATATTCATATCCAACACGATCGATCTAATTATATTTCAATATCAAATATAATTATATTCAAATAATACATTCACCAAAATACTAGAAAGATACATAAATTTTTTACATAACTTGATGAACATTGCATAATTTATAGAATCTAATTGCATTTACTCCTCTGATTTGTTGAAGCATCATGTTTCTTCCTCCTTGATCCTACATTATACAAAATTCAACATCAATTAGTCCATGCCATGAAATACATTTGCAATTTGGTGTTGTCAGAATAGGATTTTTAGAAAAAGCTTCCAAATAGATAGTTATGAGCAGACATGAACATCAACTTCTCAACATGCATTGAAATATAAAATATATATAAAACATATAAACTATGAAAAAGAATGAGAGAAACTAGAGTCCTACCCCCTAATCAACAACTCTATTTCAACTATATAACATGTCTTGCCACAAACTATCTTACAGCCAAATTATCCAACTGTGTGTCAATTAAGGATACCGGTGAATTTACATAAGGTTAACATGTACTAAAGAAACTAGAAAGTATGTGCATGCTCACAGTTTCATGTACAAGCACTCGCTGGACTTCTGAGGAGTCAACCACATTTATAGATTATGTAATATGCAAGAACTACAGTAAATGTAAGCAATGCTTATTAGGATAAAGCAACGAACGACATCAATATGGCACGTGAACACTCAGTCAAAAAAGAGAAGCAAAAGAATAGATAAGAAGGAAAATGGGAAAGATAAATAGGCAGGATGCAATGAAGAAGAGAAAATAGCCAGAAGCATGGATAAAAAATAAACATATGTAATTTGTGCACATAGTCATAAGAACAAGATATGTAGAAGTCAATGCAGAGAATACATATGTAGAAGTCAGAAGAACAACTAAGTGTATTTGTTCATAGTCATATAATCATAAAAGATCGTAATACCTAAGTAGTTCTAAGCTCTCATGTAATTTGAATTTTAAATATGACTTGGCTTTTAGCTGATAAAGTAAATAACAGATGACCAATAATGTAAATCTGGCGACAACAACTTCAATAAGCAATCATATATAATAACAATAATAAGATGACCAACAATGTACACTTGTGCACATTAACACATGAAATAGATGAAAGAAGCAATGCACATCAAAATTAAATTCACTGATATGAGAAATTTTAAGGCCACATTGCTTACGTGGGTGTGTAAAAGGGCTTCCCTGACTGAAGAAGTACAGTTACATAATTTTCCATAGATGAAAGAATTGATCTCTTCTTTATGTCAGTATATCCCTGCAAAAGAAGTAAAAGCTCAAATGTAAGTGGCCGAATTAACGCATCCAAACTCTTCCAACTGAGAAAAAAAAGTAGAACACACTGCAGATTTTGCAAGTGCTTAAGCAAGTAGATCTAGTGCTGATATCCCAGAGGAACTCAACAGTTGCTCAGCTTGTTGGCAGAAAACTAGATGAGCTTCATTTCTACAATAGAAAAAAGTTTTAGCAGATAAGAAAAAATATTAAATTGACTTGACTAATGGAAAATTATGGAAGTTGCGGCATTAAACGAAGTGTATGGCAACATGGTGTGAAATATGAATAATCAAAATTTTGCAACATGGTGTGAAATATGAATAATCAAAATTTTGATTTGATAGTATTTACTTTGAACTGTAAGAATGAAAAGTGGATCTTCATGATCATCACAAATGAAACAATGTCGTTTTATATTTTTGAGATGCAAAACAATCTTTGCATAAACTCCCATAATCCAGTGTGGAGAAATGGAGCTGCCTTGGATACTAAAAAACATTGGTGCTAAAATCCATCATAATAAATCAACTACAATATAAGAAAAATTATGAAGACGTCCACAAACTAAAATATTGAGAGCCCCTTTGCACTTGTATATGTATTCATAGTCTGCGCACATTTGGGTAAAACAGATATTACCACAAAAGTACTAATAATCACAAGCAACACACAAAAATTGGTACCATGTCAAATATTTCAGTATTTGGATATTTGATGGAGTCTCATATAGTACTATTATGATGTATGTAAAATTGATATGGTATTCTATACAATAAAATACGTAGAGATGCATTCGAGACCAAGAAGCTGAAAACTAGAGTAAGTTCATTTAGTCCACTTTTTTAAAATAAAAATTATGATTATTATGATAACTAGCGATTTATACATCTTGGAATTTTTTAATATAACGTATTCATTTAGTCCACTTTAAATATATTTGAAGCTGGATTTGTCACAGTCGCTGTGCTCTAGCTTTTTTCCCTTCGTAGGAGTTCTTATAAGTGCTTTTCTCTTACAAGCAGGAAAGCAATTATTACACCAACAAACAATATGGAAATAATAATTCTTGCTATACCTCCAGCACCATTACCAGAAGTTTTTTTTCTCATTGCTGTCATCAAGGAATCAAACAAAATGTCTGAGAGAGCTAAATTATTAAAAGAGCATGTAACCTAATGACCCACCAAGTTCAAGACCTGGTAATTTGCTGGTAGAGGCATCAATATACAAGATTTTGTCAGTTACCTTCGTAATCAATTACTCGAGATAGAAAAATGCACAAAAGCAGGGGGAGGAAAGCGTAGGTCTGCTCGTACTCGTACCCGCACTCGGCGATACGTACGAAGAAAACGCCGTCCCATATAACGCTGCTCTCTATAGCGGCGGAGGTCTTTGGCCATCGGATCGAATCGGACGGCTGAGATCTCTCGCCGAGGACGGAGGGTTGAGTGAGGCAGAGGTATCGTAGGGATCGAAGAGGAGGCGCCATAATTGATTAGGGTTACGACGAGGAGGCGAAAGGCGACGGCGAGGCGGAGGATGGGAGCTATGGATTCGGTGGAGATGGAGGTGGAGAGGGAATCTCAGTGCGGCGGGAGAGGGATCCGTCGGGGTTGAGGGAGATCTGGAGGTTTTGGCGAGCGGGCGGCGTTGTTGCGCGCAGCGAAAATTTCGGCAGCACAACAAGAGAGTCAGGTCGCAATAAGAATTCTTATTTCTCAAAGGGAACAAGAATTTGAAGCCTAATATCCCATCAAAATGGTATATTAGCTCTTCCTCTCGTCAGCTCTAGGACTGCGCGTCGAAGGAACCTAAAAAGCTATTACAAATCACACAAAAAGCAGTACAACCAATGTTACGTGGTTCGGCAAATTGCCTACGTCCACAGGGCAAGGAGGGGTGAGATCCACTAATAGAGGGAGAGAATACAACTAGGGTTTACAATCACTCACAATCTAAACCCTCAAACAAACTCTCAAATCCCTCATAAATACCTCTCAAAGGGATGCACAAAAAAACCCTAAAAGAAAAGCCTCTTCTTTTCTTTTCTTTTGCACCGTAGCTGAAAATCTCCTGCAGCCAAATCTCTGCCGCAGCCGCAAAAGAGAAAAACCAAAAACTGTAGCCGCACACCTCCTGCACACTCCCAAAACAATTCCTTACCTTGCACACAACCCTAGGAAATAATAGGTTATATATATATACGTAAAAATGGGTGGGCCGGCCTTCATCACGCGGAAACGAAACCGCGGAAACAAATTCTCAGCACGTGGGCTCGTGGTCCTCACTCCCCACTCACAATTCTCCACCTCGGTGAAGTTTTTTTAAAACTGAGCCGACACCAAAGCAACCAAATGTCTCACTTGTTGTGACCAGTAAGAACTCAATCCACAACAAGTCGAGAACCCGAACGAGAGTCCAAACAATCTCACCCCCATCAACATCAACTAATCCAAACCGGTTGCATCTGAAAGACTGCCTACGTATCATCTTGCCTAAGGAATCAAGCCGAATGTAGTTCACCCAAATGGTCGTCAACGGCCTCAACAATCGCGGATATGCAACAAGTTTCGACAATGATCAAACTTGTTGCTCGGAACCACCTTAGTGAGCATATTCGCCGGATTATCCTTCGTGTGGATTTTCACAATCTCCACATCGCCATCTTCAAGAACATCCCGAACGAAGTGATAACAAACGTCAATGTGCTTCGTTCTCGCATGAAAAACCTGATTCTTCACCAAATAGATAGCACTCATGCTATCAAAATGAATAGTGACGGACCTCTGCGATATACCAAGTTCCTCCAAAAGTCCTCGAAGGCAAATAGCCTCCTTCACAGCCTCCGTAACTGCCATATACTCTGCCTCCATCGTAGACAAAGCCACCGTCGACTGTAAGATGCTTCTCTAACACACCGGTGCACGGGTCAAAGTAAACACATACCCCGTCGTAGACCGACACTTATCCAAATCCGCGGCATAATCCGAATCAACATAACCAATGCATAATTGCCCACCTTTAGTGTCCCGCTCATAAACCAAACCAACATTGAGCGTACCTCGAATGTACCTCAAAATCCATTTTACAGCATCCCAATGACCCACTCCTGGATCGTGCATGTATCTCGATACCATGCTTACTGCCTGTGACAAATCTGGTCTCGTACATACCATCGCGTACATCAAGCTCCCAACTACGCTCGCATATGGAGTCTTCGATATTAACTCACGATCTTCAACTGACTTTGGTGAAAGACCAGCTGAAAGCTTCAAATGGGCTCCAAAAGGTACACTAACTGGTTTCGTATCAATGCTAACATGGAATCGCTGTAGAACCTTCTTCAAATAAGCCACTTGTGTCAAACAAATTCTGCCCTTATTCTTGTCTCTGCCGATCTCTATCCCTAAAATACGCTTCGCCTCGCCCAAGTCCTTCATCTCAAACTCATTTGAAAGCTGAACTTTTAACTGATCTATAGCCGATCTGGAAATAGAGGCAACCAACATGTCAACGACATAGAGCAACAAATAAATGTACGCAACTCCTTTCAACTTGCGAAAATATACGCAAGGATCAAACTGACTCCGAGTGTACGAATGACCAATCATAAAGCCATCGAATCGCCTATACCACTGTCGAGGAGACTGCTTCAAACCGTATAGCGATTTCTTCATTTTGCAAACTAATTTTTCCTTCCCTGCCGCTCGGAATCCCAATAGCTGAGTCATATATATTTCTTCATCAAGATCACCATAAAGAAATGCCATCTTCACATCCAACTAATCTAACTCCAAACCATACTGTGCCACCAAAGCTAGCAAAATCCGAATCGAAGAATGCTTCACCACCTGAGAGAAAACCTCATTATAGTCAATACCTTCCTCCTGTGCATAGCCCTTCGCAGCTAACCTAGCCTTGAACCTTAATGGAGTGCCCTCAATGCCCTCCTTTTTCGTGTATACCCACTTACAACCAATTACCTTCCGCCCCTTTGGAAGCTCAACAAGCTCCCGTGTATAGTTCTTATGAAGAGACTCCATCTCCTCCTGCATAGCCTCCTGCCACGAGTCAGCCTCCGAACTCTGCTTGGCCTCTCTAAATGTAGTAGGCACCATCTCATCAATACTTTCCACCAGAAGTGCATACGCAACTGTGTCGGCATACCGTGCTGGCATCTGTATGTTTCTCCTCTGTCTCCGATTAGCAATCGAATCCTGAACCTAAGCCGTTGGTCCCTGATCCTGCGTATCAGTACCCGTATCCTCCGTGTCACCGTCGTGCTCGCCTGGCGTCACCTCAGTCGGCACTCTAATGGATACTATACTATCTGGACAATGTGGAGCTGCATCGATCTCCACCACCTGCGATATCTCCTCCATCGGGTCGCTCTCCACCTGATGAGAGCTGGGTGTTCGCATGGAAAATCATGTTATTCTTCATTGATGATTCTGTTACAACTTTGACAATAACTTTATGCGATCCGGTCTTTTTATAAGATCCGGCTTACAACAAAATCAAAACAAAGAAATAAAGATTACAACTTTCCTTGAACAAATCACGAGTTTCCTGTTTTGTGGTCCCTCGCTTCGTGGGGTTCTTCGCCTGTGCCGGGGTTGAGTACCGTGGACCACCGCGCAATCTCGATCTGAACGGATCTACGTAGTATAACGGGTACTATCCCACCAAGGAGATAGTAGCCGAGAGGGATCGTTTCACCAAGGAAACGCTCGCTCTAATCTCGGGATCTAAGAACCAAGCTTAGATCCGGAGTAGTATCACGTAGATCTGGTTATCCGAGTCTTCAAGCCTTTACAATCCGAGTTGAGGTCGCAATCCGGCAGAGTTTCGGCTCTTCAGAAGTTTCAGAAAAGTCCTCTCAAATGAACGAGTGCCAGGCCTATTTATAGGCACTCAAGACTGTGCCTTTGGCACAAACCGACGCCTAGCCACCTCTGGGTGGCTCGGCCATAGCCGAGCCACCTCAGGGTAGCTCGGCCTTGGCCGAGCCACCCTGAGGTGGCTCGGCCACCGAGCCACCCTAGGGTGGCTCGGCTTGGGCCGAGCCACCTTAGGGTGGTTCGGTTCGGGCCGAGTTCCCCCAGGTGCGCTGGTTTCGTCGTTTTCCGGTGTTTCCGGTTCTCCGTCGTTCGGATTTGATTCGGTTTCTGGAATCGACTCACTGACTTGATTCCAAATATGGCAGTTAATCCGTTTCTGAGTTCGAGTCCGGGATTGGTCTTGATTCGATCGCTATATCACCGAGTTCGCTCTTTGTTTAGATGACTCGGTGATTCCCCGAAATGTTGGTTCGATTCCACGTGCGTACATGTTCCATTGTTCGTGTGCCTTATCGCCTCGACCTTTCGTTGATTTGTTCAGGTCTTGATTCGATTCCCCGAATCTTCATTTGGCAGTAGCTCCGCTTCGGTGTTTGAGTTCAAGTCCGTTTTGTTGTTGGACGACTCGTTAACTTTCCGAACCGTTGGTTTGGTCCCGCACGCGAACGTATTCTGTTGCTTGCGTGCCTCGTCGCCTCGTCGCTCGAATGTCCGTTGTTTTGTCGAATCATCGTGCTGAGCTAAGCTAAGGGACCTATAGGCAATTTTATACGCCTACAGATACCCCCTCCAAAGTGTTTCAGTCTCGTTCTTTTATAGAAGAGTCTGGAATACTTTGGATGTGATCGTCCCAACCTTGAGTCGGTATAACGGGACCTTGGAATGGCTTCTGTTCTGGCTTCCTTCAATTCCACCAGGTCATTCAGTGCTTTGTAGAACGCCTGTGAGGATTTCGGTGCTGCATTTATTGTCTGACCGTCGTCGGAATTTGAACTTGAAGTCGATTCCTAGTTTTCCAATCATTAGCTTTTGTTGGTTGGTTCAACGTGCAACTTTCGTTCGATTGTCGGCGTTGTGTTATTGAGTTATCCTTAAGAATATTTTTAGAAAAATATTCTCCAGGAACTTCTCAATAAAAAAAAAAGATAGGGAATAGTTTATACTCGTATACCTTATTGGAGTATTTCCGTGCCCAAAATGAGCTGAACCGGCTTGAAAATGAGCCAAAAAAAAAGCAGTATTTGGGCTCAAAATCTTTCCAACCCTTCCAAATATATGGGAGAGGGATTAAATAGGTGAGGAACTGAACCGTAGGTTGATCTGAAGTCATTTCGATGCTTAATCCAGCTCCAATTTGAATTCTGGTTCGAATTTGGTTCAAACTGGTTCGAAATTGGTTCAAACTGGTTCAATCTGGTCTATTCAGACTCAATTTGGCTCATTCCGGCTCAGTCTGATCCACTCTGGCTTGGTCTGGTCCAGCCAGGTTCAATCTGGCTCAATCTGGTCCATTCAGACTCAATTCGGGCTCATTCTGACTCAGTCTGGTCCAATTTGGGCTTGGTCTGGTCCAGCCTGGTCTGGTCTGGTTCAACCAGATCTGGTTCAAGGCTATAAAAGAGGCTTTTTTTTCTCTTTTTTCTTTTCTTTTCTTCCTCCTCTCTAGGGCCGGCCCCCCCCCCCCCTTGTCCTCTTTTTGATTTTTTCTTCCATCGAGCATCCGTTCTCCTCGAAACTTTGATAGTTGTCCTGGATCTAGGCTTCCTTTTGATCTTAGACTGAAAAATCCCTCAAAAATCCAATTTTTTAGAATTTCTTTCAGGCCCCTCGAGCGCGTGCTGAGAGTTTCCAAAAAGGTCTTATTTTTGTTGGATCTCTAGCCTTTCTTCAGGTAAATCTCCCACAATTATGATCTTTTTCATGCTCAATTTAATTTATGCATTTGTAGGATCATAGGTGAGGGTTGAGGGTGTGATTTGACACCTCGATTTAATCTTTTAGGGGTGTAGATCTGATAAAAAAGTGATCTTTTTTCTAGATCTGACTTCTTTTGATTTATTTTGCAGCTCGTCATGCCGCGTTCTTCGAGAGGTCGTTCCCCTGCCATGTCAGCTGATGGTGCGCCGCCTTCCTACGCCGGTGAGCTATTTTTGGCAATATTTGGAAATTTACAAATTAGTCCTTTTTTCTTAAAAATTTGTAAATTGGTCCTTTTTACCCCACGTTGTTCTCCTTGGCGAGGCAATCGGGAAGAGCCTTG
>BQKN01064012.1:396790-413086 GCA_022839385.1 Asparagus kiusianus
CCTTGGCGAGGCAATCGGGAAGAGCCTTGATTCTCCTTGGTGAGGATTGACGCTTCAAAGATATGTTTTGCTTGGTCAAAACCATATCTCAAAATAAAGGGGGCGAATTGACACTGCATTGCGCTTCATAAGGCAGGGATCCTCGATGCACCCTATCTTATGATTGTACAATGTGGCCAAATCGTCTCACCCTTTATAAGGCAATGACTCTATCTTAGCTATTTGTAAGATGAGTTCAATTTTCTTTTATAACCGAGACTAACCCGTGTTTAATTGTCTATTCTGCAGTGGGGTACCCTTCTGGATCGTTCTCAGCCCACGCAGTCTATGGGCGTCGTGGTGAGCATTACTCGACCTTTGACAATCCTTCCCCTATTCCAGCTACTCCTCAGTTTGCTTCGGACACGTCAACTGAGGTTGCCCAGGTGGTGAGGGAGGGTGGTCATCGAGCTATTCGCCAGCTGATCACAGATGCTCCTTTTGTGAAGGACGCCAGCTCTATCCAGCCTCTCCGGAAGAGCGATTTCCTATTTGGTGATTCTTTCGATGACCCAGAAGCCGTGTTCATTGACGCTGAGCAGTGGCTTCACAAGACCGGCGGTGGCTTCATATACGTGCCAGAAATTCCTCGCCATCGCTCGTTGACTGAGCTTAGGTGTCAGGCCGTGACGCGCGAGATGTCGTGGCGTTTGACAGTGGATCATGAGAGCGTCCATTGCGGCTATATCACCCATCAGGCAGCTCCTGGTTCAAGCAGGAGTCACATCACCGGATTGCATCCCGGAGTGTTGGGACTGGATGCACCACCACGTAACGAGTTTCTCGCCACTGCTTCGACTTTGAGGAATCGCCTCGCTGCCCTAGGACGGGAGATGCCTACGACTCGTCACAGGATTTATGGTTGGGTCCACTCTTCGGACAAGTCTTGGTGGAGTCGCATGACGACATACGTCTTGAGCCGCTGGGGCGAGGAGTTGCACGCTTGCGGTTTGTATACCGCCGTTCGTGCCACCATGTATGGCCTGCCTGTCAGTTTGAGACATTTCTGTGCTTTGTTCGAGTTATATAATCCAGACTCGAACACTTTTCTGACCCGTCAGGGGGAGTTAGGCTTGGCTCTTTATGAGATGCATAGGATTTCTGGCTTGACCATGGGGTAGATGTTATACCAGGAGTATTTCCCTTCCAGTCATGAGTTGAGTCAGCTGAAGGATCGCATGCCCGACCGTTACGAGACTCTATGGGATCTCACTTGCCATTACCATATCGCTTTGGCGCAGTCTGAGCCTTTAGCCAAGAGGACGAAGGCCTCTGTGAGTCTGAAGCAGTTCGCGAACTATTTGTTCAAGAACTTAGAGAGCAGCTCTGGCGAGGATATTTGTGAGTTGGCCCCACTCACTCCTTCAGAGGTGAACCATCTACTGAAGAAGATTGATGCTCATTCCTATACCACCGGCAGTCCTGAGGGTGGCTTTCCTGCGAAGACCAAGTTCAGATCTTTCTTATGGCATGCGACCACACCGATTCAGCCGATGACTCTTCTTGCCGGCTTTCTTGCTATCTGGTTGGAGAAGTGCGTAGTTCCATACCAATCTGGGGACGCCTTGCCCTTGGAGGTACTCTTCCCAGCAGTTCAGCTCGCATACAAGAAGGAACTCTCACTTCTTCCGGTGATGATGGCTAACATTCACCGAGGACTTCGACAGCTTTCCAGTGCATTCACACGGAAGGAGACCGATTTGCCAGGTCAGATTCCCACGCTTAAGGTAGAGCTTCCGTACGCTTATTTGATGGCCTGGTTCGTCCTTCACCATCCGGACATGATGTCGGTGCTGAACGCCACAGATCACTCTGTTCCCCTGCTGCAGTTGCTTGAAAATGGTAGGTGGGAAGGCCGCGGGTTTTCTGATGTCCGACAGCAGCTGCAGGTCCACAAGTGTTGGGCATTCTCCACTTGTTTTCCGCAGTTCTCCGGCCGATATGGCGAGTGCTTGACAGACGATGAGAGGCCGAGAGAGAATCGGACCCACTTAGACATTGGCTGCTTTAATTGGCTGGTGAACATCAGGCCCGGCTATCTGACTTTCTGGGTGAGGAATGAGTGCTTCATAGAGCCATATCTACCCTGCCGATTTGCTCGCCAGTTTGGCTACGATCAGCTTTACATCGGGAATCCTCGTCAGCAGCTTCGGACCCACAGTGGTTTGGTGGACGGTCTTCGTGCATGGTTGTGGACCGTGACTGGCTGTACCGGCGCTAAGTTTAGCCTTCCGAGTATTGATCGGCAGTTGAATCTCACCTTCTTGAGCTGCAAGTGGTTATTAGCAGCCAACAAGACTATCCCTGTGAAGCCGATTGCGGAGCTAGAGGCTGAGAAAGCTTCTCGGGTTGACTCGCGCAGGATTCGGGAGAAAGCTCGATCACAGAGGACACAGAATAAGACTCGCCGAATTGATGAAGATGGCCATAGGTCATTCCATTCCACAGACGAGGCTTTCGGCGGAGATCCCGAAGATTGTGATGACTCTTCTGAGCGAGGTTTGCTATTCATCTTTTCCTTCTATTTTCTAAAAGTATTGAAACTGACTATAGTTCAATGTTTCAGGGACTACAGCTGATCATGATGAAGAGTTCTATCCTCCTCCTCGGGCGAGACCTTCGATCCCCACTGCTAGGCGGAAGAGGTTAGTCCGTAAGCTGCCTGCAGCTTCCCGAGCTTCCGATACGGACCTAGCTGGTGATGATCCTGCCAGTGACGGAGGTAACATTTATCCTGAGAACTATTCCTCTGGTTACTCAGCGCATTGACTTATACTTCTCCCTCTCTATATAGGAGCGCGTGAGGAGCATGAGATGAGTCCTGATCCAATCCCCGTATCTCTCGATGAGTCTGATCCGCTACCCCCTGTAGAGAGGCCTACAGGGGTTGCTGACATTGGAGAGGAGGGCAATGTAGGACCCGATTCCGTGAATCAAGGTACATCTAACACTGACAACGTATTTCTTTAGATGATACACCAAATGAATTTGTGTACCCTCTAACTGTCCTCTACCTCTTGCTTCTTCAGATAATTTGCAGGAGGCGAATCCTGGAAATGAAGAGGCCGATGCACCCGTGAGAGGTAACTCATTTCCATCAGTTGTAGTCTCTTCACTTTTCTTTGGCACTGATATCCTTTTATGTCAGATTTCTCCATCGATGACTTCGACGAGGGAAGCTTGTTTGCGGACACTCCTATGATGCGCTACATATATAGCTCACCTCAGATTGAGGACCAGCTACCTGGAGACATGTTTTCTGAGCCCGCCTTCGCTGAAAACCCTGAGGATGGTTCCTTTGAAGGTATGTGCTTCTTTCTGAGTTAATTATAGGACTAGCCAATCTTGACTAATGCAACTATAATGTAATGCCTCTGCGAATTCCGTTTTGAATCTGGCAGGAGCTTTTGTTGAGAAAGACCCTGTTGAGCCGGCTATGAGACCAACTATACCAGTTGATGCACCTACAGCCGTTACACCTCCACTACCCCCAGCGGCTCAAGAGGAAGAAGGTATAAGTTAACTCATTGAAGAGTGTTATTCCTTTTTCTTATCAAGACTTTTGACGGACTTCTCCCTCTCTTTTGTATAGGGCGTTCTTCTCGTCTTCATGTCTTAGTGAAGGAGTTGTTATCCGACAACGATCCCGACAAGATCGTTATCTGTCTAGAAGTTCGCTCCTTCTTCTCCTTTGTAAAGGCTATGATTGGCAAGCTTTTCCACAGTGGACTTTCCCTTCACCAGTTCAAACCTTTCCTTGATTCCAGAATCAATTTAATAAGGGAGGCAGGATACCTAGATTTGGCGAAGGCCATAGTTGACGATCTCGACTGCTTAGAGCGTGAGCTTTAGATGTTTCGTGAGCTTCGAGATACCGGTGCTTCTTCCTTCATTGCTGCTGAGCTGGATACTCGTTTACAGTCACTGCGCGAGACTCAGCTTCTTGATGATCTTGAGGTTCAGGTGCAGCGAGACCGAGTAGCTCGAGTTGAGACTGGCCTTGCTACCAGGTTATCTTCACTTGCCGAGCTTCGCTCTTCTATTACTTCTTGTGGGACCAAGATAGATCAGCTTAGAAAAGAACTCCGCGAAGAAGAGGAGACTTTTGGCATTCTTCAGATGACAGAAGCACAGGACCAGCAGACCTGTACGGCTTTGTCCGATGAGTTGAAGTCCTTGAAGCAGAAGCTATCCGAGACAGAAGAGACTGCTGCGAAGACTTCGGCCGCCACTGAGGAGTCGATTAGGGCTGAGCTTATTCAAGCTTATGATGATAAGCTGTCTAAGTTCAGTCAGCAGATTTTTAGCCACGGGCTTGATGTTTGATTTTGTTTACTGAGTGATTTGACTTTTGACTCTTTTAGTGAATCTCCTTTTTTTTATCTTTATTATGATTCGTCATTCCGTTTGAAATGATTGACCACAATACTCATAGGATTTTTGGCAAACCCTCAGCCATCAACGGGTTTGATATGCCTTTATCGACTACCGTTTGAGTCGGGCTAGCATGCGATTTGTTTAAATCCGCTCGCATGTAACGTTGCGCTCAGAGATTGAATTCTCTGAGACTTCGTGCTATGATGTCGAATACATAGACTTCGCCATTGTTACGGGAATAGGCTACCCGGCAACACGTGTTAGGTGTTGGCTTTAGGATTTTTGGCTAACCCCCAGCCTTCAACGGACTTGATTAGCCTTTACCGACTACCGTTTGAGTCGGGCTAGCGTGCGGATTGTCTAAATCCGTTCCACACGTTACGTTAAGCTAAAAGAGTTAACTCTTTTAGTGCTACGGTATTGAATACGTAGACTTCGTCTTTCTCCTGTGAAAAGACTAAACAGCAACGTGTATGAGACGTTGACTTAGGATTTTTGGCAAACCCTCAGCCTTCAACGGATTTGGTGTGCTCTTACCGACTACCGTTTGAGTCGGGCTTACATGCGGATTGTTTTAATCCGTTCCGCATGTGACGTTACGCTAAAGGAATGAACTCCCTTAGACTTTGTGCTACAACTTTGAATATGTAGGCTTTGCCATTATTATGGGAATAGGCTACCCAGCAACGTGTATTAGACGTTGGCTTATCCCTACTTAGGCTTCGGGATAAAAGACCCCAGGGTCAGACTCTGGTATCTTTTTCTACGGGTAAAGATCAAACCGGCGACGCGTGTTAGGCGTCGACATATCCTTTCTTAGGATTCAGGATGAAATTCCCCATGCGTGTGAGGCATGGATTTCGGTGTTTATTAATAACAACCTGCCACAATGTTGAATATGCGGACGGGTGTTCTTTTTAACGGTTAAGAACTAACCGACCGCGCGTGTTAGGCGCGGACTTATCCTTACTTAGGTTTCAGGATAAAATACCCCAGAATCGAACTCTGGTGTCTTTTTCTGCGGAAAAAGACTAAACCGGCAGCGCGTGTTAGGCGCAGACTTATCCCTGCTTAGGTTTCGGGATAAAATACCTAGGATGAATCCTAAATTGGTAAACTTTGGAAAAGGAGTTGGTGTGGGGAAGGAAGAATTTTATATTCTATTCCCCGAACAAGGAAGGAAGAATTTTATATTCTATTCCTTGACTCTGGAAAGGAAGAATTTTATATTCTATTTCCAGTGCAAGAAGGAAACTAGAAGTGGGATCTCCACTCCGAGAATCTGGAAGATACTGACAAACTTTCCTTTTATAGGATTGGTTATCAGATCGAAAGATGAGTTCTTCGTTTATCGAAGAGAAATTTCAACTTCAGTTACAACCATAAAAAGGTTGAACCCAAGAGAAAAGAAATGGAGTTCTTTCGTTCATCGAAAGGGGACTCCGAACTGAGAGTGGACCTTTTCGGTGGACTCACTGTCAATTGAAATTGATCAGCGAGGGATTTTGGTGGTAAAAATAAAATTGGGTCATCCTCTAGAATATTAAGTGTAATATTCTTCAAGGAACTTCCCGATAAATGAGTTGTCCTGAACGTACTAGGGATAGTACTTTTTCAAAAACTTCCCATTTATTGGCATTAATTGCCTGTTACCCTCTAAAGAAATTAAGCGATAAGCACCGTTTGAATAGACTGTGTCTATTACAAACGGTCCTTCCCACTTAGGTTCGAATTTACCTTTCTTCTTAGAGGTGAGGATTATCGGTCGGCGCGCAGCGAGGACCAAGTCTCCTTCTTTGAAGCTTCTTTGACGAACCCTTTTGTCAAAAGCCCTGGATATCCTAGCCTGGTAGAACTCGATGTGTTGTTGAGCTTCCAAGCGCTTTTCGTCCAGCCTTTCGAGTTCCTCGAGACGCTTCTGATGCTGCTCTTCGGTCGTCATCTCCGTTGCGAGAGCGATCCGAAGGGAGGGTATTTGAATCTCCAACGGTAGCACAGCTTCGCATCCGTAGACCAACGAATATGGAGTAGCTCCCGTAGGTGTGCGTATGGTAGTGCGATAAGCCCAGAGTGCTTCTCCGAGTTTATCGTCCCAATCTCGCTTGTTGATCTTCACGAGTTTTGATAAGATCTTGATGATCGTCTTGTTGAAGGCCTCAGCTAATCCATTAGCGGCAGGGTAATAAGGTGTTGACGAAACATCTTGGATCTTGAACTTGTCACAGAACCGGATGAAGGCGTTGCTTATGAATTGCGGACCGTTGTCATGAATGATCCGCCTCGGCACGCCATGTCGGTATATGACGTGATGCTTGATGAAGTTGATGACGTTGTTCGTCTTTACTTCTTTAAGCGGAATGGCTTCAGCCCACTTTGAAAAGTAGTCGGTGATAGCGAGAATGAATCGATCACCTTTGACTGAAGGCGGAAAGATAGGACCGACAATGTCCATACCCCATGTCTCGAATGGCCAAGACGTGGTTGATGTGTGTAATCGCTCCGGTGGTTGGTGCATATAATTCGCATGCACCTGGCAAGCGTGACATTCTCGAGCGTACTCAATCGCGTCACGAACCATTGTTGGCCAGAAATATCCCATTCTTCTGATTCGATCATACAGCTTGGGACCAGGCTGATGCGCACCGCATTCTCCTTCATGTGCTTCCTTAAGAACTTCTCTTGCTTCTTCATTCGAAAGGCATCGGAGAAGCAAGTCATCGTACCCCCGGCGATACAGCGTACGGGTCTCGGTATTGTAAAAGAACCGTGGTGCTCTTCGGCGGATAGATTCTTTTTCTTTTACATCCTCTGGTAAAATGCCATATTGGACGTAATCAATAATGGGAAAGCGCCAATCTCGGGACTCGGACCCGATTTGGGTTGAGTTCACCTCTTTGGCGTTCTCGTTTTTATCATCCTCCTCTTCAATATCCATATCGTATATGGGTACGCAGAGTTGGTGTGATCTTACTGTGACTAGCAGTTCAGTTTCGGGCGGTTGCGCGAGTGATACTGCTAGTGCTGCCAGTGCATCTGCATAAGCGTTCTGAAGACGCGGGATATACTCAATGTAAAATTCTTCAAAAGAATCTGCCACTCTGATGGCCTCCTGGTGGTATGGAATCAGATCTGGGTTTCTGACTTCATATTCCCCACGAACTTGGTTGACAATTAGTTGAGAATCCCCAAAGGCTTCGAGATATTCGACCCCCAGCTCTTTGGCGAAACTGAGTCCTATGAGGAGTGCGTTATACTCGGCTACGTTGTTAGAGCATGGACTCGTCAGCGAATAAGCTCGAGGTATCACGTGCTTCCCTGGGGAAACTAAGACAACTCCAACTCCAGAAGTGACCTTATGGCATCCCGGGGTTACTGCTTTATTGACTGCTCTCGAGGCACCATCAAAGTATAACTGCCATACTTGTTGGTGTGACGTGGTATTAACCTCGTGGGTTTCATCTGGCAAGTCATCGTATACCTCAACCGTATCTGTTGTCGGGCTTTCCACCAAAAGATCACAAATCGCCTGTCCTTTGACCGACTTCTGCTGTTTGAAGTGTAGATCATACTGGGATAAGAGAAGGGCCCACTTTGCTAACCGCCAATTCATCGAACCTGGTTGAGTCATGAACACTCATACCGGATTAACATTGGCAATGACATAAATCGTCTGGCCAACTAAGTAATGTCGCATCTTCTGTACCGCAAACACCAATGCAAGACATTCTTTCTCGATCATCGGGTATCGAGACTCGGCGCCTATCAAGGTCCGACTTAGATAATAAACTGCCTGTTCGTGACCATTATCATCGTCTTGTGCTAATAAAGCACTTATCGAATGGTTCATCGCCTTGATATAAATCAAGAACGGTTTACCTGATTTTGGTGCAACAAGAACAGGTGGATTCATTAGATATGCCTTGATATCTTCGAATGCCTTCTGGCAAGCATCGTCCCAAATAAACGATACGCTTTTCTTGTTTAGCTTCGAAAATGGTTGGCACTTCCCGGAAAGATTTGAAATGAATCTCCGGATATACGCCAAACGCCCTTGCAATCCTCTGAGTTCCCTTAGGTTCTTCGGGGGTTGCAATTCATTTATCGCCTTTACCTTGTCTGGGTCGATATGTATACCCTTGGTGGTAACGACGAATCCAAGGAATTTTCCGCTGGACATCCCGAGGAAGGATTTTGTGGGATTCATCTTCAATTGATGACTCCGCATGAGATCAAACATTGTCCTCAAGTCCTTGATGTGATCTTCTTTGCTGCGGCTTTTCACCACCAAATCATCAACGTAGCATTCAACTGTTTTCCTGAGGTGTTTCTGGAAAATCTTAGTCATTGCTTGTTGATACGTGGCACCTGCATTCTTTAGACCAAACGGCATCACCGTGTAGCAGAAGATACCGAGGGGCGTTCTGAATGCCGTGTGCTTTTCGTCATCCGGGTGCATTTTGATTTGATTATACCCCGAAAAGCCGTCCATGAAGGACATTCTTTCGAATCCACATGTATTGTCAATAATGACATCTGTGATCGGGAGGGGAAAATCATCTTTTGGACATGCTTCGTTCAGATTCCTGAAGTCGATGCAAATCCTGATCTTGCCATTTTTCTTCATGACTGGAACGATATTGGCTAACCAGTCTGGATGTTGTTCTTCCCGGATAAATCCTGAGTCGATCAACTTTTTAACTTCAGCCTCGATTGCTTCCATGATCTGCGGACGAAACCGTCTTTGCTGTTGCTTGACAGGTTTGGCATCCGGCTTAATGTCGAGGCGGTGCATTGCCACATTGGGATCGAGCCCTGGCATGTCTTCGTAGTTCCAGGCAAAAACGTCGATATACTCTCTGATCAAGGCAATTAATTCCTCCTTTTCATCTGATGGGATACTACCACTGATGAATATGGGCTTTGGATTGGCTTCATCACCCATATTGATTTGGACTACCTCGTCTTCGGTGGGTGGCTCTCTCTGTTCGAACCTATCACCATATTGTATGTTCAGGTGATGAACCCATGGGTCCTCCCACGTTTGCATTTGATCGTCGTCCTCCATTGTAGATGGATCAGCCGTAGTCATGTTCGACATTAAGGCCTTGAACGTTTCTCCCAAACTTATGTCGGAATCTTCAGCTGAAGAATCTGGCAAATACCCATCCTTAGCCTTGTTAGCAATTTGATCGATGATCTGCCAGCCACATTCGTCATCTGACGAAATATAGCCTAAGCCCCTCTTGTGACGATAATAGCCCTCCGGTTTACCCTTTGGTACATATGCCGCTTTGACTGGGACACGGGAACCTCGATCGAAGTATAGACCTTCTCCGAGTGTGAAATCATATCCTTGTCTTTCCATGAGCTTGCGCGCTTCTGGACTGTACTTAGATAGATGTAAACCAGATTTGTCACCATCTTCATCCTCTCTTAGGAAATGATCTGGCACCGGACGACTTTCTCCTTTACCGAAGATCACTTCTTTTTGTCCCCCTATTTTGGCGGGAATAATCTGAGTTGTTCCGAAAGAGTGTTGGAGACGCTTCTTCGTTACATACGACGATCGGAGCGGCATACATAATTCGGGATTATTGTACAATCCCTTTATCACATCATCAAAAGACAAGGAGTACTCTAAACCATTATTTATTTCAGGTTCGGCAAGTTGCCAGTTACAACCGCCATCTGACGACTGTTCGTCGTCGAGATTGATTACAAAGGGTACAATGTCATTAAAAACAAAACCACCATTGTAATCGAATCCGGCTTCGGAATCAGCTTCTTCCCCGCTGTCCGTGCCTTGGATCGATGGTTCCGTGTCGGATTCATTACCATAAAGGACAGAATCTGTGAAGTAGTTCTCGTACCCTTTGAATGGTTGCTTATCCGCGACCACCGTCCTAACTCTTCCATCAGTGTCGACATATTTCAAACACTGATGTAGAGTGGAGGGAACTATAACATTACTATGGATCCAAGGCCGACCCAATAGTAAGTTATAGGATGTCTCAGCATCAATCACGTAGCACGTGACCTCCGTCTTTAAATCGCCCATTTGGCACTTTATCCGGATTTTACCCAAAGGTCTTGACCCGCTGGTGTTGAATCCGTATATGACTGTGCCTGTAGACGCCAACTTGCTGACTGGAATGCCAAGGCTGTGCATCAGTCGAAGTGGCATAATACTCACAGCGGAACCCGGATCTACTTGGATTCGGTTGACTTCGCTGGAGCCAATGTACCCGACGAAGTACAGGGGCCGATCATGGTTCGAATTCTTC
Organism: Asparagus kiusianus; assembly: GCA_022839385.1. Lineage (NCBI taxonomy): Eukaryota > Viridiplantae > Streptophyta > Magnoliopsida > Asparagales > Asparagaceae > Asparagus > Asparagus kiusianus. Next base: position 407,491 of record BQKN01064012.1, read on the forward strand.
GTCTGCATGTCCACTTTGGTGAAGGTGATGCAGGGAATGTTCTTGGCTGCCACATTACATTGTTGGGCTGACAATTCCAGTTCCTCGGGTGCTGGTTTGACTCGAGTAAGGAACACCTCTGAATCGGCCAAGGCTTCTTGCAAGGCTTCTCTAGTTTCCTTAGATAACCGCAGCAATTCGTAAAGTGTTATCCTTGCTGGAATGTTGGCTAGCTGAGCCATGATGTCGAAGATACGTGGATTTTTCGAACTTCCCGGTTTATCTCCTCCAATCGGACGACTGAAGCGAGACTGCTTCGGGTTCTGAACCTCTTGGGATCCTTTGTCTTTCTGTTTATCTGCCGGCTGTCGTCGAACCTCTTCAGCCGGTTTGGGTATTGGGATCACCCCTATTTCTGTGAGAGTCTTGGCTGGTCCCTGTTTTGTCACCCCTAGCTTAGCTGCTTGTTCATTATGTGACGGATAGTTGAAGTGGTATTGGTTCCCGCTTCTGGTGGTGAAGACTTCTTGTTCATCTTCAGAAAGTGGGAAAGTTGGGATTCGTTCGTCGTCTTTCCCTGGGATGGCAGAAACTCCGTAGCAAGACTTTCCTTTCCCTTTAGATTTCTTCGTGGATGACGATCTGGCCCATTGTTCATCTTCAATCAGGTCGGGGTGAACCCAAAGGATTTCGCCGTTCGGGGCCGTGTGTGGCACTAGTCCCTTTTGGCGCTGTCCGTGCGGGTCGTCATTCACCGTCTTCATCCCAACTTTGGTGACACGCTTCTGCTCGAACCAAGCTGTGGGTACTGACCCAAAACTGATCGACACCGCATTTGCTCCTACATTCTTGGCCGGTTTCGGAGTTATGACTCCTATATCGATCAACGCCTGGATCTTGTCCTTGAGGTGATAACAGGACTTCGTAGGGTGGTGGACCGCTCTGTGATACGCGCAGTACCTCGGGTCCGTCACTTTAGTGGCCCCTTCATGATCCACAATCGCCGGCAGCTGGATTTTGTTATTCTCCAACAGATATTTGAAAATGCCGGGAACTTCGTCATCTTTGAAGGAGTAGACTTTGGGAAACCTCGGCTCCGAAGTCTTTTGCTTCTGAGACCGCTGCTGCCAATGTGGCTGCGATTGCTGTGGAGCTCGTTGCTGCTGCTGCTGCTGTTGCTGAGGTTGCAATTGAAAGGTTTGGTTAGCATCAACAGCATTAACCTGAGCTTTACCTTTTCCCTTCTGATTGAAGTTCTGCTTCGGAGGATTTGTAGCTGGTTGGCCTCTCTCCGCCTTCTTCCTCCTGAGGAACCGCTCAGCTTGCTCGCCTCGGACCTTCAAGTCCTTCCATGTCTTGGATGGAGCTGTGCCCATTGCTTCCAAAACATCCAGTGAGAGGTTGTTGTGGCAGGTCTGGAGAATGAACTCCTCGCTGATCGGGTCCCGGCAATTCATTGCCTTGTTCCGGAACCTTTTGACGAATACTTCGACCAATTCTCCGTCCTTCTGCTTCTCATCGAGCAATGTCCCGATAGAGATTTTAGTGTCGTCGTCGAAGAAATTCGCAAGGAATTTGGTTTCCATGTCATCCCAGCTATTTATGCTTCCTGGCTTGAGGCGACGATACCAATCGAAGGCAGCTCCGCGAAGAGTGCCAACGAATGACCGCACCATCAGAGGCTCATTACCTGAGATGACTCCCAAGTGCGATTTGAAATAAATCAAATGCTGAGTTGGTGAACCCATCCCATTAAACGGCGTGAAGTTGATTAGACTAAACTTTGCCGGATATGGGATTGATTCCCACTCTCTTGGGTAAGGACAGGGAATGCCCGTCTTTTTAGTCTCTTGAGCAGAAATCAATGTATTGATTTTGCTTTCGAGGTTCTTAATTTTTAGGCTTTCACCTGCGTCTTCGCTAGCATTATCGTTACCACCCCCTGGATTAATGGGAGGGTTATTGACGTTGCGAGCTTCATTTGTACCCTCATCTTCCAGGTTGTTCTGGTTGGGCTGACTTGGCTCCCCTTGTTGGTTCCTTAATGCTTGAAGCTGTTGGTCATGCATTTCTCTCATGTTCTGCATGGCCATTTGCATTTCGAACCGAAAGGTCTCCTGTTGTTTGGCCATAGCATCTTCAAGCATCTTGGCCACTTGCTCCGCATTTATCATAAATGCCTCGCGGGGTTGTCCTTCGCTGGACACTGTGTTATCAGACGCCACTGCTGAGCCAGCATCTGATTCTTCGTCTCCCGAAGGTACTCTCGTTCGGATTCTACCATACGTCACGCGAATGATAGCCCCAGATTGTAAACGGGTCCTGGGTCGGGATGTTTCTGGAATCGTCTCGGGGTTATCCTGAGCCGCTGTTCCTGTGCTGGTCATGTTGGCGGTGACCCTTGAATGTTCACCGTCCTCGACCCTTGTTTTCCTTCGTTGGAAACGCCTATGCCTTGGCCTTGGCGCTCCGGTGCTAAGTCTTTCGAACACCGATACTCTTTCGGGGACTGCCTTAACACAATTGCATTCAGACAATACCGCCCGAATGAGATTTGAACAAGGACATTGATTCCCGAACCTTCGAGGGCTCCTCTTTCTAGATTTGTTCGTACCCCCGGCACGATAGTACAGCTCATCTGTTTGGAGGTCAGAGCAAGCTATCGTGTGTTGGCACGACCTCTCAGGTATAACGTTATCGTCATCAGATGATAACGTTTCCTTCTGAGGAATAATTGTCTTTTTCGGGCTCTCGAGAGTTATACGCCTCGAAACGCGTCTTCGTGGACGTGAATCTTCAGCGGAATCTTGCACTTGAATGCGCAAGGTTGTGCGCTTGGGTGCCGCGGTTTGCTCCAAGTGTTGAGGGTTGCGGCGACCCCCAGCATGCTGTATTGGTTGGGACTTCTTCACTGGCCCCAAGCGTTCCTAAACTGGAGCTTTACCTCGTTCCTTCGGAAGTGGACCGAGGCGCTCCAAAACTGATCTTTTCTTCTGGGATGGTCCTGCGGGATCTCCCAGGGTAGTTGCGGCAATCACCGGCTGTTTGGATTGACTTGCCGGCGTCCGAACTTTTGGAGGCTGCGGGTTTTGCTCCTTAGCCTGAACCGCTTCAGACTTTGGCCTCCAAATCTTGCGAGTAGGTGGCGGCTTTTTGACCACCTCCTTCTGCAGCTTGCGACGGGCTTCCTCAGCTTTGGCCCGTGCTTGCGCGGACAATGCGCGGCGCTTGCGGATGCGCTCCTCCAGTGTTGAACGATTCCGTTTGACACGGACCCACTCCATTGTCGACGGTTTAGAGGAACCACCCTGCATTTGCTGTTGAGGCTGTTTGCCTCGTTTATTCTTCAGATCCGCATGATAGCGGACCCCGTCAACAGACTCCATGGCCTTGGCGAATTGCTTCGCGAGGCGTTGACGTTGCCTCTGGCGGGCTCTCTTGGAGAGAGTCACCACGCCTTCAATGGCAGATTTGACCTTCTTTGAGGTCGGTAGGACCTCACTCAACCCAGCTTCGGCGTCGATTGGGGTGAGGTCGTCGTTGGTGGCTTCAGCTTCATCACACCAACGGACTTTTCTCCTGGAGGAGAACTTCTGGAACTTCTTGGACTTGGGGGAGGAGGCAGATCCGGACGAGGACACGTACTCCTCGTATTTCTGCTGGTCGAATTCGTACTCGACCTCCTCCACGACCGGGATCGAGATCCGCGGCTGCGACACTCCAGCTTCGGCAGCGAAGCTGGTGGCTCCCACTGTGGTCGCCAGATTGTTCGCGTGGAAAATCGTGTTATTCTTCATTGATGATTCTGTTACAACTTTGACAACAACTTTATGCGTTTACAAATTTTGATTGCGGACTCCCTTCATCACCACCAATGATCCCTTAGTAACTTTCGCTACAACGTTTTCGAAAGTCACCTTGAATCCCTTCGCCTCCAAAGCTCCAACTGAGATAAGATTTTTCTTCAGTTGAGGAACAAATCTCACCTCCTTTAACTCACGGACTACTCCATCATGCATCCTAATCCGTACGGTACCTATCCCACAAACGCCACAAGATTGATCATTTCCCATGACAACAACACCCCCGTCGACTTTCTCAAAAGATGCAAACCGGTCTCGCCTAGGGGTCGCATGATAAGTAGCGTCGGAATCAAGCATCTAATCTGATGCATCCACATGGTTCACCTCTGGAGTAATCAATAGAGAAAACACGAATCATCGGAATCATCGCTTTTCGCAACGTTCACCTCATTGGCCTTCGGGCCTTTCTTTTTGCTATTCTCCTTCTCCTTGAGCTTCGGGCAGTCTCTCTTCCAATGTCCCTGCTCCTTGCAGAATGCACATTGGTTCTTTGTTAATTGGTGGCGGCTTCTTGACTTTGACCTCCCTCTTTTACCACCTTTCGGATATGGGCTTCTACCTCTCGTCGACAAGGCCTCGCCTGAAGTGCTAGCACGGGAAGTCTCCTTGTCCTTCCTCCTCAAATCATAGTTCGTCAAAGCGTTAGTCACTTTACTATAGCTGATAGAAGATCTCTTGTTCAACAAAGTGAGCACAAAGGTATCATACTCCTTATCTGGTAAGGAGCCCAACAAAATAATCGCCTTGTACTCATCCGATATCTTCTCATCAACATTCTCCAAGTCCGACAACAACTTAGTGTAGTTGTTCACATGAGCCGCTAGCGAGGTGCCTCTGGACATATGAAATCTGAAGAGTCTTCGTAGCAAGTGCAACCTATTCTCAACACTCTTTGTGAGATACTTGTTGTTGAGAATTTCCCATATCTTCATTGCAGATGTCACCCCAATCACATCATATTTTAGCTCCTGTTCCAAACAGGACCTGATCATCCCACAAGCGTTCCTATTCATTTTCTCCCATACCGTCTCATCATATTTAGGTGGCCTCTCGTGGACCATAATGGTCTCTTCCAAATTCTGAGCATTGAGCGCATCCTGTATGTCGCTCATCCACAAACCAAAGTTGATTTTGCCGTCATACTTCACCACACTAATCTTAGTGTTCTGAAAACCAACTTGTATTGTATTCGCCATCGATTTGCTGCTTTCACCTTCTTCTCCCATTGCGAACTAACTCCAAATTATAGAGAAAGAATAAATTTGATAGAAATTAGGAACCACCCAACTGAACCCTTCATCAGATTCCAAATAGATCTCCTATCCACACGAGGAAAGCGAAATCTCCAACGGCAACTCCTAATGCTATCTCCACCGAAGCCTAAAACTCCAAGAACCAAGCTTCCAACTGAATCTTCCTCCACCTAATCCAAAACACCCTAGATCTGAAATCTGGGCTCTGGTACCACTTGTTGCGCGCAACGAAAATTTCGGCAGCACTTCGGTAGCACAACAAGAGAGTCAGGTCGCAATAAGAATTCTTGTTTCTCAAAGGGAACAAGAATCTGAAGCTTATATCCTATCAAAGTAGGATATTAGCTCTTCCTCTCGTCAGCTCTAGGACTGCGCGTCGAGGGAACCTAAAAAGCTATTACAAATCACACAAAAAGCAGTACAACCAATTTTATGTGGTTCGGCAAATTGCCTACGTCCACAGGGCAAGGAGGGGTGAGATCCACTAATAGAGGGAGAGAA
>BQKN01064013.1:0-18448 GCA_022839385.1 Asparagus kiusianus
GGGAGACAACAAGTCATCCAACCATAGAATGGATTCGAACACAAACACCAAGGCGGATTTACTGCCAAATCAAGATCCAGACTATCAAATCAAGTCCGGATAGATCAGCTACCAGAGCCGAAAAATGGGAAACGACAAAAAACAACACCCCAAGGGGCTCGGCAAAAACCGAGCTACCCCGGGGTGGCTCGGTCAAGGCTGAGCTACCTCAGGGTGGCTCGGCCCAGTGCCGAGCCACCTTGAGGTGGCCGGCCCAGATCTGTGCCAAATGCACAGATCTGGTTGCCTATAAATAGAGGGGGTGATTCATCATTTGAGAGGACTTTTGGAGAGCCGAAACTCTGCCGGATTGAGACCTTGTTCTTGAGTTTTTAAAGGCTTGAAGACTTGGACATTCAGATTGGGTTCTTAGCGAGCATCCGCATCACAAAAGGCAGGAGTTCGAGAGGACCAAATCTTAGATCTACGTTGCTATACTCCGGATCAAAGCTTGGTCTTTGATCCCGAGATTTGAGCGATTGTTTCCTTGGTGAAATAATCCCTCCGGCTATTATTTCCTTGGTGAAATAATACCCGTCATATTGCGTAGATCTGTTCGGATCTAGATCGTGCGGTGGTCAACGGATCAACCATCGGCGCAGGCAAACAACCCACGAAAGCGAGTGCCCGGATAACAGGAGCTCGCGATTTGTTCGACAAATAAGGAAAGTTGTAATTTTCATTTTTTGTTTGATTTTCATTGTAACCGGATCTTATAAAAAGATCGGATCTTTGTAACCCAAAAAGTTATTATTTAAGAGTACAATGGAATCATCAATGAAGAAAGCTACCATTTTTCCCGCAAACAATCTGGCGACCACAGTGGGAGCCACCGATCTCGCTGTCGAGATTAGAGCGTCACAACCGCGGATCTCGATCCCGGTCGTGGAGGAGGTCGAGTATGAGTTCGACCAACAGAAGTACGAGGAGTACGTGTCCTCGTCTGGATCAACCTCCCCCCGTAAGTCCAAGAAATCCCAGAAGTTCTCCTCCAGGAGAAAAGTTCGTTGGTGCGAAGAAGTTGAAGCCACCAACGACAACCTCACCCCGATCGACGCCGAAGTTGCGTCGGGTGAAGTCCCACCGGCCTCCAAGCAGGTCAAATCCACCATTGAAGGCGTGGTGACTCTCTCTAAGAGAGCTCGCTAGAGGCAGCGTCAACGCCTTGCGAAGCAATTCGTAAAGGCCATGGAGTCTGTTGATGGGGTCCGCTACAATGCGGATCTGAAGAGCAAACGAGGCAAACAGCCTCAACAACAAATGAAGGGTGGTTCCTCCAAGCCATCAACGATGGAGTGGGTCCGTGTCAAACGGAATCGCTCGACGTTAGAGGAGCGTATCCGCAAACGCCGCGCATTATCAGCGCAGGCACGGGCTAAAGCTGAAGAAGACCGTCGGAAGCTACAGAAAGAGGTGGTCAAGAAGCCGCCATCAACTCGTAGAGTTTGGAGGCCGAAGTCTGAAGCGGCGGTTCAGACCAAGGAGCAACAACTGCAGCCTCCGAAGGTTCAATATCCGGCAAATCAACCCAAATCACCGGTGATTTCCGCAACTGTTCTGGGAGATCCCACAGGATTATCCCAGAAGAGGAAGTCGGTTTTGGAGCGCCTCGGTCCACTTCCCAAAGAACGAGGCAAAGCTCTAGTCCAAGAACGGTTGGGGCCAATGAAGAAGTCCTAAACGATTCAACATGCCGGGGGTCGCCGCAACCCTCAACATTTGGAGAAAATCATGGCACCCAAGCGCACAACTTTGCGTATCGAAGTACAGGAGCCCGCTAAAGATTCACGCCCACAAAGGCGCGTTTCGAGGCATGTGACTCTTGAAAGCCCAAAGAAGGCAATTCATCCTCAGAAGGAAACATTGTCGTCTGATGACGATGACGTTATACCTGAGAAATCATGCCAACACACGATAGGTTGCTCCGACTTTCAAACGGACGAGTTGTACTATCGTGCTGGGGGTACGAGCAAATCCAGAAAGAGAAGCCCTCGAAGGCTCGAAACTCAGTGTCCTTGTTCAAAGCTCATTCGGGCGGTACTGTCTGAGTGCAACTATGTCAAGGCAGTCCCCGAGAGAGTTTCTGTGTTCGAAAGACTCAGCATTGAAACGCCAAAGCCAAGGACTAGGCGTTTCCGACGAAGAAGAACGATGGTCGAAGAAGGTGAACATTCAAGAGTCACCGCCAACATGACCAGCAAAGGAACATCGACTCAGGATAACCCCGAGGCGATTCCAGAAATACCTCGACGCGTAACTCGTCTACAATCCGGGGCTATCATTCGCGCAACGTATGGTAGGGTTTGGACAAGAGTACCTTCGGGAGACGAAGAATCAGATGCCGGCTCGGCAATTGCATCTGACAACACCGTGTCCAGCGAAGGATAGCCCCGCGAGTCATTCATGATAAGCGCGGAGCAAGTGGCCAAAATGCTCGAAGAAGCCATGACCAAACAACAGGAGAGCTTCAGGTTCAAAATGCAGATGGCCATGCAGAGTATGAGGGAAATGCATTTGCAACAAATTCAGACACTGACGAACCAGCAAGGCGAACCAAGCCGCCGTAATCCGATTGTTCAGGAAGTGGAGAATGCGAATGCGGATGAAACCCGCAATGCTAATGATCCTCCCATTAATGCAGGGGGTGGCAATGAGGATGCTAGTCACAACACCACACTTCCACCTCCGAATCGTACTGATGAAAACTCGGGTGAAAGTCTGAAAATTAAAAACCTCGAGAGCAAAATCAACACATTGATTTCCGCTCAAGAGATGAAAAAAACGGGCATTCCTTGTCCATACCCAAGAGAGTGGGAATCAATCCCATATCCGGTGAAGTTCAGTCTAATTAACTTCACGCCGTTTAATGGAATAGGCTCACCCACTCAGCATTTGATTTATTTCAAATCGCACTTGGGGGTAATCTCTGGTAATGAGCCTCCAATGGTGCGGTCATTCGTTGGCACTCTTCGCGGAGCCGCCTTCGATTGGTATCGCCGCCTTAAGCCAGGTAGCATAAACAGCTGGGACGACATGGAGACTAAGTTCCTCACAAATTTCTTTGACAACGATACCGAGATATCCATCGGATCGCTGCTCGATGAGAAGCAGAAAGACGGGGAGTTAGTCGACACATTCGTCAAAAGGTTCCGGAACAAGGCGATGAATTGCCGGGATCCGATCATTAAGGAGTTCATCCTCCAGACCTGCCACAACAACCTTTCGCTGGACGTGTTGGAAGCAATGGGCACAGCACCATCCAAGACATGGAAGGATTTGAAGGTCCAAGGAGAGCAAGCTGAGCGATTCCTCAGGAGAAAGAAGGCGGAGAGAGGCCAACCGGCAACGAATCCTCCGAAACAGAACTTCGTCCCAAAAGGGAAAGGTAAAGCTCATACTAATGCCGTTGATGCTAACCAAACTTTTCAATTGCAACCTCAGCAACAGCAGCAGCAACGAGCACCACAACAATCGCAGCCGCATTGGCAGCAACGGTCTCAGAAACAAAAATCTTCAGAGCCAAAGTTTCCTAAAGTGTACTCCTTCAAAGATGACGAAGTGCCCGCCATCTTCAAATATTTGTTGGAGAATAACAAAATCCAGCTTCCAGCGATCGTGGATCAAGAGGGAGCCAGCAAAGTGACGGATCCGAAGTACTGCGCATACTACAGAGCGGTCTATCACCCTACGAGGTCATGCTACCACCTCAAGGACAAGATCCAGGTGTTAATCGACGTAGGGGTCATAACCCCGAAACCGACCAAGAATATGGGAGCAAACGCGGTGTCAATCAGTTTTGGATCGGTGCCTACAACTTGGTTCGAGCCAAAGCGCATCACTAAAGTCGGGATGAAGACGGTGAATGATGACCCACATGGACAGCGCCAAAAGGGACTTGTGCCACACACAGCCCCGAACGGCGAAATCCTCTGGGTTCATCCAGATCTCATTGAAGATGAACAGTGGACAACGTCTTCAAAAAGAAGGGGCAAAGGAAAGGCTTGTCATGCAACTTCCGCAATCTTCGAAGAAGACGGCGATGAAGCTCCTACCTTTCTGCTTTCCGACGAGGAACAGGAAGTCTTTGCGACCCGGAGTGGAAATGAGTATCACTTCAAATATCCATCTCCTGGTGATCAGTTAGCTGAGCAAGGAGTGGCAAAACGGGGACCAGCCAAGACTCTCATAGAGCTGGGGGTGATTACGGTTCCTAAACCGGTTGAGGAGGCTCGACGACAGCCGGTAGATAAACAGAAAGAAAAGAGGCCCGAGGAGGTTCAAAATCCGAAGCAGTCTCGTTTCAGTCGTCCGATTGAAAAGGATAAACTGGAGAGTTTAAAAACTCCGCGCGTCTTCGACATCATGGCTCAGCTAGCTAATATTCCAGCGCGGATAACGCTATATGAGTTGCTGCGGTTGTCTAAGGAGACTAGAGAAGCCTTGCAAGAGGCCTTGGCCGATTCAGAAGCGTTCCTCACTCGGATCAAGCCAGCTCCTGAAGAACTAGAAATGTTAGCTAAACAGTGTAATGTGGCAGCTAAGAACATTCCCTGCATCACCTTCACCAAAGAGGACATGCAGACGAAGAATTCAAACCATGATCGGCCCCTGTACTTCGTCGGGTACATTGGCTCCAGCGAAGTCAACCGAATCCAAGTGGATCCGGGTTCCGCTGTGAGTATTATGCCACTTCGCCTAATGCATAGCCTTGGCATTCCAGTCAGCAAATTGGCGTCTACAGGCACGGTCATTTACGGATTCAACACCAGCGGGTCAAGGCCTTTGGGAAAGATCCGGATAAAGTGCCAAATGGGCGATCTGAAGACGGAGGTCACATGTTATGTAATTGATGCTGAGACATCATATAATTTACTATTGGGTCGGCCTTGGATCCATAGTAATGTTATAGTTCCCTCCACTCTACATCAGTGTTTGAAATATGTCGACACCGATGGAAGGGTTAGGACGGTGGTCGCGGATAAACAACCATTCAAAGGGTATAAGAATTACTTCACAGATTCTCTCCTTTATGGTAACGAATCCGATACGGAACCATCGGTCCAGGGCACGGACAGCGGAGAAGAAGCTGATTCCGAGGCCGGATTCGATTACAATGGCGGTTTTGTTTTAAATGACATTGTACCCTTTGTAATCAATCTTGACGATGAACAATCGTCAGATGGCGGTTGTAACTGGCAACTTGCCGATATTAAAATAAATCATGATTTAGAGTACTCCTTGTCTCTTGATGATGCGATAAAGGGATTATATGATAATCCTGATTTATGTATGCCGCTCCGATCATCTTATGTAACGAAGAAACGTCTCCAGCATTCTTTTGGAACAACCCGAATTATTCCTGCCAAGATAGGGGGACAAAAAGAAGTGATTTACGGTAAAGGAGAAAATCTTCCGTTGCCAGATCATTTCCTAAGAGAAGACGAAGATGATGACAAATCTGGTCTGCACTTATCTAAGTATAGTCCGGAAGCGCGCACGCTCATGGAAAAACAAGGGTACGACTTCACACTCGGAGAAGGTTTATACTTCGATCGAGGTTCCCGTATCCCAGTCAAAGCGGCATATGTACCAAAAGGGAAACCGGATGATTATTACCGTCACAAGAGAGGCTTAGGCTATGTTTCATCGTCTGATGACGAATGTGGTTGGCAAATCATCGATCAAATTGCTAACAAAGCTAAGGATGGGTACTTGCCAGATTCTTCAGCTGGGGATTCCGACACAAGTTTGGGAGAAATGTTCAAGACTTTAATGTCGAACATGACTATAGCTGATCCATCTACGATGGAAGACGACGACCAAATGCCAACATGGGAGGACCCATGGGTTCATCACCTAAACATGCAGTATGGCGATAGATTTGAACAGAGGGAACCCCCCACTGAAGATGAAATAGTCCAAATTAATATGGGTGATGAAGCCAACCCAAAGCCTATATTTATCAGCGATAGTCTTCCCCCAGATGAGAGGGAGGAATTAATTGCCCTCATCAGGGAATATATCGACATCTTCGCTTGGAACTATGAAGACATACCAGGGCTCGACCCCAATGTGGCAATGCACCGCCTCGACATCAAGCGGGATGCCAAACCTGTCAAACAACAGCAAAGACGGTTTCGTCCGTAGATTATGGAAGCCATCGAGGCAGAGGTTAAGAAGTTGATCGACTCAGGATTTATCCGAGAGGAACAACATCCAGATTGGTTAGCCAACATCGTTCCCGTCATGAAGAAGAATGGCAAAATTAGGATTTTCATCGACTTCAGAAACCTGAATGAAGCATGTCCAAAAGACGATTTTCCTCTCCCAATCACGGATGTTATTATCGACAATACGTGCGGATTTGAGAGAATGTCCTTCATGGATGGCTTTTCGGGGTATAACCAAATCAAGATGCACCCGGATGACGAGAAGCATACAGCGTTTAGAACGCCCCTCGGTGTCTTCTGCTACACGGTGATGCCTTTCGGTCTGAAGAACGCAGGCGCCACATACCAACGAGCGATGACTAAGATTTTCCAAAAGCACCTCAGGAAAACGGTTGAATGCTACGTTGATGATTTGGTGGTAAAAAGCCGCAACAAAGAAGATCACATCAAGGACTTGAAGACGATGTTTGATCTCATGCAGAGTCATCAATTGAAGATGAGTCCCACAAAATCCTTCCTCGGAATGTCCAGTGGAAAATTCCTTGGATTCGTCGTCACCACTAAGGGTATACACATCGACCCAGACAAGGTAATGGCAATACATGAATTGTAACCCCCGAGGAATCTAAGAGAGCTCAGAGGATTGCAAGGGCGTTTAGCTTACATCCGGAGGTTCATCTCAAATCTTTCTGGAAAGTACCAACCATTCTCTAAGCTAAACAAGAAAGGTGTGTCATTTATTTGGGACGACGCCTGCCAAAAAGCACTCGAAGATATCAAGACATATCTCACGAACCCTCCTGTTCTTGTTGCACCAAAATCAGGTAAACCGTTCTTGATTTACATCAAGGCGATGAACCATTCGATAAGTGCTTTATTAGCACAAGACCATGATAATGGTCACGAACAGGCAGTTTATTACCTAAGTCGGACCTTGATAGGCGCCGAGTCTCGATATCCGATGATCGAGAAAGAATGTCTCGCATTGGTATTCGCAGTGCAAAAGATACGACATTACTTGGTTGGCCAGACGATTTACGTCATTGCTAATGTTAATCCGGTACGGGTATTCATGACTCAACCGGGTTCGATGAATTGGCGGTTAGTGAAGTGGGCTCTTCTCTTGTCCCAGTATGATTTGCACTTCAAACAGCAGAAGTCAGTCAAAGGACAAGCGATTTGTGATCTTTTGGCGGCAAGTCCGATAACAGATACGGTTGAAGTATATGATGACTTGCCAGACGAAACCCACGAGGTTAATACCACATCACACCAGTAAGTATGGCAATTATACTTTGATGGTGCTTCGAGAGCAGTTAATAAGGCAATAACCCCTGGATGTTCTAGAATCTCCTCCAGAGTTGGAGTTGTCTTAGTTTCCCCGTGGAAGCATGTGATGCCTCGGGCTTATTCACTGACGGATCCATGTTCCAATAACGTAGCCAAGTACAACGCGCTCCTCATTGGACTCAGTTTCGCTAAGGAGCTGGGGGTCGAATATCTCGAAGCTTTTGGGGATTCTCAATTGATAGTCAACCAAGTTCATGGAGAGTATGAAGTTAGGAACCCAGATCTAATTCCGTACCACCAAGAGGCCATCAAGATAGCGGATTCTTTTGAAGAATTCTATATTGAATACATCCCTCGTCTCCAGAACGCTTATGCGGATGCACTAGCCGCACTAGCAGTATCACTCGCGCAGCCGCCCGAAACTGAACTACTAGTCACAGTGAGATCACATCAACTCTGTATACCCATATACAATATAGATATCGAAGAGGAAGATAACAGAAACAAAAATGCTAAAGACGTGAACTCAACCCAAATCGGGTCTGAGTCTCGAGATTGGCGCTTTCCCATCATTGATTATGTCCAATATGGTATTTTGCCGGAGGATGTAAAAGAAAAAGAATCTATTCGCCGAAGAGCACCACGGTTCTTTTACAATACCGAGACCCGTACATTATACCGTCGAGGGTATGATGATTTGCTTCTCCGATGCCTTTCGAACGAAGAAGCAAAAGAAGTTCTTAAGGAAGCACACGAAGGAGAATGCGGTGCGCATCAGCCTGGTCCCAAGCTGTATGATCGAATCAGAAGAATGGGATATTTCTGGCCAACAATGGTACGTGATGCAATCGAATATGCACGAGAATGTCACGCTTGTCAAGTGCATGCGAATTATATGCACCAACCACCGGAGCAGTTACACATGTCAACCATGTCCTGGCCATTCGAGACATGGGGTATGGACATTGTCGGTCCTATTTTTCCTCCTTCAGTCAAAGGTGATCGATTTATCCTCGCTATCACGGACTACTTTTCGAAGTGGGCTGAAGCAATTCTGCTTAAAGAAGTGAAGACGAACAACGTCATCAACTTCATCAAGCATCATGTCATATACCGACACGGTGTGCCGAGACGGATCATTCATGACAACGGTCCGCAATTCATAAGCAACGCTTTCATCAGGTTCTGTGATAAATTTAAGATTCAAGATGTTTCGTCAACGGCTTATTATCCCGCTGCTAATGGATTAGCTAAGGCTTTCAACAAGACGATCATCAAGATCCTGTCAAAACTCGTGAAAACCAATAAGCGAGATTAGGACGATAAACTCGGCGAAGCGCTCTGGGTTTATCGCACCGCCATACGCACACCTGCGGGAGCCACCCCCTATTCGTTGGTGTATGGATGTGAAGCAGTGCTACCGTTAGAGATTCAAATCCCGTCACTTCGGATCGCTCTCGCAACAGAGATGACGATGGAAGAATAGCATCAAAAACGTCTCGAAGAACTCGAGAGATTGGATGAAAGGTGCTTGGAAGCTCAACAACACATTGAGTTTTATCAAGCCAGAATATCTAGGACTTTTGACAAAAGGGTCCGCCAAAGAAGCTTCAAGGAAGGAGATCTGGTCCTCGCTGCTCGCCGACCGATAATTCTCAATTCTAAAAAGAAGGGTAAGTTCGAACCCAAATGGGAAGGACCGTTTGTGATAGACACAATCTACTCAAACGGTGCATATCGCCTCGTTTCTCTAGAGGGCGTCAGGCAATTAATGCCAATAAATGGGAAGTTCCTGAAAAAGTACTATCCCTAGTACATTCGGGATAACCCATTTATCGGGAAGTTCCTCGAAGAATATTCCATTTGATATTCTAGAGGATAACCCAAAATTGTTCTACCACCAAAATCCCTCACTAATCAATTTCAATTGACAGTGAGTCCACCAAAAACTGTCTTTCTGGTCCAAACCACAACCAAAATCCCCTCTTGATTCTTTCCACGAACAAGAGGCCCACTTTCAATTCAGAGCCTCCTTTCGATAAACGAAAGAACTCCCCTTTTTTCTCTTTGGTTAAATCTCTTCATGGTTATAACCAAAGTTGAAATTCCTTTTCGATAAACGAAAAACCCATCTAGATAACCGATCCTATAAAAGGTAAACTTATTTAGATCTTCCGGATTCTCGGAGTGGAGATCCCACTTCTAGTTTCTTTCTTCCACTAGAAATAGAATATAAAATTCTTCCTTTCCAGAATCAAGGAATAGAATATAAAATTCTTCCTTCCTTGTTCGGAGAATAGAATATAAAATTCCTCCTTCCCATACCAATCCTTTTCCCAGAATTTATCAATTTAGGATTCATCCTAGGAAGTTTATCCCGAATCCTAAGCAGGGATAAGTCTGCGCCTAACACGCGCTGCCGGTTTAGTCCTTCTCTGATTGAAAAAAGACACCAGAGTTCGATTCTGGGGTATTTTATCCTAAAACCTAAGCAAGGATAAGTCTGTGCCTAACACGCGCCGTTGGTTAGTTCTTAGCCATTAAAAAGAACACTCGTCCACATATTCAACATTGTGGCAGGTTATTATTAATAACACCAAAATCCATGCCTTACACGTATGGGGAATTTTATACTGAATCCTAAGAAAGGATATGCCGATGCCTAACACGCGTCGCCGGTTTGGTCTTTATCCGTAGAAAAAGGTACCAGAGCCTGACTCTGGGGACCTTTATCCCGAAGCCTAAGTAGGGATAAGTCAACGTCTAATACACGTTGCTGGGTAGCCTATCCCCATAATAATGGCAAAGTCTACATATTCGAAGTTGTAGCAAAAAAGTCTAAGGGAGTTCATTCCTTTAGCACAACGTCACATGTGGAACGGATTAAGACAATCCGCATGTAAGCCCGACTCAAACGGTAGTCGGTAAGAGCACATCAAATCCGTTAAAGGCTGAGGATTTGCCAAAAATCCTAAGTCAACGTCTCATACACGTTGCTGTTTAGTCTTTTCACAGGAGAAAGACGAAGTCTACGTATTCAATGTCGTAGCACTAAAAGAGTTAACTCTTTTAGCTTAACGTCACGTGCGGAACGGATTTAGACAATCCGCATGCTAGCCCGACTCAAACGGTAGTCAGTAAAGGCTAATCAAATCCGTTGAAGGCTGGGGGTTAGCCAAAAATCCTAAAGCCAACACCTAACACGTGTCGCCGGGTAGCCTATTCCCGTAACAATGGCGAAGTCTATGTATTCGACATCATAGCACAAAGTCTCAGAGAATTTAATCTCTGAGCGTAACGTTACATGCGAACGGATTTAAACAATTCGCATGCTAGCCCGACTCAAACGGTAGTCGGTAAAGGCTCATCAAACCCATTGATGGCTGAGGGTTTGCCAAAAATCCTATGAGTATTATGGTCAATCATTTCAAACGGAATGACGAATCATAATAAAGATGAAGATGAAAACCAGTTTCACTAAAGGAATCAAAAGTCAAAGTACTCAGCAAACAAAATCATACATCAAGCCCATGACCAAAAATCTGCTGACTGATCTTAGACAGCTTCTCATCATAAGCTTGCCTAAGTTCAGTTCTGATGGACTCCTCGGTGGTGGCTGAAGTCCTCGCAGCAATCTCCTCTGTCTCGACTAGCTTCTGCTTCAAGGATTTCAACTCATCAGATAAGGCAGTGTGGGTTTGCTGATCCTGTGCTTTCATCATCTGAAGAATGTCCAAAGTCTCCTCTTTTTCACGGAATGCTCTTCTGAGCTGGTCTATCTCGGTCGCACAAGAGGTAATAGAAAGGTCGAGCTCGGCAAGCGAAGATGATCTAACAGCAAGGCTGGTCTCAACTCGATCTACTCGGTCCCGCTGCATCTGAACCTCGAGCTCAGCAAGAATCTGAGTCTCGCGCGATGACTGTAAGCGGGTATCCAGCTCGGCAGCAATAAATGAGGAGGCGCCTGCATCTCGGAGCTCATGAAACATCTGAAGCTCATGATCTAGGCAATCGAGGTCATCAACTATAGCCTGTGCCAAATCTGGATATCCTGCTTTCCTTATTAAATTGACTTTGGAATCAAGGAAAGCCTTGAATTGGCGAAGAAAGAGTCCACCGTGGAAGAGCTTTCCAATCATAGCATTCACGAAGGAGAAGAAGGAGCGAAATTCTATGCAGAGAACGATCTTCTTAGGATCGTTGTCTGATAGCAATTCCTTCACTAAGATATGAAGCCGAGAAAAAGACCCTACACAAAGAAGGAGAAATCCGTCAAAAATGTTTTGAGGAGGAAATAAATAACATTCTCAGTTGCTTAATTCATACCCTCTTGAGTCACTGGGGGTACTGGGGTTGTAACCGCTGTAGAGGTATCAACTGGTGTAGTTGGTTTCGCAGTCGGCTCAACAGGATCAGTCTCGACAAAAGCTCCTATCAAACACAAACAGAATTCTCAGAGACATCACATTATAGCTGCATTAGTCAAGAATTGGCTAGTCTTATAATTAACTTGGGATGAGTCACGTACCTTCAAAATAATCATCCTTGGGATTCTTGGGGAATGAGGACTCAGGGAACATATCTCCAGGTAACTGGTCATCAATCTGAGGAGAGCTATATATGAAGTGGAGCATAGGAGTGTCCACAAGCAAGCCTTCCTCGTCAAAATCATCAGTCGAGAAGTTTGACACAAGAGAATATAAGCACCAAAGAAGAATGAAGAGACTACAACCAATTGAAATGAGTTACCTTTTACGGGTGAATTAGCCTCTTTATTTCCAAAATCCACGTTCGCCTCCTGCAAGTTATCTGAAGGAGCGAGAAGTACAGAGACAATTAGAGGATGCGCAAATTCCGAATCATTCAACTCCTTTGTGTGCCATCTAAAAAAATATATATTGTCAATAGTAGTTGTACCTGGATTTGCGGGATCAGTTCCTACATTGATATCCTCCCTAACGTCGACAACCCCTGTAGGCCTTTCTACCTGGGGCGGTGAGTCAAGCTCACCAGAAGATACAGGAACAGGATCGGGACTCATCTCGCTCTCTCCACGCTCTCCTATATAGAGATGGAAAAGCGTGAGTCAATGTTCTGAATAGTCAAGAGGATGGTTTACAAGGTAGATGTTACCTCCGTCACTAGCAGGATCATCACCAGCCAAATCCATATCAGATGCTTGTGAAGCTGCGCGCGGCTTGCGAGCTAATCTCTTCCGCTAGCAGCAGGGACAATAATCGAAGGTCTCGCCTGGGGAGGATGACGGAACTCTTCTTCCTGGTCACCAATGGTCCCTGAAACATCAAACCATTGTCAGCTTTAATAATTCTGGAAAGCAGAAGAAAAAGATGAATGATTAACATCGTTCGGAAAAGTCCTCGTAATCTTTAGGATCTCCGCCTGAAGCCTCGTCTGCAGAATGGAAGGTCCTCTTTCCCTCTTCATCAATCCGACGAGTCTTGTTCCGTATCCTCTGTGACCGAGCGTTCTCCCAAATCCTACGAGAATCAACCTGAGAAGCTTCCTCGGCCTCTAGCTCTGCGATCGGCTTCACGGGGATAGTCTTATTAGCTGCTAACAACCACTTGCAGCTTAAGAAAGTGAGGTTCAACTGCCGATCAGCACTCGGGAGACTGAACTTAGCACCAGTACAGCCAGTCACGGTCCACAACCATGCACGGAGACCATCCACCAAACCGCCGTGGGCCCGAAGCTACTGACGGGGATTCCCGATGTAAAGCTGATCATAGCCAAACTGGCGAGCGAATCGGTAGGGTAGATATGGCTCTATGAAACACTGATCCCTCACCCGAAAAGTCAGATAACCTGGCCTAATGTTCACCAGCCAGTTAAAGCAGCCGATGTCTAAGTGAGTTCGATACTCCCTTGGCCTCTCCTCATCTATCAAACAATCCCCGTATCGGCCGGAGAACTGCGGAAAGCAAGTGGAAAATGTCCAACACTTGTGGACCTGCAGCTGCTGTCTCATGTCAGAAAATCTGCGCCCCTCCCACTTGCCATTCTCAAGCAACTGTAGTAGGGGAACGGAGTGGTCTGTGGCGTTCGGTACCGACATCATGTCAGAATGGTGAAGGACGAACCAAGCCATCAAATAAGTGTACGAAAGCTCCGTCTTAATGGTGGGAATCTGACCCGGCAAATCACTTTCCTTCCGTGTAAAGGCACCAGAAAGCTATCGAAGTCCTCGATGAATGTTAGCCACCATCACCGGAAGAAGTGAAAGTTCTTTCTTGTAGGCGAGCTGAACTGCTGGGTAGAGCACTTCCAAGGGCAAGGCGTTGTCAGACTGATACGGAACCACGCATTTCTTTAACCAAATAGCGAGATAACCGGCAAGAAGAGTCATCGGTCGAATCGGTGCGGTTGCATGCCATAAGAATGATTTGAACTTGGTCCCTGCAGGAAAGCCACCCTCAGGACTGCTAGTGGTATACGAATGAGCGTCAATCTTCTTCAGTAGACTGTTCACCCCTGAGGGAGTAAGTGTGGCCAACTCACAAATAGCCTCCCCAGAATTGCTCTCCAGATTCTTGAACAAATAATTTGCAAACTGCTTCAGACTCACGAATACCTTAGTCCTCTTTGCTAAAGGCTCAGACTGCGCCAAAGCAATATGATAGTGACAAGTGAGGTCCCATAGAATCTCATAGCGATCGGGCATACGATCCTTCAATTGATTCAATTCATGATTGGAGGGAAAGTATTCCTGATATAACATCTGTCCCATGGGCAAACCAGAAATCCTGTGCATCTCGTGAAGAGCCAAGCCTAACTCCCCTTGCCGGGTCAGAAAAGTGTTCGAATCTGGATTATAAAGCTCGAACAAAGCACAGAAATGCCTCGCGCTGACAGGCAAGCCATACATAGTGGCACGAACGGCTGCATATAAACCACAAGCGTGCAACTCCTCGCCCCATCGGCTTAAGACGTACGTCGTCATGTGAGTCCACCAAAACTTATCCAAAGAATGGACCCAACCATAAATTCTGTGACGCGTCGCAGGCATCTCCCGTCCTAGAACAGTGAGGCGATTCCTCAAGGTAGAAGCGATGGCAAGGAACTCGTTACGTGGTGGTGCATCCAGCCCCAATACTCCAAGACGCAATCCGGTGACATGACTCCTGCTCGAGCCAGGAAATGCCTGATGAGTGATGTAACCGCAGTGGACGCTCTCATGCTCCTCCGTCAAGCGCTACGACATCTCCCGTGTCACAGCCTGACGCCTGAGCTCAGTCAATGAACGATGCCGAGGAATCTTCAGCAAGTATATGAAACCACTGCCGGTTTTATAAAGCCACTGCTCGGCATCAATAAACATGGCATCCGGGTCTTCGACAGAGTCGCAAAATAAAAAATCGCTCTTCCTGAGAGGCTGAATAGAACTGGCATCCTTCACGAAAGGTGCATCTGTAATCAACTGTCGAAGAGCTCGATGCCCACCTTCCTTCACCACTTGGGCAACCTCAGTCGATGTGCCCAAAGCGAACTGAGGAGTAACTGGAATGGGAGAAAGATCGTCGGAAGTCGATTAGTACTCGCCACGACGCCCATATACTGCATGAGATGAGAATGATCCAGAAGGATATCCCACTGGAAATAAACAGTTAAACACCTGTTAGTCTCAATTATAGAAGGAAATTGAACTCATCTTATAAATGGGTAAGATAGAGTCATTGCCTTATAAAGGGTGAGACGATTTGGCCACATTGTGCAATCACAAGATAGGGTATATTGACAATATATCCCTACCTTATAAAGCACAATGCAGCTTCAAATCGCCCCCTTTATTTTGAGATATGGTTTTGACCAAGCAAAACCTATCTTTAAAGCGTCGATCCTCACCAAGGAGAATCAAGGCTCTTCCCGATTGCCTCACCAAGGAGAACAACGTGGGGTAAAAGGACCAATTTGTAAATTTCCAAGAAAAAAAGGGATAATTTGTAAATTTCCAAATATGCCAAAAATAGCTCACCAGCGTAAGAGGGAGGCACGCCATCAGCCGACGCAGCAGGGGAGCGACCTCTCGAGACACGCAACATAATGATCTGCAAAATAAATTGAGGGATCAGATCCAGAAAAAAGTTCCCCTTTTTATCAATTCTACCCCCCTGAAAGAGAAGCTCGAGGCGCCAAATCATAATCCTAACCCTCATATGCACTCCCATAAATTCATAAATTAAATTAAACATGAAATATCCAAAAATTATGGAGGGTTACCTGAGGAAAAGCTCGAGGATGCGGCAAAAATTAGATCTTGAAGAGAGCTCGAACCACGCGCTTGAGGGGCCTAAGAGAAACTTTAAATAAGGAAGTTTTGAAGGATTTTTCAGTCTAAGATCAAGAAGAAACCTAGATCTAAGACAAATTTCAAGGTTTGAAGGTGAAAAGATGCTTGAGGGAAGAGAAAATTAAAAAAGAGGTCAAGGGGGGGGGGCGGCCCTAAGAGAGAGAAAAAGAGGCTTTTTATAGAGGTGAACCAGCCTTGAACCACAGTGAACCAGCCCTGAACCGGACCAGAAATGACTGAACCAGACCAGACTGAACCAGTCTTGAGCCAGGCATGAACCAGTTTTGAACCAGATTGAACCAGTTTGAACCAGGCATGAACCAGTTTGAACCAGATTTGAACCAGAATTCAAATTGAAGCTGAATCGAGCGTCGAAACAACTTCAAATCGACCGAGGGTTCAATCCTTCGTTTATTTTGGCCTCTCCCACACATTCGGAAGGATCGGAAGAATTTTTGAGCCAAATTATTGCCTTTTTGACATATTATCAGACCGGTTCAGGTAATTATCATACCGGTTCAGCTCATTCGGGCATGAGATATACTCCAATAAGGTATATGAGTATAAAATATTCCCTATTTTTGTTGAGAATTTCCTGGAGAATATTTTTTCTAAAAATATTCTTAAGGATAACTCAATAACACTACGCCGGACAACGCGTCACAATTAAAGACTCAACGCCAACAGTCGAGGGTCAGTTCTATGTTGAACCAACGAGCACGAGCTAAAGATCAAAAAATCAAGAATCGACTTCAAGTTCAAAATTCCGACAACGGTCAGACAATAAATACAGCACCGGAACCCTTACAGACGTTCGACAAAGCATCGAATAGCCTGAAGGATTGAAGGAATACAGAACAAAAGTCATTTCAAGGTCCCGTTACACCGACTGAAGGTAGGGGCAATCATATCCAAAGCATTCCAGACTCTTCTATAAAAGAACGAGGCTGAAATACTTTGGAGGGGGTATCTGTAGGCGTATAAAATTGCCTATAGGTCCCTTAGCACAGCTCGACACGGTGATTCGACAAACCAACGAACCATCGAGCGACGAGGCGACGAGGTTAACAAATTGCACGCGAGCAACGGAATGCATTCGTGTGCGGTTCGGGGAGACAACAAGTCATCCAACCATAGAATGGATTCGAACACAAACACCTAGGCGGATTTACTGCCAAATCAAGATCCAGACTATCAAATCAAGTCCGGATAGATCAGCTACCAGAACCGAAAAGCGGGAAACATCGGAAATCAACACCCCGAGGGGCTCGGCAAAAAACCGAGCCACCTCAAGGTGGCTCGGCCAAAGCCGAGCCACCCTTAGGTGGCTCGGCAACCGAGTCACCCTGAGGTGGCCGGCCCGGATCTGTGCCAAATGCACAGATCTGGTTGCCTATAAATAGGAGGGGTGATTCATCATTTTAGAGGACTTTTGGAGAGCCGAAACTCTGCCGGATTGAGACCTTGGTTCTTGAGTTTTGAAGGCTTGAAGACTTGGACATTCAGATCTGGTTCTTGGCGAGCACCCGCATCACAAAAGACAGGAGTTCGAGAGGACCAAATCTCAGATCTACGTTGCTATACTCTGGATCAAAGCTTGGTCTTTGATCCCGAGATTTGAGCGATTGTTTCCTTGGTGAAATAATCCCTCCGGCTATTATTTCCTTAGTGAAATAATACCCGTCATATTGCGTAGATCTGTTGGGATCTAGATCGTGCGGTGGTCAACGGATCAACCATCGGCGCAGGCAAACAACCCACGAAAGCGAGTGACCGGATAACAGGAGCTCGCGATTTGTTCGACAAATAAGGAAAGTTGTAATTTTCATTTTTTTGTTTGATTTTCATTGTAACCGGATCTTATAAAAAGACCGGATCTTTGTAACCCAAAAAGTTGTTATTTAAGAGTACAATGGAATCGTCAATGAAGAAAGCTACCATTTTTCCCGCGAACAGTAAGTAGGTGTCAATAGCATCTCCAGGACCAGTTAGACCAGAAATGAGCATAGATAAAATAAAATTGGATTGCTTCATGCACAGCCATGATGGTAAGTTATATGGTATAAGTAAAACAGGCCATATGCTATAAGAAACTTTTGAATTTGTGAAAGACTGGAAACCATCACTTGCAAGACCAAGCCTAACATTTCGGGGCTCTTCGGCAAAGCTTTCATGTAGCTCATTAAAGTTTTTCCAAGCCTTATAGTCAGCTGGATGCCTCATCACTCCGTCCTCAACTTGTCTTTTATGGTGTTATCTCATATCAGAAGCTGTCTTCGAAGACATGTAAAGCCTTTGCAATCGTGGCTTAAGAGGAAAGTATCGCAATGTCTTTTGTGGTATTTTTTTACCATTTGTCTTTCGCTTGATCTCTTTTCCATGTTTATCAAGTTTCCATCTAGAAGCACCATATCTCTAACACATATCAAGACCTTCTTCACTTTTCCAAAACAGCATGCAAGAGAATGGACATGAATCAATTTTTTCATATGATAGGCTAAGGTCTCAGATTAATTTTTTGGCCTCGTCATACGAATTAGGCAGTGTTGATTCCCCTGGCAATAGCTCCTCATTCAAAAACTGGAGCAACATTGAGAATGATTTATTACTCCACCTATTTAGCCTCTTTATGTGAAGTAGT
>BQKN01064016.1:0-14142 GCA_022839385.1 Asparagus kiusianus
CATGCTATACTTGCAAGAAAGTAATTTTCTTTAATTTGTGATTATTATTATTATTATTATTATTATTATTATTATAAGTTTGCTTCTATAATAATATTTACCAATTCATCTACTTCATTCTATTAATTTTCTTCCTTTCTTCCACTTCTCTCTTCTTCTCTTATGCATCTATTGCTCACAAAAGAAGTAATATTAAAAATATGAAGTGAAAACAAATGCTTAAACACGTGGACATGTGTCAACCTATTCATGTCTATATTTCGCGAAACTGTGTGACATTTGATGTCACACGTACAATGATGATTTCGTCCACTCATACACTTATTGTCCTACTATAATCCAAGATATTGCATTAGTAGATATTTCTAAAGTGAGTGAATTTACTATGAACTATGCGTATTAATTTTTTCATTAATATCTAGGTTGCATAGGAACGGGTACGTGTATGGACACGGGTATACACACGGGTACGGGACATGACAAATTTGTAAAAAGTAGGTTACGGAGACACAACTCATATCAATTACTTTTTATAAAAGACAGGAAGCAAAACCAACAATAAACCGATTATTATAAACCATTATATTGCTTTTAAATTTCTAAAAATTACAAAATAACTTTTCTGCAGTTAAATCCCGCTAAAGTCCAGCCAGTGTTTGCGGTTTATTTCAAATTTAAAACATAAGGAAGAGTTCAAATAATCCCCCCCTAACATGTCTTCCCCATCTATTTGAACTTCCCTCCAAACCGATTTTCCCTCTCACCTGTTTCTCCCTTTATATAATCCGAGTATAATACAATTATCACATTCAAAAGTCACTCAAACAAAAATTCCCCTCACTAGCTCAGGTAATTCCACAGCTCATTACATTCATGTTTCTCACTATAATACAGTTATAACTTTCAATGTTGTTGCATGTTGCATGTTACCTGAGTTCAAAGGCTATATCAATATATATCAATAATAATGTCCTCAACTAAAATTTTGAGACATAATCAGAGAACCTACCGACACACAAGAAATTACTGTAGCACCCTCTCAAACAAGTTCAGCGAGCCAACCGACAAAACCAATAAAGAAATGAAAAAAAACAAATCTGCAAGAGTTTTGACAGAAGAAAACACCTCCACACTTGGAAAAATCATGAATCATGAATTTATATAGATATTACCTGCAGATTGACGATGCCTCTCGCCTCCTTCTCCGTAGCCAATAACCGTCAGTGATAAGTAGTTTGTCATGTAGGAGTTACATACCCAAGTACTTTGTCATGTAGGAGGCGATGCAGTTAAGAAATTACATATACAAGTATTTTGTCATATTGCCGTTTGCATAGCCAAGCAAGTTAATCATGTCACTGTCCTGCAAACCACAACTAATGGATAATTACATAGCCAAAAAATTGAATCATGTCACTGTCCTGTAAACCAAAAGTAATTGATAATTACATAGCCAACAAATTAATCATGTCACTGACCTGCAAATCATAAGTAATTGATATTCCTGCACTATCTCATATCTTACCTATATATAAATAATGTTGCATAAATAATGAAATCAACATTTCACTGCATATCAAAGGACGCACAGATGGCACTTGCTAGCTACTCGACCATCAGTAATTTAACCACCAAAGACAACGATGCAATCATTAAGGTAAGGGTGACTAGAATATAAGACAATGTTGTTAGACCCTGGGGGGGAGGTGGGGGGATTAGGGTCTTGTGCCAGTCTAATCTGATTTTATGCTAATTAAAACTAATTCAAATATTATTCTTGCAAGATAGATATACAATATGATATGAGCAAGAATATGCAATATGAACAAAGAAAAATATCCTAGCAATGAGATATGCTATGAGATATATGCGAGATTATACAAATAACATAAGGGTAAACAATCTAAACTAGATAGTGGGCAATATAAGTAACAAACAATATACAAAGGTGATATAAGATATGAACATAAAAATAAGTGCGCCAATGCAATCACAAACAAACGATATGTTCACGGAGTTCGGTTCCCACGACCTATGTCTCCGCTCCTCACCTCGAGGAGATCTTCACTATCACAACCGAGTTTTCTATGCTTACCCGAATAACGTTTATACCACACAATATCGGTTTTCAACGCTCAATGATCAACGTTCACAATCTCACAATGTAACCACACTCCACACCCCACACCCTCTAAGTGTTGGTCTCTAGTCCGTGTCCTTCCTCAAGTGCTCGAAATTACCACATCTCTCTAGGCTTTACTACTGACCACACTCCTCTTCGAAGCGACCCCATCTCTCACCACACACTCCTCTCGGTGTACTAGTGCAATACAAAGTGAATCTCATAATAAGCACAATACAACAAATGATTATTCTCTAATATGGATAAGAGCACAATGTAAGCTCACACTTAATGATACACTCCCTACACCAAATTATACTATGTATAAAATACTATATGCTCAATGGTTGTGTGTGTACAAAGAGAAATAAATCAAAACTAAACTCAATTATGAAATCTAGCTTAATAAAAATGATTAACAATCGAATATATAAATATAAAGCTAGAATTGAGTTTAGAAACACTTCTGTAAGAACAAGAAGGAGAGATTGGAAGATTGAAAGCCCAAACCGAAATTGATCTCCTCTTGTGAAACCTTCTTCACACTTAAATAAACTTGAAAAGAAACTTAAAACACACTTAAAAACTCTTAAACTTCTTTTAAAACTTTTCTCTTGGATAAGTAGAACTGAGGCTATGTGGGAGTATTTATAGGAACCCCCAAAGCCAAGAGAAAACAAGGCAAAAAGACCAAAAAACCAAAAAGAAAACAAAGCTGAAAACTAGCCGTTACTGTGCAACAGACACTTTATGGGTCGACTCATAAAAATCATGGATTGACTCATAACCTAGCCGTTATAGGCTAAAAACAGCTTATGGGCCGACTCATAAAATTCATGAGTAGACTCATCATGCATAGGTCGACTCAAGAAGTCATGAGTCGACTCATCAGAAACAAAACACACTTTCCAACACAGTTTATGAGTCGACTTATGACAGGCATGAGTTGACTCAACCTGTCTGGGTCGACTCATGATGTTATGAGTCGACTCATCAGAAATAAAATGTAAACTACACAATAGTTTATGAGTCGACTCAACACTGTTCATGAGTCGACTCAAGATATGCACACAGCTTGTTTTAAACAATATATGTCAACTTAAAACAGGGTTTAAAAATATCAAATAAATTCCAAAAAATATAAAACTTTGGAGAATGCTTGTAAACATGAAAATGAACATGTTACAAAAACTGGTTTTCAAAAATCATTCCCTATTTGTGAAAACTCATCGTTTTCAAAATAATCCAAAACATGAAAACATGAGATACTTGAATTTTGATGTTTTGACATAAACCAAGTTTTGAAACTTTATAAAATGATTTTATAGACTTAAAGAAAGATATAAACTATTGTTATGAAGTTTATAAACAAATTACTCAATATTTTCACAAATTCATATTTATATAAATATAAAAACCAAAAACCAAAGCGTGTGTATGTATATAACTGTATATATACCAAAACTTATATGTGTGTAAGTGATTGAGCTTAAAGTATCAACACACATAATATAAACCTAAACTAAATATACCCAAATTATGATCTTAATCTTCAATAAGCTCTTCTTGGTAAACTTACGGATGAAGCTTGAACTTAGATCTTCAACTTGAATTGCATTGCTTCACTCCACTATTCCGTCAACCTTCATTGGATATGATCGTGAAAGCTTGATTCCATTCATCCTCCAACTTATTGTTTGTCTATAATGAATACAAAACACAAACACTAGACAAACAATATTAGATGTAAATTATTTATTAAACATCATCAAAACAAAGAGGCTAACAAATGTGAATATCAAGAATGGGGATATATTCGGCTTGCAGCTAACACTATTGGATGAAAATGTAAGCAACAATATATTTAATTTAACATGTTGGTTACTCTTCGTATGTCATTTTGATCGAACAATAATATATAAATCAATTGCATAGGACACTCATTGTCAAGGGACAATCAAACATACTGAGATGTCAAGGTTTAGTTCATTGCTTGAGGAGGGAAATATACATGTGATATCAAAATTCTGAGTACTTACCGCATTTGGAAATTACCAACAACGGAGAGCAAAATCATAATCTGTTTTTGCAGGCAAACAGTGGTTAGAGTTCTCCAAGTAGCGGACGACAGCATTGTAAAATATAAATTTGACTTCGTTCCTTTCAATGAACTATACTTATATAAAGATAAGAATACTTATCTAAGAGGTGGTAATTAAAGGCCTTATTTCAATTTCAAAATATAGGAAGAGCTAATGCTTTGAAAGATAAACATCAAAAAAGTTGGTGAAAATCTCAATATTGTAACATTATCTGCTACACAAATTGTATAATTAATGCTCTCTTGATTCATAAGCACAATGTTCGTAACAATGTATCAGTGCTGTGAAGTAGATGTTTATTTACTTTAGTTAAATAAAAATCAATGCTCTATTCAAATTGTCTACTACTTTGCCAGTTTCATGTCATGATTTCATATTTTTATGAAGTAATTTGGCTCAGATTTTTGTCATTTGTCAAAATTTATTGCCTCGGATGAAACGTATAACATCACATGTATTATATTCTAATAACGTAGTAAACAAACCTCATCTTGCTATGAACATCGTGAATTACTTTGTAATATCATTTTGACCAGAAAATTTGTCAAATACTCAATTTTAGTTAAAACAAGCTCAATAACTGCATAATATGAATTACAAAAACAAGAACAACAACTCAAACATGCAATCAAACTGAAACAAATATATCATAAAACAGAAATAAAATAGCTTGAAATCAGCATTAAAGCATGAAAACAGCAAATATTCAAACAAAACATATGACTAAACAAGATCAAAATCAATAGCAAGAAGAGTGATTATTTACTGTGGCTCAGGATATAAATAAATGAGTCATAATAGATTGCCTCTCCTATAAAAATAAGACGCAACGTAGGCTGCTAATATGATGGATTACCTCACCCAAACTTTGTAATATCAATGTAGGTTGCATTCCACACATAATTGCCTCGCCTAAACATTACATAATTAATATAGGATGCATTCTCAGTTTGTTATCATCATCATTGTCCATCTTTAAAAACTTAAATAGAAAGAACTCATACCGCTATCAACTACCATAAATAGCCATCCGTCATTAAGATAAAACCGACCAATACATACAACAAGAAGCCAACAAACAAGACGTCAATGCAAGCACAAATAGCAAACTATATCAATTAACAAGAAGAATATAACCAAACACGATCATTAGCTATATGAATTGCATCATCTAAAATTTCCTATTACCAAAATATATTACTTTGTGTGGGGATTTATTATTTAACTCCATTAATGCAAACATATATGCAAATCACCTGAAGGAGCAAAATAGAGTGTTGTGGGCATAACATAAGCTAATAAAAAATTACGTTACTTAAACCATAGAGGGTGGATGTATCACATTATTCGCCCACTGAATTGCTCCATCAAAGATATATGCAAATCACATGAATTCAGCAATTCACAAGAATTAATAAAGAATAAATTCTAAGAACAACATTCCACAATCAAACATAGTGGCGAGGTTTCGTTTCATGTTAAAATCATGTCTTAATACAGAAGTTTAGCAAAGGAAATTAATATTAGCCCTTTGAACTTTAAGCACTTCAATGACATAGCAAACAACAATGTTCAGGAAATAATCAAATAACTTTCTTATGCGTGTCTAAATATATTATGTTTCTGTAATTTGAACAACTATGAGAAAATGTCACATACTTTTTTCATGTCTACTTCTGATTATCATAAACTATTATGACTAACCTATTAATTTTCATTTTCCTTTTCCTTAAAATTACACAACATATAAATATATATTCTCAAATACTCATTGAAAATCATGCTTACGAAAAAATTCAATAATACAAAAATTTACTACTTACAAACAAATTAACATGCACAATAAATGGATGAATCCCATTCTTGGGCCGCTACATTAATCCCTCAAAGGTATATTTAAAGCACATGAAGTCGACGAAAACATGAATTACTAAAGAGGAACGTTCAACAACAAGATTCAATGATCAAACACAACGGCTACATTTCGCACAGTGTTAAAACCATGCCTTACTACAAAATTCGAGGGAAAATAATTAACACTAGCCCATTGAATTTTAAGAACGTCGATGGCATGGCAAACGAGCAAATATTAAGTACTTTTTTCATGTTTACTTCTAATTATCATAAATTGTTACGATTATGCTAATATTTTTTTGCTTTTCCTTTGACTTTAAATTACACAGCATATAAATATATATTCTCATATATTCATGGCAAGTGATGTAGAGGAATTATTTCAATAATAGAGAAAACAACTACTTACAAAGATATCAACATGCAGAAAAAATGGCAAATAAATGAACAATGGATGAAAAATGAATAATAACAGGCCAGAATAACATGCGAATAAATTTGAAAAGAATTCCACTACTTAAAAGGATATTAACATGCAAAATATCAAGATATTTCACATGCAAAACTAATAATTTTATTTTAAACCCAATAATAGATAAATCAACTACTAATTATAAAAATATAAACAATCAAGTAAAACAATAAATTCCAAGGAATCAGAGATTCAATTGCTTACAAAGAGATGAACATGCAACTTAAAAACAGTAGAGATCTTCAGCAAACAGGCTGAATTTTGATGGACCAAACGCGTAGTAAAGGAATACACCATCAACTTCAAAGATTTGATATGCCGCTGATCTTTCAATTACATAAGGAGAAGGGATTGACTAAACTTTGATTTTCCCTCAGAGGAAGGGATGACATAAATTAGGGTTTTCTCCGATCTAGGAGATTGATGGATCTACAAATTAGAACGGCAAAGAGCAAAGATATGGAGATAATGGAGGTTTTCTCCGAGGCGATGAATCGACAGATGTATAAAAAAGAACGAACGACAACGAGAGAATCGATAGGTCTAGAAAACTTTACGCTTTTAGAAATAAGTTTGTCACATTTTATTAAATTACATATAATTCCATATGTTGTGGCAAAGTAAAGATTTCTCATTTAAATCAATTATTTTTTAAAAAGAATATTCAATTTGGTATTTTTTCGCAAATAAGTCATTCTGGTATAATAGAATTAAGGTTTGCTTAAGTCTTGCCATTAATTCTCGGTAATATACAACTTGCTCTTTCCAATATATCAGATAATAATAATCAACAATTTATCAATTAAATGTATTATTAAATAACACTTTATTTATTTAATAAACATAATGTATTTCGCGTTTCGATTGTTAACAATATTATCTTGTATGGGACATAATATTTACGCTAAGATAACCCATTTTTTGGCTAAACCATGCTTGGCACGGGCCATAATACTAGTACTCACACACACACACACACACACACACACAGAAAAAGTTATGTCAACTTAAGTGGATAGCAAAAAGTTATCCACCTTTTAGCCACTCATATTGTCTAGGGATCCTTGCATGATATGAAAATGTTTTTTATATTAATAAATGAGTGGCTAGAAAGTTTGGTGGACATCAACTTAAGTTGATATGAGTCTTACTCTCTCTCTCTCTATATATATATACATATGTCCACTTACATATTTAAATATGAGAACACATGTCTCCCATGTTGTGCCTCGAGAAACCAAACCAATTGCCGAGAAAGATAAAGAACCAATCACAATCAACAGCACAAACAATCCAACACCAATTTTACGTGGTTCGGCGAGATGCCTACGTCCACGGGGCAAGGAGGGGGGAGTTTTCACTATTAGAAATCAAGAGGAACAAACTAGGGTTACAAATCTCTCATAAACCCTCAACAATCAACTCTCAATCTCTCCAATTGCTCCTAGGATAGAAGCCCAAATAAAACTCTCTCAATCTGCTCAAATTCGTCCTTGCTCTTGGCCCTAAAAAACACCCAAAGGGTATTTATAGGAACCCAAAACGAAACGGGTCAGAAAACCAACCCAACTTAAAACCGCATCGTCGGTCGACCGGTACGGTCGACCGCGATCCATCTTCGATCGACCGACCCGGTCGACCGGCCCCATCCAGCAGCTCGCTCCAATGTCCAGAGAGTCGTCGGTCGACCGCGTCGGTCGACCGGCCCTGATCCAAAAAACCCAGTAACTTCTGTGCACGAATTCGGTCGACCGGTACGGTCGACCGCCCAACCTGTAACCTCAAAATCTGAACCTGAGCCCTGCGCCAATCTCTTCATCCCATTCTTAGTATTGCCATTAATTTTAAAGAAAAGACAAAAACAAATAGTCAAGCACCCATATGAATAGTGATGTCATGTTCCACTAACAAATTTAAAACTAAGGAAATAGGAGAGAGAGGGTCTTCTTCTTCCTTACATCTCTCAGCTAAACCCATTTTCCTCGAACATAATTGCTCCAAAAGTCATCTCACACGTGGGAAATGAGTTGCTCCAGTGTCCCCTCCGTTTGGGTGCGGAAACGTACCCAAACCGCACCCGACATAGGTACGACGCTAAAATTACCGTGTTAGGGTATCATAGATTAATATACTATGTTTAATTTCGTTTTGAAAAAGAATTTTGAAAGTCGCTTCGATACTCGCTTTGAAACTTTTGAAGGATAATTGCTTTGAAAACTAAAATGAGAATCTATTTATCCCTTTAAGCATCTGCCTCATCACGTAAAGAATAACTAAAGTGTGTTTTTCACGCTCCATGAAGTGTCATGCTTTAGACAAGATAAGTGGATATGAAATGGTTTTTTACTAAAATTAAATTGCCTCCGTCTCTTCATTTTCCTTTTCCTCATTGTCAAGTTTTTTCCTTTTCCTGTTTGGTTATTTCCACAAAAAAAGCGAAAATGGAAAACTCATCCTTGAAATGATTTTAATACATTTCAAGCACATTTCCCAGATTTCTTTTTTTTGGTTTGTTTCGCAAAGAAAACTCCACATTTCAATGCCAAGTCACACAAACAGACAAAAAAAATCTCCATAGTAACAGTGTCCAGTTTTCTATTTCTTTTGTTTGTTTGAGAACAAGAAATAGGAAATGAGAAATAGGGGTATTAAATATTATGTTTTATTATTCTGCACTATTCCAACAGTGTTTTTACTAATTAATAATTCTTAGATGAGACATTTCCAAGTGTTTTCAGCCCAATTTGGTGTGAAAACACATTTCTTGAAAGTTTGAGGTGGCAGCCTACGTGGCGGTTCATTTCTCAAAAATTAAAAACGAAACAAACATGAGAAATGAAAATCTCTTGAAAACAAAATCTCATGTGGCACTTGTTCATTTCTTGAAAGTTGAGGTGGCAAGAGATTTCCGGATTTCTTTTGGCAAACGAACAGAATGGGGAGCCAAACAATCATGTTACCAGATTATATCATATGTACGCTTCTTTATGTGCCTCCTACGTACATTTCTTTTCCAGTGATTCAACTGGTTTCTCAACAATTCTAAATTTAAGATTGAATTTTTGTTCTTTGAATATTAAGATGGATTTATATTCATCTCTAAAATTCAATCCCTTTTTCAAGAGTTGTGTATAGTCCATTCTATCTGGATTTCTAAATCAGTGCTATGAGTGAGTTTGATTTTTTTATTAAGGACATTAAACTTTAGTCATGTAGATTTTCCCCTATGACTATAAATAAAATATATATCAATATATGTAGCTTAATTTATTATGATTTGTGTCCATGTTTAGCTTTTTTTAATTCTTATTTACTACTCAAGACCTAAATGTATTAATTTGTAAATCATTGTACAACTATATATTATATGTTTATAATATAAATACGTTTTAAAATTGAAATATATTTAACTGATGAGGTTCACACCTTGCTTAATTGAAGGGTCTAACGCTTTGAATAGCGCTTTCACATTTTTAAACATCGTGTTAATTAATGTCACAAATTAAGAACATCATATCCTAGATGTACAGGAAGTAGTAAGAAAGGTTAGTAGAAGGTTATTGGCCATTTAAACTTAAAGTAATGCTGCTATAAAACATCAAGAAATTAAAAAACCAATCTCTTTATTAACAAGATAATACATCAACAATTTCATAATCAAATTAAAAAAATAAAATCACAATAAACCGTCTTCATCTTCTTTATACTTTTCATTAAAAAAACGATCATCTAAATTTTTTGAAAGAACTGTGAGTTCTGTGATGGAGTTGTTTTGTCCAATTCTTTAATGACGGCTTTCTTTAAAAACAAGGTATAGATAAAGGGGTACCGTGTAATTTACCCCCAAAAAAAAAACTTTAAACAAAACCTGCTTCGGAGCTGGCGCTCGCTTTTTTAATTGGAGAAATTGACTTCAATCTTCAATCCGAAATCAGAATAAAATCGACATACTAATCTAACTTGAGACCTGTAGATACAAACAATGAAAAACATGAAACGAAATGAAACCCTGGGATAAAGAGAAAGAGAACAAAAGCGGTTTGGGTTCGCGTTTGCCGAGGTCCCTTGAGAAACTAGGTTCTAAGGGCGGGCGTGTGTTGGATCGGGCCTGACTCGTGAACCAGCTCGGCCAGGTTTATGGCTCGGCCAGTTTAGGCTCAGACCCAGGTCGGTCATGGCGAGCTCGGTCGAGAACTCTAATCCACGTCGGGCTAGACCCAGCACGACCCACACCTTGTGTTGGACCAAGTCGTCTCTGAGCAATTCAAACTGCAGGTCAGCCCGTGGGTCCTTTTTTCAACATATTTCAAAATATTTTTAATTTTTTCATTTGGACAGAAGATAGCCATTTTTTAGGCAGCAGAACCCTTTGCTATGAATACGAGGGTGCCAATCCATTAAGTGCCGCTAAGATCGCCTATTTTCTTAAATGAGAAAAGCAATTGACCGTGTATTTTTATATAAGTCCTCCAACGAATTGGCAGCAAGCCAGACTTGTAGTCGAGCCCATAGGTCATGGCTAACGAGCCATTGTCTTTGGGTTGGGTTTAATTTTTTAAGGAAGAGCTAACTGACGCTGGCAAGACCAATTGCAAATTTGATGGAAAAGTTAAATTGGGTTGGTCAGCTACTGGTAGAAGTTAAAAAAAAAATACATAACTATGTCGAATCGTGTCGGGCTGGGTTATTAGTGGGTCCAATTAGGTGTGGGCCAAGCTTTCTTCTCTCTCCTAAGTGAGTTCGGAACAGGACCTAACTTGGCCCATGGCCTAGGTATGGGTCGGACCACTTCGGCCATGGTATGGGTCGGGCCACTTTGGACCTAACCTTTTTGGCTTGAGCTATGCGGAATGGGTCAATTTGGCCCATGCGCCGAACCAACCCACACCCACCCCTAAAGCTAACATCCCATGTTGTAAATTCTACACAACTAAACCCAATGATTCTGTGAACTTTATGTATTTGTACTGGGAAAATGCAAATTGCCTAACCAGTCTACCAACTGTTCTGGTAAGATCTATGAAAACTCAAGATTTATCCTTTGCAATTAAAAAAACACTTTTTATTCTATCGTACAGGAGTGATAACTGTCGAGATGATTGTATTCTTTCATACCAGCTATTTTGGTTAGGTCTGTGAAAACTCATGATTTATCATTACAATTCAAAAAATAAAAAAATGACCACCATATTGAGGTCTTAAAATAACCAATTGAACAAATAGTTTAATTTCAAAATCAAATTGAAACGACTGGAGATTAATTGATTAACTCGATCTCAGGCATCAGTGGTAATGAGGAATCTAATGAAATTATATCAAAGATCCCATAGAAATTAGTATAGCGGCTATTTGTTTCCACGCATTTAGCAACATTTCACTAAAAAATGGGAAACACAACTTAAAACTAATTGTTCTTTTTCAAATACAATGCTTGTTGGCATTTTCCATACTACGGATTTAGAGTTGTTGCCTTGTTGGATAGATGCATGAAATGTAATTCCCTAAAACTACGGATTTCAACCAGTTTTTGATTTTAGACAAATATCCTCAACAAAACTCATGTGCACAGAGTTTGATTGGATTTTATAACTCATGCAAATCCTTTTTAGTATTCATTGCAAACAATAAGATTTGAAGTATGCATTTTGCATAATCCCTTACATGAATCAATTGCATCAATATGCAATACATGAACCTAAAAACCCCATAGTGGAGGAACTCAACAAACAATAACCATCAACTCTCATTCTTGAAGAAACGCATGTCATAACAACAAAGGGTTACCTTATTCATGTTTCACAACTTAAAAATAGTATTTATGATGGGAAACTTTTCATAATTATAGCTTCTTACTGGTTGCCATACGTAGTCCCACCTCCAAGTCCTCTCTTATCATCCCATCCTCTTACCCATGGTTGGCCTGGATTTGCTCGAGTTTCTGGAGCAGAATGGTTCAGATTTTCCGTCACTCTAGATCTAACAGCTGCAAACACCTGAAAGAAACAAACAATTAATCCAATAGCAGAAGCCTCTGGTGAGAATGATCAAAAACAGAAAAAAAAGAACGAAGAAGAAAAGGTACTCAGGCAAAGAAGTTATACAGGGTTAGTGTTCACTGCCTCTGGTGGTTGCTCCTGTCCTGTCAGCCACTTCCACAAATCTGGGTTCTCCTGAAGAATTAAATCAAGAGAAAAGATAAATTCAAAGAAGATATCACAAAGGAAAATTATTTGTATTGCCTATTTGCAATCTGTCATTCATTTATACAAATACAATGATGGGATCATTGGAACACTATGTACTGATTATAAGATGCAAAATTCCATGTATCTGCAGATCGGCAGACAAGAAAAAGCCACATGTGCATTTTGATCACGTATTGCTTCAGGAGGTAAGATGTTCTCTCAACAAACCAGCTAACTAAAAAAACAAACACCCGGTTCAGGTCCACTTCCTTTGATCTTCAATTTTCCTCAATGCCCTCCTTCCTGAAATTTATACATTGTTCAGTCACATTCAGAAAGGAAAATTTGTACGCTCATTTCCTAGATCAATCGAGTCCCACACAAGAAATGGTCAAGGGTCTATATAGTTCATCCTATAACAACGCCATCTCATCTTTTTTCCCCCTTCTAATATTCCAAGCCCGCAACTCCAATAACATTTTATGTTGCTTCAAAATGCAACTTGAGCTCTATTTCTTGAGTATGAGAAATCACTAACAAATTTTTCTTCATCTCTGAATGAGTCTGAAAATGTTTGATTTAACCAAGGAAATGACCCTCAAGCCTCAACTGAGGAAATGAAAGAAAAAGATCCATGAAGTCCATCACAACCTACAAATTTGGAACAAAGGAGTTCTTGTAGGCTGAGATTAACTTTAGGATCTCTGACACGATGAGGAAATGAAAGAAAAAGATCCATGAAGTCCATCACAACCTACAAATTTGGAACAAAGGAGTTCTTGTAGGCTGAGATTAACTTTAGGATCTCTGACACCATTCATCGAACTTGCCACAAAATCAAGGTTGGGCATGGGCTTCGAACAACGTGAACAATGAACAACGGGCCGAACCAGCCCATCCTAGTTTGGGTCGAAACCCGGCTTGGCCCACATTAGAGTTAGGTCATGGGTCAGGCTAAGTTTTGAGCTAAACCCAAGACCAAACAAGCCCGGTCCACTATAGGCCCGGCCAACTAGTAGCCCGGTCCACTATAGGCCCGGCCAACTAGTAGCTCGACCGGGCAGATTAATTATGGATGTTTATTTTTATAACATCAACAGTTAACATTTTTTTCTTTTTTCTCTTGTATTTGTAATTTAAATTTAAATTAAAGAAAAGTTATTAACTTCCTATGGATACAGGTCTTCCCCTTAAGTCCGAACCAGGTATATCTGTGTTTGCGATGTTTTTCTATATGACGTTTATCTTTGTGCAACATATCTATATATCTATCTATATATATATATATATATATATATATATTGACAGACACAACCACCACCAGCACGAACTTATGAAAGAACGAACAACCAAGCACTAAAGCCATGGTTATCGCAGGTGAAAACCACACCTGATTCCAGTCCCGTC
>BQKN01064019.1:0-10150 GCA_022839385.1 Asparagus kiusianus
CCTATAGGTCCCTTAGCATGGCTCGGCACGATGATTCGACAAATCAACGGACGTTCGAGCGACGAGGCGATGAGGCACGCAAGCAACGGAATACGTTCGCATGTGGAACCAATCCAACGGTTCAGAAAGTTAACGAGTCGTCCGACAACAAAACGGACTTGAACTCGAACACCGAGGCGGATTTACTGCCAAATGAAGACTCGGGCTATCAAATTAAGACCCGAACAAATCAAACGAACTCAATACAGAACCGGAAAACAACCGAACGACGGAAAGCACCAAAACGGAACACACCCGGGGGACTCGGCCCAAACCGAACCAACCCGGGGTGGCTCGGCATGAGCCGAGCCACCCTGAGGTGGCCCGACTCCTCCCCCCCTCTCTTGTGCACAAATGCACAGTTCAGAGAGGCTATAAATAGGGGGGTGGTTGTTCATTTGGGAGGACTTTTTTCTGAACTTCTGAGGAGCCGAAACTCTGCCGGATTGTCATCTCAACTCGGATTTGTGAAGGCTTGAAGACTTGGACACTCGGATTCAGTTCTTGGCGAGCACCCGCAACAAATAAGGCAGGAGTTTGAAGAGGCTAATCCTCAGATCTACGTTGTTCTACTCCGGATCTAAGCTTGGTTCTTAGATCCCGAGATTCGAGCGGTCGTTTCCTTGGTGAAACGATCCCTCCCGGCTATTATCTCCTTGGTGGGATAATACCCGTTATACCGCGTAGATCTGTTTGGATCGAGATTGCATGGTGGTCCACGATAATCAACCCCGGCACAGGCAAACAACCCACAAAGCGAGTGACCGTAAAACAGGAGCTCGCGATCTGTTCGTTAAATAAGGAAAGTTGTAATTTTTCTTTATTTGTTTTGAATTTCGTTGTAACCGGCTCTTATAAAAAGACCGGATCTTTGTAAACGCAAAAAGTTGTTAACATTGAGTGCAATGAGTTCGTCAATGAAGAAGAATCTGATTTTTCCCGCGAACAATCTGGCGACCACAGTGGGAGCCACCGATCTCGCTGCCGAGATCGGAGTGTCGCAGCCGCGGATCTCGATCCCGGTCGTGGAGGAGGTCGAGTATGAATTCGACCAGCAGAAGTACGAGGAGTATGTGTCCTCGTCCGGATCTACCTCCTCCCCCAAGTCCAAGAAGTTTAAGAAGTTCTCCTCCAGGAGAAAAGTCCGTTGGTGTGATGAAGTTGAAGCCACCAACGATGACCTCACCCCAATCGACGTCGAAGCTGCGTTGAGTGAGGCCCTACCGACCTCAAAGAAGGTCAAATCCGCCATTGAAGGCGTGGTGACTCTCTCTAAGAGAGCCCGCCAGAGGCAGCGTCAACGCCTCGCGAAGCAATTTGCCAAGGCCATGGAGTCCATTGACGGGGTCCGCTACCATGCGGATCTGAAGAATAAACGAGGCAAACAGCCTCAACAACAAGCGAAGGGTGGTTCCTCCAAACCATCGACAATGGAGTGGGTCCGTGTCAAATGGAATCGCTCGACATTGGAGGAGCGCATCCGCAAACGGCGCGCGTTATCGGCGCAAGCACGGGCCAAAGCTGAAGAAGCCCGTCGGAAGCTGCAGACGGAGGTGGTCAAAAAAGCCGCCACCAACTCGCAAGGTTTGGAGGCCAAAGTCTGAAGCAACGGTTCAGACCAAGGAGCGACAACCGCAGCCTCCAAAAATTCAACACCCGGCAAATCAATCCAAACAGCCGGTAATTTCTGCAACTGCTCAGGGAGATCCCGCAGGACCATCCCAGAAGAGAAAGTCTGTTTTGGAGCGCCTCGGCCCTCTTCTGAAGGAACGAGGTAAAGCTCTAGTACAGGAACGCTTGGGGCCAATGAAGAAGTCCCAACCAATACAACATGCTGGGGGTCGCT
Organism: Asparagus kiusianus; assembly: GCA_022839385.1. Lineage (NCBI taxonomy): Eukaryota > Viridiplantae > Streptophyta > Magnoliopsida > Asparagales > Asparagaceae > Asparagus > Asparagus kiusianus. The sequence goes on from BQKN01064019.1 coordinate 1,886, forward strand.
GCAACCCTCAACACTTGGAGAAAATTGTGGCATCCAAGCGCACAACTTTGCGCATCGAAGTGCAAGAGCCCGCTGAAGATTCACGCCCACAAAGGCGCGTTTCAAGGTGTGTGACTCTGGATGGTCCGAAGAAGACAATTCATCCTTAGAAGGAAACATTGTCATCTGATGACGACAACGTTATACCTGAGAGATCGTGCCAACACACGATAGGTTGCTCCGATCTTCAAACGGACGAGCTGTACTATCGTGCCGGGGGTACGAATAAATCCAGAAAGAGGAGCCCTCGAAGGCTCGAAACACAATGTCCCTGCTCAAAGCTCATTCGGGCGGTACTGTCGGAATGTAACTGTGTTAAGACAGTCCCCGAAAGAGCCTCTGTGTTCGAAAGACTCAGCAATGGAATGCCAAAACCAAGGCATAGACGTTTCCAACGAAGAAGGAAGATGGTCGAAGATGGTGAGCATTCAAGGGTCACCGCAAATATGACCAGCACAGGAACATCGACTCAGGATAACCCCGAGGCGGTTCCAGAAATACCCCGACGTGTAACTCGTCTACAATCCGAGGCTATCGTTCGCGCGACGTATGGTAGAATCCAAACAAGAGTACCTTCGGGAGATGAAGAGTCAGATGCCGGCTCAGCAGTGGCGTCTGATAATACAGTGTCCAGTGAAGGACAACCCCGCGAGGCGTTTATGATAAGCGCGGAGCAAGTGGCCAAGATGCTTGAAGATGCCATGGCCAAACAACAGGAGACCTTTAGGTTCGAAATGCAAATGGCTATGCAGAACATGAGAGAGATGCATGACCAACAGCTTCAAGCATTAAGGAACCAACAAGGCGAGCCAAGTCGTCCCAACCAGAACAACCTGGAAGATGAGGACACAAATGAGGGTCACAATGCTAACAACCCTCCCATCAACCTAGGGGGTGGTAATGAAAATGCTAGCGAAGACACAGGTGAAAGCCTAAAAATTAAAAATCTCGAGAGCAAGATCAACACATTGATCTCTGCTCAAGAGACGAAAAAGACGGGCATTCCTTGTCCATACCCGAGAGAGTGGGAATCAATCCCATATCCGGCGAAGTTCAGTCTAATTAACTTCACGCCGTTTAATGGGATGGGTTCACCCACTCAGCATTTGATTTATTTCAAATCGCACTTGGGAGTCATCTCTGGTAATGAGCCTCTGATGGTGCGGTCATTTGTTGGCACTCTTCACGGAGCCGCCTTCGATTGGTATCGTCGCCTCTAGCCAGGAAGCATAAACAGCTGGGACGACATGGAGACCAAGTTCCTCGCGAATTTCTTCGACGATGATACCGAGATCTCTATCGGATCGTTGCTCGATGAGAAGCAAAAAGACGGGGAGTTGGTCGACACCTTCGTCAAAAGGTTCCGAAACAAGGCGATGAATTGCCGGGACCCAATCACCGAGGAATTCATCCTCCAAACCTGCCACAATAACCTTTCGCTGGATGTGTTGGAAGCAATGGGCACCGCACCATCCAAGACCTGGAAGGATTTGAAAGTCCGAGGAGAACAAGCTGAGCGTTTCCTTAGGAGAAAGAAGGTGGAGAGAGGCCAACCGGCTACTAATCCTCCGAAGCAGAACTTCAACCAGAAAGGGAAAGGTAAAGCTCATGTTAATGCTGTTGATGCTAACCAGACATTTCAATTGCAACCTTAGCAACAGCAGCAGCAGCGGGCGCCACAATAATCGCAACCGCATTGGTAGCAACGGTCTCAGAAGCAAAAGTCTTCGGAGCCGAGGTTTCCCAAAGTATACTCCTTCAAGGATGATGAAGTTCTCGGCATCTTCAAATATTTGTTGGAAAACAACAAAATCCAGCTGCCAGCGATCGTGGATCATGAAGGAGCCACTAAGGTGACGGACCCGAAGTACTGCGCGTACCACAGAGCGGTCCACCACCCAACGAAGTCTTGCTATCACCTCAAGGACAAGATCCAAGCGTTGATCGATGTAGGAGTCATAACTCCGAAACCAGCTAAGAATGTGGGAGCAAACGCGGTGTCGATTAGTTTTGGATCAGTACCTATAGCTTGGTTTGAGCCAAAGCGTGTCACTAAAGTCGGAATGAAGACGGTGAATGACGACCCGCACGGACAACGCCAAAAGGGACTTGTGCCTCACACAGCCCTAAACGGTGAAATTCTCTGGGTGCACCCCGACCTGATTGAAGATGAACAATGGGCTGGATCGTCATCCAAGAAGAAGTCCAAAGGGAAAGGCAAGTCTTGTTACGGAGTTTCTGCCATCCCGAGTGAAGACGATGAAAGGATCACCGCTTTTCCGTTTTCCGACGAGGAACAGGAGGTCTTTGCGACTCGGAGTGGAAACGAATACCATTTCAAGTATCCATCTCCTGGGAATCAAATAGCTGAACAGGGGGTGACAAAACGGGGACCAGCCAAGATTCTCACAGAACTGGGGGTGATTACAGTTCCCAAACCGGTTGAAGATGCTCGACGACAGCCGGTTGACAAACAGAAAGAAAAGGGGCCCGAGGAGGTCCAGAATCCGAAGCAGTCACGTTTCAGTCATCCGATTAGAAAGGACAAACCGGAGAGTTCAAAAAATCCACGTGCCTTCGACATCATGGCTCAGCTAGCCAATATTCCAGCGCGGATAACGCTGTACGAGTTGCTTTGATTGTCCAAGGAAACTAGAGAAGCCTTGCAAGAAGCCTTGGCCGATTCGGAGGCATTCCTCACCAGGATCAAACCGGCTCCCGAAGAACTGGGAATGTTAGCCCAATAGTGTAATGTGGTGGCCAAGAATCTTCCCTGCATCACCTTCACCAAAGAGGACATGCAGACGAAGAATTCAAATCATGATCGGCCCTTGTACTTCGTCGGGTACATTAGCTCCAGCGAGGTCAACCGAATCCAAGTGGATCCGGGTTCCGCTGTAAGTATTATGCCACTTCGCCTAATGCACAGCCTTGGCATTCCAGTCAGCAAGTTGGCATCTACAGGCACAGTCATTTACGGGTTCAACACCAGCGGGTCAAGACCTTTGGGGAAAATCCGGATAAAGTGCCAGATGGGCGATCTGAAAACGGAGGTCACGTGCTACGTGATTGATGCTGAGACATCCTATAACTTACTATTGGGTCGGCCTTGGATCTATAGTAATGTTATAGTTCCCTCCACCTTACATCAGTGTCTGAAATATGTCGACACTGATTGGAAGGGTCAGGATGGTGGTCGCGGATAAACAGCCATTTAAAGGGTATGAGAATTACTTCACAGATTCTCTCCTTTATGGTAATGAATCCGATACGGAACCATCGATCCAGGGCACGGACAGCGGAGAAGAAGCTGATTCCGAGGCCGGATTCGATTACAATGGTGGTTTTGTTCTAAATGATATTGTACCCTTTGTAATCAATCTCGACGACGAACAGTCGTCAGATGGCGGTTGTAACTGGCAACTTGCCGATATTGAAATAAATCGTGATTTAGAGTATTCCTTGTCTCTTGATGATGCAATAAAGGGATTGTACGATAATCCCAATTTATGTATGCCGCTCCGATCATCTTATGTAACGAAGAAACGCCTCCAGCATTCCTTCGGAACAACTCAGATTATCCCTGCCAAAATGGGAGGGCAAAAGGCAGTGATATACGATAAAGGAGAAAATCTTCCGGTGCCAGATCATTTCCTAAGAGAAGATGAAGATGACGACAAATCTGGTCTGCACTTATCTAAGTATAGTCCGGAAGCGCGTGTGCTCATGGAAAAACAAGGGTACGACTTCACACTCGGAGAGGGTTTATACTTCAATCGAGGTTCTCGTGTCCCAGTCAAAGCGGCGTATGTACCAAAGGGGAAACCAGATAATTATTACCATCACAAGAGAGGCCTAGGCTATGTCTCATCAGATGACAAATGTGGTTGGCAAATCATAGATCAAATTGCCAACAAAGCCAAAGATGGGTATTTGCCAGATTCTTCATCTGAGGATTCAGACACAAGTTTGGGAGAAATGTTCAAGACCTTAATGTCGAACATGACTACAGCTGATCCATCTACGATGGAGGACGACGATCAAATGCAAACGTGGGAGGACCCATGGGTTCATCACCTGAACATGCAATATGGTGATAGGTTCGAACAAAGAGAGCCACCCACCGAAGACGAAGTAGTCCAAATTAATATGGGCGATGAAGCCAATCCAAAGCCCATATTCATCAGTGGTAGTCTCCCCTCAGATGAGAAGGAAGAGTTAATTGCCTTGATCAGAGAGTACATTGATGTCTTCGCCTGGAACTATGAAGACATGCCAGGACTTGACCCCAATGTGGCAATGCACCGCCTCGACATCAAGCCGGATGCCAAACCTGTCAAGCAACAGCAAAGACGGTTTCGTCCGCAGATCATGGAAGCCATCGAGGCTGAGGTTAAGAAGTTGATCGACTCAGGATTTATCCGAGAGGAACAACATCCAGACTGGTTAGCCAACATCGTTCCCGTCATGAAGAAAAATGGCAAGATCAGGATTTGCATCGATTTCAGGAATCTGAACGAAGCTTGTCCGAAAGACGATTTCCCTCTCCCAATCATGGATGTCATTATTGACAATACATGTGGATTCGAAAGAATGTCCTTCATGGACGGCTTTTCGGGTTATAATCAAATCAAGATGCACCCAGACGATGAGAAACATACAGCATTCAGAACGCCCCTCGGTATCTTCTGCTATACGGTGATGCCTTTCGGTCTGAAGAACGCGGGTGCCACATACTAACGAGCGATGACTAAGATTTTCCAGAAGCACCTCAGGAAAACTGTTGAATGCTACGTTGATGATTTGGTGGTAAAAAGCCGCATCAAAGAAGATCACGTCAAAGACTTGAGAACGATGTTTGATCTCATGTGGAGTCATCAATTAAAGATGAATCCCACAAAATCCTTCCTCGGAATGTCCAGCGGAAAATTCCTTGGATTCGTCGTCACCACTAAGGGTATACACATTGACCCAGACAAGGTAAAAGCGATAAATGAGTTGCAACCCTCGAGGAATCTAAGAGAACTCAGAGGATTGCAAGGGCGTTTAGCTTACATCAGGCGGTTCATCTCGAATCTTTTTGGGAAGTGCCAACCATTTTCTAAGCTAAACAAGAAGGGCGTATCATTTATTTGGGATGACGCTTGCCAAAAAGCATTTGAAGATATCAAAGCATATCTGATGAATCCCCCTGTTCTTGTCGCACCAAAATCAGGTAAACCGTTCTTGATTTACATCAAGGCGATGAACCATTCGATAAGTGCTTTATTAGCACAAGACGATGATAATGGTCATGAACAGGCAGTTTATTACCTAAGTCGGACCTTGATAGGTGCCGAGTCTCGGTATCCGATGATCGAGAAAGAGTGTCTCGCATTGGTGTTCGCAGTACAGAAGATGCGACATTACTTGGTGGGCCAGACGATTTACGTCATTGCCAATGTTAATCCGGTACGGGTGTTCATGACTCAACCAGGTTCAATGAATTGGCGGTTAGCAAAGTGGGCTCTCCTCTTGTCCTAGTACGATTTGCACTTCAAACAGCAAAAGTCAGTCAAAGGACAAGCGATTTGTGATCTTTTGGCGGCAAGTCCGACAACAGATACGGTTGAAGTGTATGATGACTTGCTAGACGAAACCCACGAGGTTAACACCACGTCGCACCAACAAGTATGGCAATTATACTTTGATGGTGCTTCGAGAGCAGTTAATAAGGCAGTAACCCCTGGATGTCCTAAAGTCACCTCCGGAGTCGGAGTGGTCTTAGTTTCCCCAGGGAAACACGTGATACCTCGAGCTTACTCACTGACGAATCCATATTCCAATAACGTAGCCGAGTACAATGCGCTCATCATTGGACTCAGTTTCTCCAAGGAGCTGGGGGTAGAGTATCTCGAAGCCTTTGGAGATTCTCAGTTGATCGTCAACCAAGTTCGTGGGGAGTATGAAGTCAGGAACCCAGATCTGATTCCATACCACCAAGAGGCCGTCAGAATGGCAGATTCTTTTGAAGAGTTCTATATCGAATATATCCCGCGTCTCCAGAACGCTTATGCGGATGCAGTGGCAGCCCTAGCAGTATCACTCGCGCAACCGCCCGAAACTGAACTGCTAGTCACAGTAAGATCACACAAACTCTGCATACCCATATACGATATGGAGGTTGAAGAGGAGGATGATAAAAACGAGAACGCCAAAGAGGTGAACTCAACCCAAATCGGGTCTGAGTCCTGAGATTGGCGTTTTCCCATTATTGATTACGTTCAATACGGCATTTTACCCGAGGACGCAAAAGAAAAAGAATCTATTCGCCGAAGAGCTCTGCGGTTCTTTTACAATACCGAGACCCGTACGTTATATCGCCGGGGATATGACGACTTACTTCTCCGATGTCTTTCGAACGAAGAAGCAAAAGAAGTTCTTAAGGAAGCACATGAAGGAGAATGCGGTGCGCATCAGCCTGGTCCCAAGCTGTATGATCGAATCAGAAGAATGGGATATTTCTGGCCAACAATGGTTCGTGACGCGATCGAGTACGCCCGAGAATGTCACGCTTGCCAAGTGCATGCGAATTATATGCACCAACCACCGGAGCGATTACACACATCAACCACGTCTTGGCCATTCGAGACATGGGGTATGGATATCGTCGGTCCCATCTTCCCACCTTCAGTCAAAGGTGATCGATTTATTCTCGCTATCACCGACTACTTTTCAAAGTGGGCTGAAGCCATTCCGCTTAAAGAAGTGAAGACGAACAACGTCATCAACTTTATCAAGCATCACGTCATATACCGACACGGCGTGCCGAGGCGGATCATTCATGACAACGGTCCGCAATTCATAAGAAACGCCTTCATCAGGTTTTGTGACAAATTCAAAATTCAGGATGTTTCGTCGACAGCTTATTACCCCGCTGCGAACGGATTAGCTGAGGCTTTCAACAAGACGATCATCAAGATCCTGTCAAAGCTTGTGAAGACCAATAAGCGAGATTGGGACGACAAACTCGGCGAAGCGCTCTGGGCTTATCGCACCACAATACGCACTCCTACAGGAGCCACTCCATATTCTCTGGTGTACGGATGTGAAGCTGTGCTACCGTTAGAGTTTCAAATCCCCTCCCTTCGGATCGCTCTCGCCACAGAGATGACGATCGAAGAGCAACATTAAAAACGTCTTGAGGAACTCGAAAGGCTGGACGAAAAGCACTTGGAAGCTCAACAACACATCGAGTTCTACCAGGCTAGGATATCCAGGGCTTTTGACAAAAGGGTCCGCCAAAGAAGCTTCAAGGAAGGATATCTGGTCCTCGCTGCCCGCCGACCAATAATCCTCACCTCTAAGAAGAAAGGTAAGTTCGAACCTAAGTGGGAAGGACCGTTTGTAATAGACACAGTCTATTCAAACGGCGCTTACCGCTTAATTTCTTTAGAGGGCATCAGGCAATTAATGCCTATAAATGGGAAGTTTTTGAAAAAGTACTATCCCTAGTACATTCAGGACAACTCATTTATCGGGAAGTTCCTTAAAGAATATTACACTTAATATTCCGAAGGATAACCCAAGTTCATTTTCATCACCAAAATCCTTCACTAATCAATTTCAATTGACAGTGAGTCCACCAAAAGGGTCCACTCTCAATTCGGAGTCCCCTTTCGATAAACGAAAGAACTCTCTTTCTTTTCTCTTTGGTTCAAACCTTCTCATGGTTATAACCGAAGTAGAAATTTCACTTCGATAAACGAAGAACTCTTCTTTCGATCAGATAATCAATCCTATAAAAGGTAAGTTTATCTAGATCGTCCGGATTCTCGGAGTGGAGATCCCACTTCTAGTTTCCTTCTTGCACTGGAAATAGAATATAAAATTCTTCCTTTCCAGAAACAAGGAATAGAATATAAAATTCTTCCTTCCTTGTTCAGGGAATAGAATATAAAATTCTTCCTTCCCACACCAACTCTTTTTCCGAAATTTATCAATTTGGGATTCATCCTAGGAAGTTTATCCCGAATCCTAAGCAGGGATAAGTCTGCGCCTAACACGCGCTGCCGGTTTAGTCTTTTTCCGATTGAAAAAGACACCAGAGTTCGATTCTGGGGTATTTTATTCTGAAACCTAAGTAAGGATAAGTCTGCGCCAAACACGCGTGGCCGGTTAGTTCTTAGCCGTTGAAAAGAACACTCGTCCACATATTCAACATTGTGGTAGGTTGTTATTAATAAC
>BQKN01064023.1:0-32124 GCA_022839385.1 Asparagus kiusianus
ACCGAGCCACCTAGAGGTGGCTCGGTTGCCGAGCCACCTTGGTGGCTCGGTTGCCGAGCCACCTTGGTGGCTCGCCGAGCCACCAAGTGGTGGCTTGGCCACCGAGCCACCTAGAGGTCTAAGCCACCAAAAGTATCTTTCTGGTCTAAGCCACCAACACATTCTCCTCTTGATTCTTTCCACGAACAAAAGGTCCACTTTCAATTCATAGTCTCCTTTCGATAAACGAAAGAACTCCCTTCTTTTCTCTTTGGTTAAACCTCTTCATGGTTATAACCAAAGTTGAAATTTCATTTCGATAAACGAAAAACTCATCTAGATAACCAATCCTATAAAAGGTAAGCTTATTTAGATCTTCCGGATTCTCGGAGTGGAGATCCCACTTCTAGTTTCTTTCTTGCACTGGAAATAGAATATAAAATTCTTCCTTTCCAGAATCAAGGAATAGAATATAAAATTCTTCCTTCCTTGTTCGGGGAATAGAATATAAAATTTTTCCTTTCCCACCAACCATTTTCCAAGAATTTATCAAATTTAGGATTTATCCTAGGAAGTTTATCCCGAATCCTAAGTAGGGATAAGTCTGCGCCTAACATGCGCTGCCGGTTTAGTCTTTTTCCATAGAAAAAGACACCAGAGTTCGATTCTGGGGTATTTTATCCTGAAACCTAAGCAGGGATAAGTCTGCGCCTAACCCGCGCTGCCGGTTAGTTCTTAACCGTTAAAAAGAACACTCGCCCACATATTCAACATTGTGGCAGGTTGTTATTAATAACACCGAAATCCATGCCTTACACGCATGGGGAATTTCATCCTGAATCCTAAGAAAGGATATGCCGACGCCTAACACGCGTCGCCGGTTTAGTCTTTATCCGTAGGAAAAGATACCAGAACCTGATTCTTGGGACCTTTATCACGAAGCCTAAGTAGGGATAAGTCAACGTCTAACACACGTTGCTGGGTAGCCTATTCCCATAACAATGGCAAACTCTACGTATTCGAAGTCGTAGCACAAAGTCTCAGAGAATTCACTCTCTTAGCACAACGTTACATGCGGAGCGGATTTAGACAATCCGCATGCTAGCCCGACTCAAACGGTAGTCGGTAAAGGCTAATCAAATCCGTTGAAGGCTGAGGGTTAGCCAAAAATCCTAAAGTCAACGCCTAACACGCTCTGCCGGGTAGCCTATTCCCGTAACAAATGGTAAAGCCTATGTATTCAACATCATAGGATAAAGTCCAAGGGAATTCATTCCTTTAGCACAACGGTACATGCGGAACTGATTAAAACAATCCGCATGTAAGCCCGATTCAAACGGTAATCGGTAAGAGCACGTCAAATCCGTTGAGGGCTGAGGATTTGCCAAAAATCCTGAGACAACGTCTCATACACGTTGCTGTTTAGTCTTTTCACAGGAGAAAGACGAAGTCTACGTATTCAATATCGTAGCACTAAAAGAGTTAACTCTTTTAGCTTAACGTCACATGCGGAACGGACTTAAACAATCTGCATGCTAGCCCGACTCAAACGGTAGTCGGTAAAGGCTTATCAAACCCGTTGATGGCTGAGAATTTGCCAAAAATTCTATAAATATGAGTCATTGACGCATCAACTCCGTAGGTTGGTCTCGTGACTCGAGTATCCGCCACGCTCCAATTCCTTAAGAGCTTAAACTGTGTATACTCCAGCAGACGTACGAGTATAAACTGTGTCGAACGCCGGACAACGCGTCATAATGAAGCTCGAACGCCGGACAACGCGTCACAATGAAGCTCGAACGCCAGACAACGCGTTGCAAATGAAGACTCAACGCTAACAATCGATGGTCAGTTCTATGTTGAAACAGCACGCACGAACTAAAGATAATAAAAAATCAGGAGTTAGCTTCAAGTTTGAAATTCCGACAACGGTCAGACAATAAATGCAGCACCGGAACCCTTGCAGACATTCGACAAAACACCGAATAGCCTGGAGGATTGAAGGAATCAAGAATAGAAGCCATTCCAAACATCCCGTCATAACCGATTGAAGGTTGGGACAATCATATCCAAAGTATTCCAGACTCTTTTATAAAATAATGAGGCTGAAATACTTTGGAGGGGGTATCTGTAGGCGTATAAAACTTCTTATAGGTCCCTTAACACAGCTCGACACGGTGATTCGACAAACCAACGAACCATCGGGCGATGAATCCAAGAATGATCGTTAAACCACAACACCGAAGCCAAGTGAGACGCAACGAAGCGGATTAACGAGGCAACGAGGTTAACGAATTGCACGCAAACAACGGAATACTTCCAATCGCATGCCTAATCAAGCTAACGGGTCTATGAATCAACGAATCATCCAACCGTAGAGTTCACCACATCAATCAAGATCGGGAACGGACTCGAACGAATCAAGATCAAATCAAGATCGGATCCGAACTCAAACACCAAATCGGATTTACTGCCAAATCAGGATCCGAACTACCAAATCAGGATCCGGACTACCAAATCAGGATTCAGATCAACAAATCAGAGTCCAGATCAACAATGAGGTTCGGATTAACTGCAAAATCGAAAAACGGGCGAAGAGGCAAAACACCAAACACCTGGAAGGCTCGGCGAAAGCCAAGTCACCAAGGTGGCTCGTCAAGCCACCAAGGTTCGGCTAAAACCGAGCCACCAGGAGGTGGCTCGGTGGCCGAGCCACCTCCTGCCGAGCCACCAGGTGGTGGCTCGGTGCCTCGGCCACCTTCGGGTGGCTAGGTGCCTCGGCCACTTGGTCTAAGGCACAGCCTTGAGTGCCTATAAATAGGACTTGAAGGCTCATTTGTGAGGGGTTAGAATTTTTTGGAGGCGAAGCTCTGCTGAATTGAGATCTCAACCTCGAAGTTTCGAAGCTTTGAAGACTTGCTCTTTCAGATCCGATGCTCGGCGATCGTCCACGCCAAATAAGGTAGGAGTTCGAGAGGGATCAGATCTTAGATCTACACAGTTATCCTCCGGATCAAAGCTTGGTCTTTGATCCCGAGAAGAGTATCGATTTCGCTTGGTCGATTTCGATTACTTCGGGCGATTATTTCCTTGGTGAACTAATCCCCCCGGCTATTATTTCCTTGGTGAAATAATACCCGTTATACTGTGTAGATCCGACCGGATCTAGATCGCGTGGTGGTCCACGGATTAACCCCGGTGCAGGCAAAGAACCCACAAAAGCAAGAGACCGTAAAACAGGATCTTGCGATTTGTTCGACAAATAAGGAAAGTAGTAATTTTTATTTTTCTTTGATTTTGTTATAACCGGATCTTATAAAAAGAGAGGATCTTTTGTAATCGAAAAATAGTTACTTGAGAGAACAATGAACTCAATGAAGAAAGCAATTTTTCCCGCGAATAATCTGATTAACATCACTATCTAAGTCACGAAAACTTATTTGACGTCGACAAGTGTATGAAGTGAGTCGACGAACCGTGTGAAGCAACAAACTTTAGAATAACAAAAACACAAACTGATCGGGAGCTACACGTCACTTACAAAACACAAAGCATCTTTCATATCCCACATGTCATTCAACTATAGGAGCTTGTAGATCTTCTTGTCATCTTTCCAACGCATATTGAATCATACAATTCCGAGTTCGGACGATGAAAATAAGATAAAAACGGACGGGATGCGCAGAACGGCGCCCAAGTGCCTAACTGACCCACGTGGTGATGGGTCGCCACAATCTGACCCGCACGGCGGTGGGTCGGTGCCATTCGACCCATGCGGCGGCAGGTTAGAACGAGCCGACCCGTGCCTACGTGGGTCACATTGGTCCGTCTCGTGCCCAGAACTGCATGTATCCTCTAAAACGCGTTTCTAGGCTATTCGATCGGTTTCTTCTGTTCCAGAGGTTCCTAACTACCTAGATACCATCTACAAATGTGGTTAGCCCATTATTGATTGAAGATAAGCCAAATCACTCATTCTTATCCAAATACCTCCCAAACGAAGCCTATAAATACAGGTCTAGGGGCTCATTTCATAGGGCGGAGATCAAGAGGGTGAAACATTACTGAATTAGAGAATGGAGCCACGAATTTACAGCAAGGGTTAGCAGATCTTAGCGAGTTCCTGTGCATAAAGAGTGGAGTTCGAGAGATTTGAGACCCGTTCCTCCGGATTTAAGCTTAGTCTTAATCTCGAGAAGAGCCGTAATCTCGCTTGGTCAGGATTACCGCTGTAGCGATTACTTCCTTCGTGAAGTAAGAGCTTTGATTAACTTAATCTGTAAACCAGATATGATCCGAGGTGGTCTATGGATATTAACGTCCCTGGTATAGGCAAAGTTCTCACGCAAGCAGCAGGTGATAAACGTCCGTTGTGCTGTTTGACAAGAGTTGTACTATTTTATATTTTCATTGTATAAGTCGATCTTATAAAAAGATCTACTTTTCTCATTTATTTGAGTTTATTGTAATGACCAAAGTTGTTATAGATTCATGACAATGAAAACATTAACTTTTGACCCAAACACGCTAGCAACCACAGTGGGAGACAACAGCCTTTCTGCGAAGGCTGATGTGTTGTAACCTCGGATTCGGATCCCGGTTGACGTAGAGGTCAAGTACGAGTTCGACCAGGCCAAGTTCGAGGAATATCTATCATCCTCCTTCTCCAGATCCTCTGCCTCTCGTAAGCGCAGGAATATCAACATCCTCGTTGCTGTTGCAATCACGTCTTGTGCCTCTAACGAGGTCGGATCTGCAGGTCTGGACTCCTCAATCAAGGAGATAGCCGCTGGAGGCGCGCCCACTTTATCGAAGAGAGCTCACTAAAGGTAGCGCTAATGCCTCACGTGCCATTTCACTAAAGCTTTGGAGCCTGTAGACGGGATCCGTTACGAAGCGGATCTGAAATTCAAGGAGCATCGGGCGCCCCAACAGCGGACGAATGAGCAACCCTCCAAGTCCTCAACGAAGGAATGGATCCAAGTCAGAAGGACTAGTTCAACCCTTGAAGAATGCATCCAGAAGCACCGTGTACTGCTTGCGCACGCGCGAATTCTTGTGCAAAAGGCACAAAAGATACAGAAGAAGGACATAGCCAAGAAACAACCAAAACTGCATCAAACTTGGAGGCCAAAGTATAAAACATCGGCCAAAAAGATCAAAAAATACAGGTCTCTCAATTCTGACCTTCCCAGTCATGGGTCACTCAGGTCTGACCCTCCCAGCCGTGGGTAACTCAGGGCTGACCCTCCAAGCTACGGGTTACCCAAGTCTGACCCTCCCAGTCAAGTCTGGCCCTCCCAACCGCGGGTCACTCAGGTCTGACCCTCCAAGCCGCGGGTCACTCAGGTCTGACCCTCCAAGTTACGGGTCACTCATGTCTGACCCTCCCAGCTGTGGGTCACTCATGTCTAGCCCTCCCAACCGCCGGTCACTCAGGTCTGACCCTCCAAGCCGTGGGTCACTTAGGTCTAACTCTCAAAGCTGCGGGTCACTCAGGTCTGACCCTCCAAGTTACGGGTCACTCATGTCTGACCCTCCTAGCTGCAGGTCACCCAAATCTGACCCTCCCAGCCATGGGTCACCAAGGTCTGACCCACGTCAGGGCCGAGATAGGAGACACTATGCACCTATTTTTTCTGATTCCGTCGAGTTCCGCCCCTGCTCTGATTGACCCAATACTTCTATTGAAGCCTTGTGGCAGTGTAGACTTGTTCAAAAGTAGGAAGCCAATGGCGGATCATCTGGGTCCTTTGCCCAAGGATCGAGGTAAAGTTTTGATCAAAGAGTGCTTGGGTCCGGTGACTGAACATCGAGCAACTACTCGAGTTGGGGGTCGCACACACCCTCTCAATAAGTTAGAGCCTTTCTATAATGGGAAAACTCATGTAACTGATCACCTCGGACTGCAAGTCAGTATCCAGGAGCCCGTTAAGGTCCGGCGCTCACGAAAGCGTGGCTCCAAACATGTGACTCTTGAGAACGCCATCAAGGCAACAAGTCCTCAGAAGGAAACGTGTTCTTTAGACGATGATATTATACCTGAGAAGTCATTCCAACACGCGATAGATTGCTCCAGTCATCATGCCGATAAGTTGTACTATAGGGCTGGGGGTACGAACAGATCTCGAAAGAGAGATACCCGGGAGATGGACATTTATTATCCGTGCGTCAAACTTATCAGGGTAGTATTATTAGTGTGTAGTTGCCCTAAGATCGCTCCGCTGTGGGTCTCGGTATTCGAGAGGATCTCCGACGGAATGGCTAAGTCCAAACCAAAGCGTCTCCGTAAGAAACGATCGGTCGTTCAAGGTGGCGAACTTCTAGAAGTCACGATAAATATGGATGACAAGAAAAAGTCGACTCAACCTTCTAGTTCTGATCTACTTATATCTCATCGTCTAACCCGATTGCGATCAGGAACCATTAGACAAAGAGATTATCAGAGAATGCAGAGGGGATTATCCTCAGATGATAAAGCATCAGATACAAACTCTGTAGTCTAGGACAATCCCGTAAAGTGTTTATGATTAACACCGAGCAAGTGGTCAATATCATCGAGGATGCCTTGGCTAAGCAAAAAGAGAACTTCAAGTTCAAAATGAAAATGGCTATGCTACGGATGAGGAAAGAGCATGACCAACAGATCCGAATCTTGTCGAAACAGATAGGTGAATCTAGTCATCGCAACAATGTTAGCGATTCAGATATAGATGAACACCTTAATGATGATAACCCTCTCATTGACCAGAACGCTGGGGGTGCCCTACTAAAGATAACGACATTGGGGTGGTCCCACCGAAGATGATAATAACGGGGGTGGCCCTGTTGTTCCTCTCAAAAATCGTCCAAAGCATGATACAGACGAGGATGAGAAGACGGAAGATCTCGAGAGCAAAATCTACGCTCTGATGTCTGCTCGAGAGGTGAAAAAAATTGGTATTCCATGTCCTTACCAAGGAGAGTTGGACTCAATAGCATACTCGGCGAAGTTCAACCTAGTTAACTTCACGCCGTTCGACGGGAAGAGTTCACCCATTCAGCATCTAATCTACTTCAAGTCTCTCTTGGGTATGATCTCTGGCAATGAGGCATTGATGGTTCGGTCATTCGTTGGCACCCTTCACGGGCCTGCCTTCGATTGGTACCACCGTCTCAAGCATGGAAGCATTAACAGCTGGGAAGACATGGAGAGCTTTTTCCTCACTCACTTGTTTGATGATGATGTTGAGGTGTCAATGAGGACACTCTTCAATGAGAAACAAGAAGATGATGAGATGGTTGATGACTTCGTCAAGCGCTTCCGGAATAAAGCAATAAACTTCCGAGATCTGATCACAAAGGACTTCATCCTCCAAACCTATCACAACAACCTCTCTTTAGATGTGTTAGAAGTTATGGGAGTGACACCGTCCAATACCTGAAAAGAGTTAAAAATACACGGAGAGCAGGCCGAACGCTTCCTCATAAGGAAGAAGGCCAAGAGAAGCCAACCGACGACTAATCCTCCGAGCTCAAACTTCAACTCCCGTGGTAAGGGGAAGGCACCTGCAGAAGTTGTTGACGTTAATCAGACGTCGTAACCACAACCCCAAAGATAGCAAAAGACTTCAGATCCCAGACTCCAAAAAGAGTTCTCCTTCAAGGACGAAGATGTTCCAGCCATTTTCGAGTCCCTCCTTGTAAATAACAAGATTAAGCTACCACCTATCGTAGATCAGGAGGAAGCTGACAATACTACGGATCTGAAGTACTATACGTACCATAGGAGGATCCTTCATCCTACCAAGGCTTGCTTTACTCTCAAGAATAGCATCAAAACCTTGGTTGAAGCCGGCGTCATAACGTTCAATTAAGTTGAATGAAGACTCCGATAAGTATAAGAGTATAAACTGCTCCTTCTGACAATCTGAAGAGTATACAAGTATAAACTGCTTCTCGATCCTCCAACAGATGTATGATATTAAACTGCTTCCTGCATACTCTAATAGGTATATGAGTCTAAACTGTTTTCTACCTTTGACGTGAAGTTCCTGAAGAATTTTATACATAATATTCTTAAGGATAACTCGATCACGCAACCGAGTTCAATATCAGACCTAATTTTGCAAAAAGCTGGGGGTGGATAATTCATGTAACGGGAAGTTCCCGAAAGAATTCTATATAGTGTATTCTTAGGGATAACCCGATCACTACAAGAAGGTGATGAATAAGAAACTTCCACTGAAACTCTCACTACGTCTGCGCACTCAACACTCCCATTATTAGAGTTCGGACATAGTACTCGGAATTTTAATCTCCTAATCATTGACAATTGTCAAACCTCTCCGTGTTAACTATTTGTCACTTAACACCAGGAACTCCCTTTGAGTGATTTGTACGAATCAACACTCCCACTGTAATTTGAACTCCCACTCTCACTGTTCATTTGGTCAAACCTTCCTACAGTTAGGACCAAAACCAAAATCCCCTCTTGATTCCTTCCATGAATGAGAGGTCCACTTTCAATCCCAATTGGTCAAACCTTTAAACAGTTAGGACCAAAATCAAAATCCCTTCTCGATTCCTTCCATAAATGAGAGGTCTACTTTCACTCCCACTTGGTCAAACCTTTAAATAGTTAGCACCATAACCAAAATCCACTCTCGATTCTTTCCATGAACGAGAGGTCCGCAAATTGAACGATCAAATCTTTAACAATTAGGATCACTCAAACCCTCCATTTGGTCAAACCTTCCTACAGTTAGGGTTACCTTAAACTCCTATTTGGTCAAACCTTCCTACAGTTAGGGCCAAAACCATAATTCATTCTCGAAAAATGAGAAATTCATCGTTAGTTCGGTATCAAACCTTCTGACAGTTAGGATTATCCGGTTCTTTTTGATTCTCGGAGTGGAGATCCCACACTTAGTTTCACATTCTCGAATTCTTAAGGTGGAGAACCCACTTTGAGTTTCCGTTGGCAACTAGAGATAGAATATTAAATTCTTCCTCTTTAGTTTTGGGAGATAAAATATAACATTCTTCCTCTTCCACATCGGGTTTGTCTTTGCCCCAAGAGAAGACACAATATTTCAACATTACAACTCCTAAAATCTGTGCTTCACAAGCACGGGGAATTTTATCCCGAATCCTAAGGAGGGATAAGTGAACGTCTAACACGCGTTGTCGGTTTAGTCTTTCACCGATTAAAGAAGATACCAGAATCCGAGTCTGGGGAATTTTGTCCCGAATCCTAAGAAGGGATAAGTCAGCGCCTAACACGCGTTGTCAGGTAGTCTATTCCTGTAAGAAAGACAAAGTCTACGTATTCAATATCGTAGCACTAAGAGAGTTAACTCTCTTAGCACAACGTTACATGTAGAACGGACTTAAACAATCCGCATGCTAGCCCGACTCGAACGGTAGTCGGTAAAGGCACGTCAAATCCGTTGAAGGCTCAGGGTTTGCCAAAAATCCTAAGTTCATGTCTAACACACATCGCCGGGTAGTCTATTACTGTGAGAAAGACGAAGTCTACGTATTCAATATCGTAGCACTAAGGGAGTTAACTCTCTTAGCATAACGTTACATGTGAAACGGACTTAAACAATCCGCATGCTAGCCCGACTCAAACGGTAGTCGGTAAAGGCTCATCAAACCCGTTGAAGGCTGAGGGTTTGCCAAAAATCCTATAAGTGTGAGAGTCATTGACGCACCAGCTTTATTAGTTGGTCTCGTGGCTTGAGGATCCAACAATTTTAGAATAAGATCCCTACATGCAGATGGATCAACTTTAACAGTTGGTCCTGCAGTCTTAACATTTGGGACCGCCACGCTCCAACACCTTAAGAGCTTAAACTTTGTAGACTCTAGTAAATTTACGAGTATAAACTGTGTCAACGCTGATCGACGCGTAATCCTAGGTCAACGTCGATCAACCATTACGATGAAAGTCAACACCGGGCGATCCGAAACCCTAAGGTCAACATTGGTCAACATGTAACCCTAGGTTAACACCATTTAACGCGTTGTGATGAAAGTCAACGCCTAGCGACCCGAAACCCTAAGGTCAATGTCGGTCAACGTGTAACCCTAGGTCAATACCGGTCAACGCATTACAACAAAGGTTAACGTCGGTTAATACGTTATAGTAAAAGTCGAGGGCGGTCAACGCATCGATGGTTTCACCAAAATAAGGCTAAGGAAAAATTCTAGATTAAAGGATGATTCTAGCAAGTTCAATCGCACTCAGATATGAATTTCTGACGAAGATGATCAGTTAAAAATCAACTCAATGACACGAGCTAAATTCAGAAACTTACGCATCAACTTCAGTTCAAGATTTCGACAACGGTCAGACGATAAACACAGTGTCGGAAGAACTTCATCTATTCGACAAACACTGAATAGACTGAAGGGTGAAGAGGTCAAGAATTGAAGCAGTTCATAGGTCCCTCTACGAGATTGAGGAAAGGCCTATTTTATGCAAAGCATTCCAGACTCTTCTATAAATAAAACGAGACTGAAACACTTTGGAGGGGGTATCTGTAGGCATCTAAAAATGTCTATAGGTTCTCGTACGTAGCTTGAGATAGAAAGAAGATGATGAACATCACTATCCAAGTTACGAAAGCTTATTTGACGTTGATAAGCGCATGAAGTGAGTCGACGAACCGTGTGAAGGAACGAAACTTTAGAATAATGAAAACACGAACTCATCGAGAGCTATGCGTTTCTTACAAAACATGAAGCATCTTTCATATCCCACATATCATTCAACCATAGGAGCTTGTAGATCTTCTTGTCAGATTTCCAATGCATATTGAATCGCACAATTCTGAGTTTGGATGATGAAAATACGATGAAAACGGACGGGACATGCAGAACGGCACCCAAGTGCCTAACTGACTCGCACGGCAATGGGTTGGCGCAATCCGACCCGCACGGTGGCGGGTCAGCGCCATTCGACCCATGCAGTGGCGAGTCAGTGCCATCCGACCCACGCGGCGGTGGGTCAGCATGAGCCGACCCGCGCCTACGCGGGTCACATCGGTCCGTCTCACGCCCAGAACTGCCTGTAACCTCCAAAACACGTTTCTAGGCTGTTCGATCGGTTTCTTCTGTTCCAGAGATTCCTAACTGCCTAGATATCATCTACAAATGTGGTTAGGCCATTATTGACTGAAGATAGGGCCAAATCACTCATTCTTATTCAAATACCTCCCAACCGAAGCCTATAAATATAGGCCTAGGGGCTCATTTCACAGGGCGAAGATCAAGAGGGTGAAACGCTACCGAATTGAAGATTGGAGCCACAAATTTATAGCGAAGGTTAGCAGATCTTAGCGAATTCCTAAGCATAAAGAGTGGAGTTCAAGATATCTGAGACCCGTCCCCTATTCCTTCGA
Organism: Asparagus kiusianus; assembly: GCA_022839385.1. Taxonomy (NCBI): domain Eukaryota; kingdom Viridiplantae; phylum Streptophyta; class Magnoliopsida; order Asparagales; family Asparagaceae; genus Asparagus; species Asparagus kiusianus. The sequence goes on from BQKN01064023.1 coordinate 11,370, forward strand.
ATTTAAGCTTAGTCTTAATCTTGAGAAGAGCTGTAATCTATCTTGGTCGGGATTACCGCTACTACGATTACTTCCTTTATGAAGTAAGAGCTTTGATTAACTTAATCTATTAACCGGATCTCATCCGTGGCGGTTTACGAATATTAACATCCTCGGCACAGGCAAAGTTCCCACGCAAGCAGCGGGTGATAAACGTCTGTTGCACTATTTGACAAGAGTTATACTATTTTATATTTTTATTGTATAAGTCGATCTTATAAAGAGATCTACTTTTCTCGTTTATTTGAGTTTATTATAACGACCAAAGTTGTAATAGATTTAAGACAATGAGAACATCAACTTTTGACCCAAACAGGGGTATCATCAGGTAAATTCCTAGGATTTATTGTAACATCCAAAGGAATACATATGAACCCTGAAAAAGTGAAGGTCATCCAAAAAATGCCACCTCTGAGAAATATCAATGAATTCAGAGGCCTACAAGGACGAATGGCTTATATCCTTAGGTTTATAACCAACCTATCAGGAAAATATCAACAATTTCAAAGAATAATGAAGAAAGGTGTCTTATTTTTTTAGGATGATGCTTGCCAAAAAGCCTTCAATAAGATTAAGGGTTATCTCACAAAGTCGCCGATTCTAACCGCACTAGTATTAGGAAAACTTTTCTTGATTTAAATCAAGGTAATGGATCACTCTCTTAGAGCACTCCTCGCCCAGAAGAACGACAGTAATCATGAGCAAGAAATTTACTACCTTAGTCATACTATGATTAATGTCGAACACCATTATAATCTAGTGGAAAAGGAATGTTTAGCATTAGTCTTTGCAATTCGAAAGATGTGATACTACCTCATTGGTTAATCCATCCTCATTTTAAGAGTCAATCCTCTACGGATACTTATGATGAAACTAGGATCATTGAATTCCAGGCTAGCCAAGTGGGCGATACTGCTTTCACAATACGATATGATGATTGTTCCGTAGAAATCGGTCAAAGAACAAGTAATAGTCAACTTTTTGGCGGAGCATCCCATCCTCGAGTTTTCTAAGCTTTACAAAGAAATTTTAGATGAAGTTTTTGATTCAAATGCTACTTCAGATCAATAAATATGGCAACTTCTCTTTGACGGTGTGTCAAGACACAACCATAAAGGAGTACTTATTGTAGGAGTGGGGGTAGTTCTAATTGATCCTCATGGACAAGTTCTCCCTTGGGCCTACTCATTGACCGAACCATGCTCTAAAAATATAGCCAAGTATAACGCCCTTATAATCAGTTTACGACTTGCTCAGGACATGGGCATTAAATACCTTCAAGCTCATGGTGATTCTAAGCTAATTGTTAATCAGATCAAAAGGGAATATAAGCTCCACCACAATGACCTCATATCCTACTACAAAGCAGCAATGAAGCTTGCTCAATCATTCGAAGGTTTCTACATTAGCTATATAGTTCTCCTCAAAAATACTCATGTGGATGCTTTAGCATCCCTTGTAGACAGACTAACTTTGCCACCTAAATTCACCATGTGCAACACTATGGCTAGCCATCAACTATGTTTCTTAGAACAAATCCTTGAAACTAATGAAGTGTGTGTCATGCCAACTCTCTTTAAAAATAATAATTAGCATTTCCCAATCATTAACTACATATTGCATGTAATACTCCTTGATAGTCCGAAGTAAGTAATCTCTATTCAAAGAAGGGTGTCACGATTCTTCTATGATTCTGCTACATAGACTTTATACCGATGATCATTTGATGTTGTATTGCTCTGATTCTTATCACCAAGTACAACTTGAGTAGCACTCAAAAAAGCCCATGACGATATATGTGGAGCTCACCAATCAGGTCCTAAACTTTATAATCGACATCATCACCTCGAATACCACTGGCCGACGATGATAACAGATACAGTAACATATCCTAAGCGATATCATGCATGTGAAGTCAATGCTAATTTTCTCCACCAACCCCCAAAAAAGTTGCATTTGACCATCACCTCATGACCATTCGAAACATGGCGCATAGACATTATTAGACCAATTAGTCCACCATCTACCAAAGGTGATCGATTCATCCTAGCAATCACTGATTACTTCTCCATATGGCCGAAGCTATTTTGCTCAGAGAATTCAAGACATCTTAGGTGATCAAAGTCTTGAGACATCACATGATCCACCGATTCAATTTCCCTAGATGGATCATTCACAACAATGGTCCATAGTTTATCAGTTAACCGTTCTTTAAATTCTACAATAAGTTTAGAATTCAAAACGTGGCTTCTATGCCACACAACCCAACTACTAATGGTCTAGCTAAATCTTTTAACAAAACCATCATCAAACTTTTGAAGAAGTTTGTCTCCTCTAATAAACAAGATAAGGATGAGGAGCTTGTAGAGTGTTTATGGCTTATCGAACGATAGTCCACACACCTACTTACGAAAGACGAAGCACCCATCGTGTCCTATTCTCCACACATGATTCAATCATGAGAGCTTGTAGATCTCCTCGTCATCTTTCTAATGCATTCTGGATCGCGTGATTCTGAGTTCAGATGATAAAAATACAGCGAAAATGGACAAAGCGCCCGAGACTAAGCCCTGAGCCAAACCGAGACACCACATGGTGTCTCGGCCAAGCCGAGACACTCATGGGTGTCTCGGCTCTTGGCTTGGCTGAGACACTCTCAAGTGTCTTGGCCAAGCCGAGACACTCACAACTGTCTCGGCCACGCCGAGACACCCGCGGGTGTCTGCAACCCAAAAAAGCTGATTTTAGCTGTTTTTGGCGGTTTTTTGACCGTTAACCACCTGGATTTGCATCAACTGATAAAATTTTATCCATAAACATGGTTAAGTGGTTACAACTAAGGATAAGAGGGAATCAGCTGTTTTTATCCAAAAACAGAGGTTCCGAAGCTTATAAATACAGCCTAGGGCCTTCATTTTTTTAGATCTGGAATTCTCGAACGTTGGCGAAGCCCTGCCGAACTAAAGACTAAAGGAGCACGAATTTCAGAAGAGAGGAGGAGATCGATCGAGTTCTTCGGTGTAGGAAAGAAGAGTTAGTCACATCTGCAGTTCCCGTGTTCTTTCCTTAAGATTACCCCATTGCGGTAATCTTATGAAGAGTAATTATCTCATTGTTGCTGAGATAATTGCTTTAGCTTCTTGATTCCTTCGCGAATCAACGAAGCTTTGGATCTGATCTAATCGTCAGGTGGTCTACGGATATTGACATCCCCGTCACTGACTAAGAACCCACGCAAGCAAGAGTCGATAAACGAATCTTGTGTTTATTTTCGAGAGAGTTGTATTTTTTATTATTTGAATTTGTTGTAATTGACTAAAGTTATAATGAAATCAATCACGAAGGCCACTTTCGAAGGAAATAAGCTGGTGACCACAGTGGGAGCCAACATCCTCTCTACAGAGGCTGTTTTGACGCAACTGGCGATCAAGATCCCGGTGAACAAAGTGGTCAAATATGAATTCGACCAGCAGAAGTTTGAAGAGTATCTCTCTTCCTCCTCTTCTAGATCCGCCTCTCCCCACAGGCATAGGAAGGCCTCCTCTTCTAGGAATGCTCGCTGGACTTCAGGCTCAAAGATCCTAGATCCTCTCACCGCCACTGCACTTACACCTCACGACGCCCCTCTATCGTCCAACGAGGTCCAAGCTGTAGATCTGGGTCTCCCCTCCAGCAAAAGCTTAGCTGGTGAAGACGTGTCAGCTCTGTCGAAAAGAGTATGCCAAAGACGATGCCAACGCCTTGCACGTTAACTTGCCATGGCTTTGGAGCTAATGGACGGGATCCGCTATGATGTGGATCTGAAATCTAGGCAGCACCGAGAACAACAACGGTGAGTAAACAACCCCTCCTCCAAAGTAGAGAAGAATGAATGGGTTCACGTCAAAAAGACCCGCTCTACTCTTGAGGAGTGAATCTGGAAGCGCCACGCATTGCTCGCACACGTCCAAGAACTTTTGCAAAAAGCAAAAGAAATGCAGAAGGAAGAGGCGGTTATAAATTCGCCCAAGCATAAACGGGTGTGGGTGCCGATGGCAAAGTCAGCACCTAAGGCAAAAGTGGATGAAGTCACCATCGGTCTTCATCAACTTCAGATCTCGTTTCCCCTATCCCGTACTTCCGACGGAGCCATACAGTAGCATAGATCTCACCAAATTCAGAGTTTCTCTGAAAGACCACATTGGTCCTCTCCCCGAAGATCGAGGTAAAGCACCTGTGAAGGAGCGATTGGGGCCGTTAAAAGATTCCTAAATAACAATTCAAGCTGGGGGTCATACTAATCCCCCAATAACAACAAAGGGAAAGCCTCTATGACCGACCGCATCAGATTGCGAGTCGAAGTTCAAGAGCCTGTTAGAGTTTCACGCTCACGAAGGTGTAAGTCTGAACGCATGACTCTTGGAGGCGCCAATGAAGCGTCATATCCCCAGAGGGAAATAGGTTCATTCGGTGATGATGTTATACCTGGGAAGTCGTGCCAACATACGATGGGTTGCTCCGGTCATTAGACTGACGAGTTGTACTATCGGGCTGGGGGTGCGAATAAATCCCGAAAAAGAAATACCTGAGACACGGACTTGCACTGTCCGTGTGCTTAGATAATCAAGGAAGTGTTGTCAGAATGCTACTGCCATAAGGGCCCACAAAGGATTTCAGTGTTTGAAAGAATCTCCACCAGAACATCCGAGGCTAAGCCGAGACGTTTTCATAGAAGAAGGTCAACCGACACAAGTAACGAGCTCTCGCGAGTTACTATCAACATGGTCGACAAAGGCAAATCCGTGCGATGCTTCAGTCCTGAACCTTTTACAGAAGTATCTCAACGCATGCCTTGGCTATGATCTGGAACTGTCAGACCTAGACCTAGAAGATCACGATCCTCGGATGATGAAACCTTAGATGCTTGCTCAGTGTTGGCCTCTGATGATACAGCATCCAATATAGGACAATCTTATGAATCATTCATAATTAATGCCGAACAAATAGCTAAAATTCTTGAGGAGGCTTTAACCAAGCAGAAGGAGAATTTTAAATTTTAAATGGAGATGGCTATGCAGGAAATTAGAGATATGCATAGCCAATAAATTACGGCACTGACGAACCAGTAGGGAGAGTCCAGCCGTCATAATAATCCTAATCAGGTTGACAATGATCGAGAAGCTAACGAGAACGCCAATATGAAAACTCCTCCCGTTGATAACAACGTTGGGGGTGAATCCTCAGATGATAACAATATCAAGGAAGACCACATCACTTCTCCCTATAATCGCTCAAAGAAAGATATGAGCGAGGATAAGAAGATGAGGGTCTTGGAGAGAAAAATCAATGCGTTGATGAGTGCTTAGGAGATAAAGAAGTCAGGAATACCCTATCCATAACCGAGGGAATGGGAGTCAATCCCATACCCAACAAAGTTTAATCTGATTAACTTCACACCGTTCAACAGGAAGGGTTCCCCCACCAAGCATTTGATATATTTCAAGTCCTATTTGGGATAATCTCTGACAATGAACCTTTAATGGTACGGTCATTCGTGGGTACTCTTCGTGGAGCGGCCTTCGATTAGTATCGCCGCCTCAAGCCGGTGAGTATCAACAGTTGGGATGACATGAAAGACATGTTTCTTATAAATTTCTTCGATGATGATACCAAAGTTTCAATCGGAATGTTGTTTGATGAGAAACAGAAGGATGGAGAGTTGGTGGAGAATTTCATTAAAAGATTATGGAACAAGGCGATAAATTGTCGAGATCCGATCAGTGAAGATTTTATCCTCAAGACTTGTCATAACAACCTTTCACTAGATATCCTAGAAGCTATGGGAATTACAGCATCTAAGACTTGGAAGGACTTGAAAGTGCAAGGAAAAGGAGCCGAACGTTTCCTCAAAAGGAAGAAGGCCGAAAGAGGTCAAACGGCGGCTAATACCCCGAAGCAGAATTTTGTTTCTCAAGATAAAGGGAAAGCCCAAGCAAATGCGGTGTATGCGAACCAGACATTCGAATTGCAACTACAACAGCAACAACAAACCATAAAATGGGCCTCAATAATCGCAATGGCAATAGAGGTCATAAAAACCAAAGACTACCGAACCAAAATTTCCGAAAGTTTATTCTTTCAGGGAGGACGAAGTTCCTGGTCTCTTCAAACACCTTGTGGAGAATAACAAAATCAAGTTACCTCTAATCCAGGATCAGGAAGACGCTAAGAAGGATAACGACCAGAAATTATGTGCATTCCACAGAGTGGTGCATCATCCTACTAAATCATGCTACACCCTTAAGGATAAGATCCAAGCGTTGATCGATGTTGGAGTCCTTACGGTGAAATCGGCCAAGGAGAAGATGGTGGGTGCAATACTGTGTCAATTAGCTTCGGATCTGTTCCTTTGAATTGGTTCTAGTTTGAACCAGTAATAAATGTAGCGGTGAAGACCGTCAACGATGTTCCTCACAAACAACGCCAGAAAGGACTTGTGCCATACACAACCCCAAATGGTGAGATTCTCTGGGTCCATCCTGATCTGATCGAAGATGAACATTAGGCAGGGTTGTCATCTAGGAATAAATCAAAGGGGAAAGGAAAGTCCTGTTATGGAGTTGCAGCTATTCCAGAAGATAATAATGAAGGAATTCTCACTTTCCCACTCTTCGAAGATGAGCAAGAGGTCTTCGCTACCAGGAGTGGAAATGAGTACCATTTCAAGTATCTGAGTGCTTTCGATCAATTGGCTAAACAGGGGGTAACTAAAACCATTCCCTCCAAGACCTTGGTGGAAATGGGGGTGGCACGATTCCCCCAGCACCAGTTGAAAAGACTCAGCAAAAGCTAAAGGAGAACGAGCCGTTATACCAAGAGGGCCAGAACCTAAGGTAGTCTCGATTCAATCAACCGATTGGGAGAGACAAACCGGGGAGCTCGAACACTCCATAGCGCTTCGATATTATGGCGCAGTTAGCTAATATACTGGCTAGAATAACTCTATACGAGCTACTACGTCTTTCGAAGGAAACAAGGGAAGCACTACAAGAAGCCTTAGCCAACTCTGACGTTTTCTTGACTCAGATAAAACTATCCCCTGAAGAATCAGAGCCTTCAGTGCAGCATTGTAACCTCACAGCACAACACATTCCTTGTATTTCTTTCACCAAGGAGGACATGCAAACAAAGAATTCAAAGCATGACCGGCCCTTGTATTTCACTGGGTACATAGGCTCCAGCGTTGTCAACTGGATCCAAGTAGATCCAGGTTCCGGTGTTACCATCATGCCGCTCCGATTGATGTACAATCTCGGAATGTCGACCAGTAAGTTAGACTCCACGGGCACTATGATCTATGGATTCAATACTAGTGGGTCCAGACCATTGGGTAAAATCTGGGTAAAGTGCCAGATTGGAGATCTGAAGTCGGAAGTCACATGCTATGTGATTGACGTAGGGACTTCTTAAAACTTACTGTTAGGTCGACCTTGGATCCACGGTAATGTTATAGTCCCTTCTACCTTCCATTAGTGTATTAAGTATGTAGACACTAATAATGAGGTCAAGAAGGTGGTAGCGGATAATCAACCGTTTAAGGGGTTGGAGAATTATTTTACTGACTCTCTTCTCTACGGTGCTGAATTCGACACTGAACCATCGGCCCAAGGCACGAACAACGGAGAAGAAGCTGATACCGAAGCTGGGTTTGGTTAAGATAATGATTTTGTACTTAATGACATTGTACCCATTGTGAACAACCTTGATGATGGAGAGTCATCAGATAGTAGTTGTAACTGGCAACTTGCCGAAGAAGTAGTAATAAATGATAATTTAAAGTACTCGTTGTGCTTCGATAATATCATGAAGGGATTATACAATGACCCTAACTGGCATGCTCCACTTCAATCATCTTGCATGACGAAAAAACATGTTCAGGATTCGTTCGGAACAACGCTCGTCATTCCTGCGAAGACAAGGGGTGAAAAAGAAATCATCTACGGTAAGAGGAAGTAATTTACAATACCAAATCACTTCTTCGAAGAAGATGACGATGATGATAAACCAGCCCCTCATTTATTCAGATACAACACAAAAGCATGTAGTCTTATGGAGAGATACGGATATAACTTCGCACTCGGAGAGGGTCTTTGTTTTGGTCGAGGTCCGCGAGTTCCACCTCATATGGTTTATGTACCGAAAGGGAAACCCAATAATTATTATAGCCATAGAAGAGGTTTAGTCTATGTCTCCTCGTCTGATGATGAGTGTTGTTGGTAGATCATTGATCAGATTGCTAATAAGGGTAAAGATAGATTTTCATTGGACTCTTCAGCCTGGGATTGCGATGCTAGTCTTGGAGAAATGTTCAAAAAACTAATGTCGAATATAGCTATGGTTGACCCTGCCACAATAGAGGAAGACGACCAAATGCTGACTTGGGAAGACCCTTGGGTTCATCACCTAAATATGTAGTACGGCGATAGGTTTGAACAAAGGGAACCCCCTACCGAGGACCAAGTAATCCAGGTGAATATGGGCAATGAGGATAATCTAAAACTGATATTCGTTAGTGATAGCCTCCCATCAAATGAGAAAGAAGAGCTAATTACCCTCATTAGGGAGTACATCGATGTTTTTGCTTGGAACTACAAGGATATGCCAGGGCTCGATCCAAATGTGGCAATGCATCACCTCAATATTAAGCCGGATGTCAAACCTGTCAAACAGCAACAAAGACGGTTTCGTCCACAAATTATGGAGGCAATCGAGTCTGATGTTAAAAAGCTTATCGACTCGAGTTTCATCAGGGAGGAGCAACATCCCGAATGTCTTGCCAATATTGTCCCGGTCCTTAAGAAAAACAGGAAAATAAGGATTTGTATCGACTTTAGAGACCTTAACACTGCCTGCCCGAAAGACGATTTCCCTCTTCCCATCATGGATGTTATCATCGACAATACATGTGGATTCAAGAGAATGTCCATCATGGATGGATTTTCCAGTTATAATCAGATAAAGACGTACCCAAATGATGAAAAGCATACCACGTTTAGAATACCCCTCGGTGTTTTTTGTTACATAGTTATGCCATTCGGCTTAAAGAACGCAGGTGCCACGTATCAGAAAGCCATGTCAAAGATTTTCCAGGAGTATCTCCAGAAGACTGTCGAATGCTACGTGGACGATCTAGTTGTGAAAAATCGTGACAAGAATGATCACATCAAAGACTTGAAAATGATGTTTGACCTGATGCGAACACACCAATTGAAGATGAATCCTACCAAATCTTTCCTCAGAATGACCAGCGGCAAATTCCTCGGATTCGTCATCACCACAAAGGGTATTCACATCGATCCTGATAAAGTGAAGGCAATTAATGAACTGCAACCCCCGAAAAACCTTAAGGAACTCAGAGGATTACAAGGACGGTTAGCTTATATCCGTCGGTTCATCTCGAACCTTTCGAGGAAATGTCAACCATAATCCAGGCTCACGAAGAAGGGCATGTCATTTGTATGGAACGATGCTTGTCAAAAAGCATTCAAGAATATTAAATAATATCTCTCGAGACCCCCTGTGCTCGTTGCACCGAAATCGGGCAAATCGTTCTTGATTTATGTCAAGGCGACGAGCCACTCGTTAAGTGCATTACTTGCACAAGACAATGATAATGGTCATGAACAGGCCGTATATTACTTGAGATGGACCCTCGTGGGTGTCGAATCTCGATATCCAATGATCGAAAGGGAGTGTATCGCCTTAGTATTCTCTATTCAAAAGATGCGACACTACTTGATCGGACAGACTATCTATGTCATTTCCAATGTTAACCCAGTCCGAGTATTCATGACGCAACCCGCTTTCATGAACTGGTGGCTAGCAAAATAGGCCCTGTTTCTGTCCCAATATGACCTACACTTTAAGCAACAAAAGTCGGTCAAAGGCCAAGCTATTTGCGATCTCCTGGCAGCTAACCCAACTGCGGATACTGCCGTGGTGTACGACGACCTACCAGATGAAACCCACGAAGCTAACGCAACTTCCCATCAACAGGTGTGGCGTTTGTACTTTGACGGTGCTTCTCGAGCAACTAATGTAGCAAGTGATCCTGGATGTTCTAAGATTTCTTCCGGAGTTAGAGTTGTCTTAGTTTCCCCGGGAAAACATGTAATGCCTCGAGCTTACTCGCTGAACGAGCCGTGCTCGAATAACATAGCCGAGTATAACGCGCTACTTATTGGACTCAGCTTTGCTAAAGAGCTGGGGGTCGAATACCTTGAAGCTTTCGGTGACTCTCAACTGGTAGTTAAACAGGTTCAAGGGGAGTATGAGGTCAGAAAATAGGATTTGATACCATACCATAGGATGGCCGTCAAGATGGCAGAATTATTCGAAGGATTCTTTATTGAATACATTCTACGCTTACAGAACGCCTACGCAGCTACGTTAGCAGCATTAGCGGTATCTTTAACGTAGTCTACTAAAACGGAATAGTTTGTTACGGTAAGAACTCATCAACTCTTCATACCAATCTACGATGTAGACGACGAAGAAGAGGATACTAAAGAAGTGCATTCAATGCAAGTTGAGTTCGAGCCACGAGATTAGCGTTTCCCTATCATTAATTATGTCTTACACGAGATTTTATCGGAAGATGTAAAAGAAAGAGACTCAATCCGACGAAGAGCACCAAGATTCTACTATAATACAGAGAGTCGAACGCTACATCGCCGGGGGTATGATATGTTAGTTTACTATTACATTTCTTATCCACTAAACAGGCAGAAGAAGTCTTTAGGGAGACACACGAAGGGACTTGTGGTGCACACCAACCTGGCCCTAAACTTTACGACCGTATCAGAAGGATGGGATATTTTTGGCCCACCATGATAAAAGATACAGTCGCTACGCCCAAAAATGTCATGCGTGTCAGGTACATACAAATTACATGCACCAACCCCCGGAGCATCTACATCCTTCGGCTACCTCATGGCCTTTTGAGACTTGGGGAATGGACATTGTTGGTCTTATAAATTCTCCGTCAGTCAAAGGCGATAGATTAATTCTGGTAATTATCGATTACTTCCCCAAGAGGGCTGAAGCCATTCCGCTCAAAGAATTAAAGACGAGCAACATGATTACGTTCATCAAGTACCATATTATCTACCGATATGGTATCCCAAGATGAATCATACATGACAATAGGCCCCAGTTTGTCAGTAACGCCTTCATCAAATTTTGCGAGAAGTTCAAAGTTCAAGACGTCTTGTCGATAGCTTACAATCCCACAGTGAATGTGATACGAGTGTATCTTCTCTTTGGAGCTTAACGATCCTCATTGGAGCTTGAGGATAGATGATTCACATGATAGCATGAGAATAGAGGTGTCAAACAGTACATGGGAAAGCAAGTTGAAGCATGAAACGAGACGACGAGCAGCAGATTCGAAGAATCCAGTTTTCAGCTCGTGAGTCGACTCATACATGTACATGAGTCGACTCATCAGGTTGAGTCGACTCATGACTGTCATGAGTCGACTCACTAAATCAAGCCCTTTTAGCAAAAGTCTCTAACCAGTCGACTCATCAGCTATGAGTCGACTCATATGAGGTCATGAGTCGACTCATCTCAGTCATGAGTCGACTCATCGACAGTTTTCTGATTCGTTTGGGTTTCTGTTCACACGAATTCCTGTTGGTTTTAGGCTTGGTTATTTACCAGATTGCCATCCATGTTTGTACACCTATATAAATGGTTGTTTAGGTTTCTAAACATAAGTTTTATGATTTTAGATCAGAGAGAGATTCTAATCTTTGTATTAGGGTTTAGAGAGGATTGAGAGGTTGTTCTCGATTCTAGTAAGATTGTGAGGGAGAGATTGTAATATTTTGTACTTCATAATCTAGAAGAAGGTATTTTTCTTTGCCATACTGAATTGTCTTATGTTTTAGTTGCCTTCTTCTCAACCCACCTTTTGGTAATTCCATGACCAAAGGGTGCTCGCACGGCAACTCGTATCAAGTTTGTATCAGAGCATCAGATCCGGTGAAGGGGGCATCCTGTGTATAGTCTTTACTCGATCGCAATACAAGAAGCTTGGCGAGATCCTTATTTCATTGGAAGGAGAACGGGTTTAAAGGAGGAAGAAGATGGCTAAAGGAGACAATTCTATGAGGATTGATGCATTGGAGAAGTAGATCGAGACGATAGGTTCGACTCTCACACAACTCGTCAGTCTTATCCATGGAGGTGGAAAACAAGGTGAATCTTCTTCGAAGAAAATTGTTGAGTCTGATGTGGAGAGAGTAGATTCAGATTCCGACGAGGAGGAGGAGACCGTTAAGGCTGCATTGCATCAAGGGGGTAAGAATTCTTATCAGAACCTGAAGATTAACTTTAAGGTGGAGATTCTTGTTTATGATGAGAGTGTTGACATCGAGAGGCTTGATGACTGGATCGAGCGGATGGAGACGTATTTTACTCTTTATGGCTATTCGTCAAAAGAGAAGATCGTGTTCACAACTTTGAAGCTTTCAAGGCACGCGTTGACGTGGTGGAAATCCTACTGTAAGTAGGAGAAGAATACGATGTCGTGGGACAAGTTTAATGAATTGCTGAGGAAGCAGTTCTACTTGGTGGGATTCCGTGAAGAGCGTTGGTACAAGTGGTATGGCTTGCATCAAAGGGTCAATCAAACCATTCAAGAATAGACCATAGAGTTCTAGCAGTAGGCGATGGTCCTCAACATTACGACAGAGGAATATTCCGTGTTTATGAAGTATATGACGGGATTGAACAATTACATCCGAAAGGAGATGAAGTTATTCACGGTGGAATCAATTGCAGAGGCGAGCGTGAAGGCTATTGCCCTCGAGGGAAAGCAAAAGAAGGGCAACGAGGCTAAGGGAGACTCCAAACAGACGGGAGACGAGTCTAGTGGTTCTTAATCTAAGAAGGAGAAGAAGAAGGGTGATCCAAGGAAAGCAGGGTTGATTTGTAGTCACTGCGAGAAGACAGGGCACACAGCTGATCGGTGCTGGGAGAAGTATCCTCATCTCAAGCTAAGAGGGTTGAAGAAGAAGGAGGAGAAAAAGGCATACATGATAGCTCAAGGTCCGAAAGAAGTCCCGAGGATGACAGAGCCCAACAGCAGTCTCAACCTTATGGCGGGGAAGCAGACCACAAAAGAGGACGATGAGCCGAGAGAGCAACTCTTTGTTCTTAAGTTGCAAGTGAAGACGAATTTGGTTGATGCCATTGTTGATTCAGGCAGCGAGAAGAATTTGATATCCAAGACATTGGTTCAGAAGCTGGGTCTGAAGACGATCAAGCATCCGAAGTCCTATCCGTTGGGGTGGATTCAGAAGGATGAGAAACTGAGTGTAGTTGATCAATGTACTGTCAGATTTGCGCTCCACGAGTCATATATTGACGAGGTCACGTGCGACGTCGTTCCATTGGATGTTTGTTAGATTATACTGAGCAATCCGTACTTATGGGATAGATATGCAATCTACGAGAGGCAGGCTCAGAAGTACACCTTCACTAAGGATGGTGAAAGGTTCATATTTCGTTCGGCATCTCTTTCGAGGGAGACAAGCTTGGGGACGGTGATGCGAGCGAAGAGACTAATGAACGCAAGCAAGAAGTTTGTCTCGCTGTGCATTAGACTTCCAGAAAAGCCATCGATAAAGGATTGCAACTTAGAGCGAACGGTGACTACGACCAGACACGGGACAAATGAGTTGTTTCTGATCGGACGTTGAGACCGGATTCCTAGCAAGGCCAGATGGTGCAGAAAAGATGGAGGAGCTCGAGAGTTTCCTCAGCAAAAGTTCTAACTTGAACGGGACTTCAAGTTCCTAAAGAGGGGACCCATGATGCGGGTGTATCTTCTCTTTGGAACTTAGCGATCCTTATAGAAGCTTAAGGATAGATAATTCTCATGATAGCATGAGAATAGGAGTGTAAAACAGTACAGTGGACTGCAGGTAGAAGCGTGGAACGAGACGACGAGCAGCAGATTCAAAGAATCCAGTTTTTAGCTCGTGAGTCGACTCATACATGTACATGAGTCGACTCATCAAGTTGAGTCGACTCATGAATGTCATGAGTCGACTCACTAAATCAAGCCCTGTTAGCAAAAGTCTCTTACCAGTCGACTCATCAGTTATGAGTCGACTCATATAAGGTCATGAGTCGACTTATCTCAGTCATGAGTCGACTCATCGACAGTTTCCTGATTCGTTTGGGTTTCTGTTCATACGAATTCCTGTTGGTTTTAGGCTTGGTTATTTACCAGATTGCCATCTATGTTTATACACCTATACAAAGGATTGTTTAGGGTTTCTAAACATAAGTTTTATGATCTTAGATCATAGAGAGATATTAATCTTTGTATTAGGGTTTAGAGAGGATTGAGAGGTTGTTCTCGATTCTAGTGAGATTATGAGGGAGAGATTGTAATCTTTTATTCTTCATAATCTAGAAGAAGGTATTTTCCTTCGCCATACTGAATTGTTTTGTGTTTTAGTTGCCTTCTTCTCAACCCACCTTTTGGTAATTCCGCGATAAAAGGATGCTCGCACGGCAACTCGTATCAGAATGGATTGGCAGAAGCATTTAACAAGACTATCATAAAGCTTTTATCAAAACTCGTGAAAACTAATAAAAGAGATTGGGATGATAAGCTTAGCGCATGCTTATGGGCCTATCGTACCACGGTCCACACGCCGACGGGAGCGAGCCCATATTCTCTGGTGTGCTGGTGTGAAGCCATTCTTCCATTAGAAATCTAAATTCCATTGCTTCGGATCGCTCTCGTAACAGAGTTAACAACCGAAGAACAAAATCAGAAACGTCTCGAAGAACTCAAGATGCTCGATGAGAAGTGCTTGGAAGCTCAGCAGTACATTGAGTTCTACCAAGCCAGAATTTCCCAAGCTTTTGATAAAAAATTTCGACAACGTAGTTTTAAAGAAGGAGATTTGATTCTTAGCTGTCCGACGGCCCATGATCCTTAATCCTAAGAAGAAAGGTAAATTTCAACCCATAGGAAGGGCCATTCGTAGTAGAGACAGTCTACTCGAATAGTGCTTATCGACTTATTACCAAGGAAGACGTTCGGCTAATGATGCCGATAAACGGGAAATCCTAAAAAAGTACTACCCTTAGTACGTTTGGGATAACCCATGTCATGGAAAGTTCCCGGAAGAATACTATATGGTTTATTCTTAGGGATAACCCGGTAATTACAAAAAGATAAGCAAGAAATCCTTATTTGGATTCTGAATGTCCTCAATGATGGAATCTATCTTATTTTCGAGATTAAATTCACCAACTCTCATGAATTCTTTTGCTGAGACGAGATTCGACCATTTTGACCAGAGTAATCTTTCCTCACGAAATCCCTCACCGATCAAATCAATGGACGGTGAGTCCACCAAAAATCCTATCTGCTAATCTTTGGCAATTTTAAATTTTGCGTGTTAAGTACTAATCATTTGGCACCGAAATCCTCCATCGAGTGGCTAGTACAAATCGGTATTTTCACTGCTATCTGTATACCACTCTCACTGCTTTCTTGGTCAAACCTATAAAAGTTAGGGCCAAAACCAGAATCCCCTCTCGATTCCTTCCATGAACGAGAGGTCAACTTTCAATTGAGAAATCAAACCTATAAAAGTTAGGATTGTCTCAAACCCATTCGGCCAAACCTATAAAAGTTAGTGTCGAACTCCGATCTCACTTCGATGAATGAAGAGCTCTTTTCAGTTTAACCAACCAATCCTATAAAAGTTAGGGTTGCTTGAATCTTCTCGATTCTCGGAGTGAAGATCCCACTCTTAGTTTCACCTTTTTGGATTCTTAAGGTGGAGATCCCACCTTGAGTTTCCCCCGAAACTAGAGATAGGGTATAAAATCCTTCCTCTTCAGTTTTAGGAGAAAGAATATAAAATTCTTCCTCTCCCGCTCTGGGTTTGTATTTACCTTTAGAAAGGACATATTTCTAAGCTTTAAATCCGCGCACTTCATGCACGAGGGATTTTATCTCAAACCCTAAAAGAGAGATAAGTCTGTATCTAATACATGCTGCCGGTTTAGTCTTTCACCGAATGGAAAGACACCAGAATATATGTCTAGGGACTTTTATCCTGAATCCTAAGTAAGGATGAGCCAGCGCCTAACACACGTTGCCGGGTAGTCTATTCCCGTGATAAAGACAAAGTCTACGTATTCCACATCGTAGCACTAAAAGAATTAACTCTTTTAACACAACATCATATGCAGAACGGATTTATACAATCAGCATGCTAGCCTGATTCAAACGGTAGTTAGTAAAGGTACATCAAATCCGTTGAAGGCTTAGGATTTGCCAAAAATCCTAAGTCTACGTCTAACATACATTGCCGGTTTAGTCTTTCATCGAATGGAAAGACACCAGAATACAAGTTTGGGGACTTTTACCCTGAATCCTAAGTAAGGATGAGTCAGCACCTAACACGTGTTGTCGGGTAGTCTATTCCTGTGATAAAGATAAAGTCTACGTATTCCACATCGTAGCACTAAAAGAATTAACTCTTTTAGCACAACATCATATGTGGAACAGATTTATACAATCTTCATGCTAGCCCAATTTAAATGGTAGTCGGTAAAGGCACATCAAATCCATTGAAGGCTGAGGATTTGCTAAAAATCCCAAGTCTACGTTTAACACACGTTGCCGCTTTAGTCTTTCACCGAATGGAAAGATACCAGAATACAAGTCTGGGGACTTTTATCCTGAATCCTAAGTAAGGATGAGTCAGCGCCTAACACGCGTTGCTGGGTAGTCTATTCCCGTGATAAAGATAAAGTCTATGTATTCCACATCATAGCACTAAAAGAATTGATTCTTTTAGCACAACGTTATATGCAGAATGGACTTATACATCCGCATGCTAGCCTGATTTAAACTGTAATCGGTAAAGGCACATCAAATCCGTTGAAGGCTGAGGGTTTGTAAAAATCCTATAAGCATTATGTCCACTGGGTTTACGATCAACAAAGAAACGTTATGATACAATGTGAGTATACTAAATCAAATACTGGGTCTTTACTAATAGATCAAGTCAAAGCATACAATGATAAAGCTCATCAGCCTTAACGCAATCGGCGATCGAGAATGTGAAGTTTCAACCTAGAGAGCCTATCTGCTTAACCCTGCTCACGTTCAGCCTGTAGATCAGCTCGGACAGAATCTTTAGAACTGCTCAAGATCTTTATAGCTTCACCTCTTAGCTTTATCAATCTCTCCTGCGTAGATCCTAGTCTCTCAAGTATCTGTCCGCGAGAGCTCTCTAAACCAGCCAGCTCATCTGCAATGATAGCACCAGACTCCTCAGCATACTTTAGGGCTTTCTTCAACCTGGCTACCTCCTCACGGTTAGAGTCTAAAAAACTGAGTAACTCGGCTCTATCCGTATCCTTCCTCGTAAGACTAGCCATCATCTGCATGATAGAACTCTCATGCGACTGAAGCTCGCTACGAATAGAAGATCTAAGGTCACGCCACTGTGTCAGTCTATGCTCCAACTGAGAAGATACGAAGGAAGAAGTCCCACTAGCCTTCAGCTCCTCTAACTCTCGGAATTCACACTCTAGAACAAAAAAATCGGCAGTGAGAGAATCAGCTAGCTCAGGATATCCCTCCTCTCTAATCATCGTCATGTGTCGAGCAAGGGAACGCCCGAACTGATCGAAGCAATATCCCTGATGAAGAAGTTTCTCTATCATTCCGTCAAAAAGTTAACGAAATAACCAAGATCCACTCAGAAAATGATACGAGTCGCCATGCGAGCACTCTTGGTCGCGGAATTACCAAAAGGTGAGTTGAGAAGAGGATGACCAAAACACAAGAACAATTCAGTATGGCGAATGAAAATACCTTCTCTAGATTATGAGTATGAAAAGATTACAATCCCTCTCTTACAATCTCACTAGAATTGAGAACAACCTCTCAACTCTCTCTCTAAACCCTAATACAATTATTAGAATTTCTCTCCCTTAGGTCTGATTGTTTACAACCCTAAAACAATCCTATTTATAGATGTGCAAACGTGGATGGCAATCTTGTAAATAAACAAGCCCAAAAGAATCAGGAATCCCCGTCAAAATAGAATCCAAAACGAAACAGGAAACCCAGAAATCACGATCCGGTCGACTGCCAGGCTTGGTCCGGTTGACCGGCCAGAGAGCTTTCTCAGACCCTGCATCGTGCAGGTTTTCCGGTCGACCGGCATGGGTGCTGCGGTCGACCGGCCAGAGATCTGCCAGCTACCCTATTCTTTTGCATGTTTCGCTTCTGCTGACTTCTTTCACCGTCTTCTTTGGCTCCATCCACGCTCCTATTCTCAAGATACCATGAGAATCACCTATTCTCAAGCTCCCATGAGGATCACTAAGCTCCCGAGGCAGGGAAGAAGATACACCTGTATCAGAAAATGTCTCTGCTAGGATCAGGATCAGCTAAAAGGGCTAGGACACGCTCATACGGAGATAGTGGAATGAAATCCACCACTAGAATATAATAATCAGAAGAATCTAAAATCGATCGGGTAACAAGGTCATGCAACTAGCGATCAGACTAATCATCCAACTAACGAGGTCATACTACTAGCCAGTGTATAACAGGTCACTGGTATATATCTCACACAGAGTCAACGTTCATATTATTGGATAACTAACTGTTCACAAATCCCCTACGTGTATCCAATCCCGCTACACATGCAACCTAGAGGACTACACGCAATCCGTTTTCTGCCTAGTTCGAACTTCAAACAGAACCTAGGTGACGAAATAAATTTCCCACTGACCAAAGTATTGTACACACTTCACTTTAGCCCTACAAACCAACCCTAGTGGCGATACCAACCACTGGCGCGAGCCTGGAAGATACATCAACAGCCTTATCTGATCACATGAACCATGACTTTCCCACCCCAACTCTCTTATTTTTCTAAGTTAACATGCACACATGTTTCTAAGTCTTAAACAGGACACACCAGGCCACACTAGTCATGAATTTCTAACGGTTCTCAAACATAACAAAGAGTAAAAAATGCAACTAATCATATACAACAATATCATAGCATATCACATAATTAAAATTAAGAAACATAAATCATGAATAATTCATAATAATCCTTTTTCTAAAATAAATCTTTTAAAATTATTTATAAATGTTCTAAAATAATTCCTTTTATAAAACTCTCTTAAATTATTAAAATTATTCTAAATTGATACTTATTCTAAAATAAATTCTTTTAAATTATTTATAATTATTCTAAAATAATTCTTTTGTCAAATAAATTCTATTAATTTATTATAATTACTCTAAAATGATTTTTCACTAAATAATTTATTATAATTATTTTAAAATGATTATTTTGTCAAATAAATTCTTTAAAATTATAAATTAATCTAAAATAATTTTAATTTATTTTATCTTTACAGTATCTATTATCATAATATTATTTTTGTACTTTTTAATATCATTCGTCAAATAAATCCATGCAGGTCATCACAGTATACGTATTACAACGTGAATGGTCATACGTTATTGTTCAACGTCCATTTCGTTTATGACAGTTCTATACGTTATAGTTCTCAGTTCAATATGTTAATGATAGTTCTATATTTGTAACGAATAATTATTCAAGAAATGAGTTCTTTTGCATAATTAATCTGTGATCAATCTAAAATTGTACTGAGCAAGAATAGGGATCTTGCCTCAGTTTATTGTCGATCGATATGTCATTACCATGTGAAGATCTGGGTCCGCGGATGAGGCGGTGACAGCTACTTGTTGTTCGTTATTTCGGCAACGCGTGCAGCAGCTCGAGGAGGCAACGAAGAGCGGCAACGGGCGGGGCAATAACAGAGAGATGGGGCTATAGGGGGTACTCGAGCTTGGGGAGTTCAGCGACGACGGCGACTGAGGAGCTGGAGAGGGAAGAAGAGGTGGAGGTGATGGCCACGATGGTGGCTATGGCGTCGCGAAGAGGAGGGGGCTAGAGTTCGACGGGCCGGTGGTGAGCAGCGGGGCACGACGAGCGGAGGCGCAGTTTAGAGCTTGGGGCGGAGGTGGAACTGCGGCAGTGGATGAGCAGGAGGTGGGGAGTTGGGCAGCGACTGAGGGGAGCTCAGCTGGCGGTGGTGGCGTCTCAGGCAGCGGTCAAGGGGTGAGCAAAACGATGGCATGAGGAGCTGGGCGCGGTCGCTGGTCGGAGCCTGGGGTCGGGCGGCTGACGAGGTTCGAGCGGCGGGGAGGCTTTGCGGAGCTCGAGAAGGAAGGGGCGGTGATGAGGGGAGGTGGCTGTGGCGGGCTTGGTGGTCGGGTGGCTGAGGGTAAGGGAGGTGGCGGTGCGGGCTTGGAGGTCGGGTGGCCGAGGGTGAGGGAGGCAGAGCTCGGGCGAGCGGCAGACGGCGCGGTGGAGGCTTGGGCGCGACGGAGGCGGGGTTCGAACGACGGGGCTTGAGATCGATATATATATATATATATATATATATATATATAGGCTAAATACTCATATTGGTATTTTAATTCCACCCCATTTACCAAGGAGGTATTTTAATTAGGTAAACCTGCTTTAAAATATTTTAATTGATTCAACTTACTAACAAGGCCATTTTTCTCGTCGGCGACCAGTTTTCCGGCGAGAGCTCGTCACGTGCGTGGCACGTGATGACTTAA
>BQKN01064023.1:32524-62505 GCA_022839385.1 Asparagus kiusianus
TATATATATATATATAGAGAGAGAGAGAGAGAGAGTGTGTGTGTGAGCACGAGAGGAGAGAGGCATGGTTTAAATAGAAAAAAATTTGAATAAAAAATAAAATAAAATAAAATAATGAGTGAGGATGCGCGTGGGCAGCAGTCTTCTTAGAAAAATGAGGAGAGAGAAAACGTGATGAGGGAGGGATAGTTGTTGGGGGTTTAACGGGGAGCAACAACTTTGGATTATTTTCAAATGGGTTCACAAAAATTCAAGCTCTTGCATATAACTACCCTGCTCATTTACAACTACAACATTTATTATGATATGTATATCTATTATTTCATATATACTCTGTGTATTACATCCAATAAAATAAATATTATTGTATATTATGTTTTGCATAGAAAATATTAATAACAATAATGAATAATTAATTATTAATTTAAAAGTTATTACCGTAACAATTAAATTTATAAATTTCAAATTTGTTAAATAAATATAAAACCGTATTATTAAATCATAGCAAATTTTAGTAAATCGGGTAAAATAATAATTTAATATTTTAAAGTACCAGAAAATTTATTTAAACCAATATCGAAAATTCAAGGTCCTTACATTTCTCCTCATCAATCAACACGTCGTCATAGCGGCCCGAGAAGTGAGGGAAACACTTGAAGAACTCCCAGCTCTTACGAACTTGAAGCTCTCATTGGACATCAGTGAATGTCTTCCGAAACCACTTGCTCCTTTCTAACAGCTGCACAAAAAGAATGGAGGCATCAATAGTACTTGGCGCCGACATCAAATCAGGATGGTGAAGAACGAGCCACGCCATCAGGTATGTATATGGAAGCTTGACCTTTACAGAAAGAAGCTCGGTTGATGGTTCAAAACCCACATGTGTAAGACCATCGACCAAATACCTAAGCCCACAATAAATGCCGGCAACCATCGTCGGAAGCAGAGAAAGCTCCTTACCGTAAGCTAGCTGGACGGCGGGGAGAAGGACTTCAATAGGTAAGGCGTCAAAAAACTGATATGGAACGATGCACTTCTTCAACCAGAGGACGAGATAGCCCACCAGCAGAGTCCTGGGCCGAATGGACTTCTGAGTGTCACAAAGAAATGTCCGAAACTTGGCCCCCGCAGGGAAAGCTCCTTCAGCGCCAGCGATAGTAAAGGAATGAGTTTCGGACCTCTCCATTAACTCATTAATGGCAGAAGGTGTCAAAGGGGCCAACTCACAAACAGTCTCGCCCGAACTGCTCTCTAAATGCTGGAATAAATAATTAGCGAACTACTTTAAACTAATCTGCCTCTTCCTCTTTGCCAGAGGACTCACTTTGATTAAGGATGTATAATAATGACACGTAAGGTCCCAAAACATGTTATACATACCGGGAGAATCTTTCTTTAGCCACTCTAAGTGCAGGTTCAAGGGAAAGTACTCCTGATACGGATAGTCCCCCATCGGAAGACCAGAAACTTTGTGCATCTCGTGCAGAGCTAACCCCAACTCTCTACTGCAGGTCAAGAAAGTGTTACTGTTAAGGATATATGTCTCCAATAACGCTAGGAAATGGCGACTACTAACCGGAAATCCATACATGGTGGCTCGTATGGGCACATACAACCCACTGCCTCTTAGATCACTCTCCCAACATCCTAATACATAACTGGTCATACGAGTCCACCACCTTTTAGCTGGCGAATAGGCCCAACCGAAGCATCTGAACTCTGTCGGAGGTAACTTCCTCCCAAGCTTGGCCAAGCGATTCCTCACAGTAGGGGCGGTTGCTGACACCTCATCTGGTGGCACGGTATCAAGGCCCAGAATCCCTGGTAGAAGGTCGCGAATATAATTATAACCATCAGAACCTTAGGTCTTATGATGGGAAATAAATCTACAATGAACTCGGTCACGGTCATCTGTAATATTCCAGGACATCTGTCGCCACACAGCCTGCATCTCCAAATGAGTGAGAGAGTGCTGACAGGGAATAGAAGGGATGTCAGATCTTTCCAAATGACCCACGAAGGGGCCAAACGAGGGCATAATAAAACCACAAGTCATCCTGAAACCTCGAAGGGGTCAAACGAGGATACAGAAAGCATAAAAGCTCACCCTTGTAAGAGGACGCTACATGAACCTCCCTCTCGCTATGCTGAGAAAAGGAGCAACTCCTATGAAATCACGGTCGGTGCGGAGACATGGTTAACCTACAACGAAAAGCAACGGATTAGGTATAATCATATATCCAAATACCCTAAAATTAAAAGGGAAATTATGACTTTTAACTAAAGTCATATAAACAGAATAGGATTTTATAATTGAAGTCTAATTAAACCTATGAGTGTTATGCATGCAAACAATGGTTTTAAATTGCATTTAAAACCCTCATGATCAATTTTTGTGTGAAATACCCAAAATACCCCTCATGTTCAAGGTTAAATTTTAGCCACGAACACATTTGAATTTGTCCATGATCGAGGAGGAAAACCATCATCCGCAATATCCCACAATTTTAGCCAATTTTGCAAATATACCCCTCTACAAATTTTGGCTAATTTTGCAAATAAACCCCACTACAAATTTCGGCCTAATTTGCACATACACCTCTCAAACTTTTGATCATGGGTATGTGGTCCAAACTCTACAAATTTCAGCCCTAAAATTTCAGCCACTTTGCAAACAAGTCCCTTGACCAATTTTGATCACTTTTTGCAAATAAACCCCTCAACAATTGGTGGTCTTTTTGCATGAAACACCCCTCAAAGTTATGGCCAAATGGGTAGACAATCCAAATCCCAAAATTTTAGTCCACTTTTGCATAAATGTCCCTCAAAATTTTAGCCCTATTTTAAACAAAAGTCCAAAATTTTAGCCTTTAAATTTGCATAAAGCCCCTAATTTTCGGCCATATTCAAAACCAACTTCAAGAGAGCAAAAAGCTATAATCTTTGCATATAAATTCATGAGTTCTTGATTACATACCAACATTACAAGAATAAATTTTCAAATTTTTCTACAAAATCTATAGATTCTTAAATCAAAATTAAGCATACAATGAGGATTTTTAAAAAGAAGCTTACCCAATTCAAAAGCCCAACTCTTGAAGATGAAGATTCCTCAAACCCTAGCTTTGAGAGAAGAGGATTTTTGGCTAATAAAGGAATAAAATCCAAATTTTGAGGGGATGGCAAGGGTATTTAAATGCAAGAGGTTGAATGGGTTAAGAGTGTTAGGACTCATGTAGCCTACTTTTGAATCTTGTTTTGATTATTTTGCAAATAATTTATAATATGTTTTTCAGTATTTGTTTGTTGTTTCAAGTTGAGTAACTCAAGAGTTTTATTTATGTAGAAGCTTATTCAACTCAGTTAGATCCAAGATTTAGCTTCTCATGCATATCATCTTGGTACAACTAGCATAGCACTTTATGTTATGTGAATATATCCCAAGCTCAATATCCATATAACACACACATTTGTTTTTAATATGATTTTGTCAATATACTGAGATATCAGTGTATAGACTTAATTTTAGCTATATACAATTTTTGTTAAGTCTACAAATTCATTTAAAAATGCCTCATATCCTTGTTTATCTTAGTTGTTCAAAACTAAGAAAATTTTACACTTATGTTACATGTTTTAGCAAAACTATGAGATTTTACAAACAGTGATTCACATTTGGAAAATTCCTTTTGGAACATACTCATATATATGTTTATAAACTTTTCTCCAAATTTTACATTTTTTGGAATTTATTTGATATTTTTTAACATGGTCCAAAGCTCAGCTTTCCTGTATTTTTTCTGTTTTGTGCACGTTTCGTTGACTCATAAGTCGACTTATAAGTCGACTTATGAAGTGCAGCAGATTTGCCATTTTTATCTGCTGAGTCGACTCATATAAGTCGACTCATTAGTCGACTTATCAGAGAGCCGTTTCACAGTAACGGCTAGTTTTCTGTTTTATGTGTTTAGGGCTTTTTGGTCTTTTTCCTTGGGCTTTAGCTGATGTATTGAGATGCTATATATACCCATATGTTCTAAACTCTTTTATCTAACTAAGAAGTTTTCTTAATCAAGTTTTGAAAGACTTTAATTTGTGTTTAAGAGGTGTTTAAGCCTTGTTTGGTTTGAAAAAGAGTTTGCACTACAAAGAGGAGCTTGCATCATTTGTTGAGGAGTTCATCCTCAATATCCAATCATCCTCTCTTTGTAGAGAAGTTTTCCTAACTCAACTTTGCTAGTTCTTATTGAGTTAGATTTTACTTAAACTCATTTATCACACACTCATTTTGAACTTGATTATATTTCATATAATATAATATTGGGTAGTGGTGTGTGATTTAGTGAGTGCGAGCTTAATTGAGTTCTCGTCATTTGTAGAGAACAACCATTATTATATTTGTGCTTATCGTGATATCACTTGTAATACACTTGTACACCAAGAGGAGTGTGTGGTGAGGACGGAGTCGATACCGAGAGGAGTGGCATCGGTGGCCTAGTGAGAGGTGATAATTTTGAGCACTTGAGGGAGTCGATACGTGAGGACCAACACTTGAGTTTGTAGCTTGTGTATGTACATTGTGAGATTTTGCGAGAGTTGTCGGTTAACTTGATAACCGAGTGTGTAGAGAAGTTTCGGCTTCCAAACCAGGTGTGTCGTGATTGTGGAGATCTCCTCAAGTTGAGGAACGGAGACGTAGGTCGTGGGGACCGAACTCCGTGATCATAACTTGTGTTTGTGTTGGTTTTGTGTACCTCTATTTTATGCTTGTGTTTTTACATTCTTGCTTGTTTATCTCTTATATATATCTTGCAAGAATAATTTGTTAAAAAGTTTTTAAATTGGCATAAAATTGAATTAGATTAGCTTAAGATCCTAATCACCCCCCCTCTAGGGTCTAACAAAGAGTTCTTGAAAAAAAAACAATAGAGTTTGGATAGGAGGAAGAAGAAGGAGTTGAGGGGGAAAAGAACACTTTTTGAAATTTGGGAGTTTAGGAGGGAAATGGAAGTAGAACCATAACAAAATAAAAAAAAGAGGGGGGGGGGGGATGCCTCAGCCATTGGGCCGAAACACCCTAGGGTGTCTCGGCCAAGGCCAAGACACCCGCGGGTGTCTTGGCCCAGGTCGAGCCCCCCGGGTATTTTTATGAGCCTATATCGCCTAATTTTGCCGGTGGTTGGTCATTCTGATGAAAATCAACACAAAAGTCAAAGCCGGGCCTGGCGATCCGAAACCCCAGGTTAACGTCGGTCAACACATAACCCTAGGTCAATGTCAGTCAACACGTTACGATAAAAAAGTCAACACCAGGCGATCTCAAAGCCTAGGTCAACGCAGGTCAATGCATAACCCTAGGTCAACGCCAGTCAACGCGTTGCGATGAAAAAGTCAATGTTGGGTAATTCAAAACCCTAGGTCAACGCTGTCAACGCGTAACCCTAGGTCAACGCTAGTCAACGCGTTGTTGATGAAAAAATAAACGCCGGGCGATCTGAAACCCTAGGTTAACGCCAGTCAATGTGTAACCCTAGGTCAACGCCAGTCAACACGTTACGATAAAAGTCAACGTCGGGCGATCCAAAACCCTAGGTCAACGCTGGTTAACGCGTAACCCTAGGTCAACGCCAGTCAACGCGTTGCAATGAAAATATCAACGCCAGGCGATCCGAAACCTTAGGTCAGCACCGGTCAACATGTAACCTTAGGTTAACGCCAGTCAACACGTTATGATGAAAAAGTCAACGCCGAACGATTCGAAACCCTAGGTCAATGCCGGTCAACGCGTAACTCTAGGTTAACGCCAGTCAATGCGTTATGATAAAAAAGTCAACATCGGACGATCAGAAACCCTAGGTCAACGTCGGTCAGCGCGTAACCCTAGGTCAATACCAGTCAATGCCGGGCGATCTGAAACCCTAGGTTAACGCCGATCAATGCGTAACCCTAGGTCAACGCCAGTCAACGCGTTGCGATGAGAAAGTCAATGCTGGGCGATCTGAAACCCTAGGTTAACACCTGTCAATGCGTAACCCTAGGTCAATGCTAGTCAACGCATTGCGAAGGTCAACACAAGTGAATATATCATGATGGAGATGGTCAGTTCAAAGTAAACTCGACGATACGAACCAAAATAAATTCACCAGTTTTGATTCAAGATTTCGATGACGGCCAGACGATAAACGTAGCACCGGGAGAACTTCAGCTATTCGAAAAAATATTTAATAGATTAAAAATCAAAGGAGTCAAGAATCAAAGCTAACTATAGGTCCTTTTACACCGACTGAAGGTTGGACCGATCATATCCAAAGCATTTCAGGCTCATCTATAAAACAAACGATACTGAAACACTTTAGAGGGGGTATCTGTAGGCATCAAAAATTACTTATAGGTCCCCACATGTAGCTCGAGATGGAGAGAAGATAATGAACATCACTATTCGAATAGAAGCTCATTTGATGACAACGAACGCATGTAGTGAGTCGACGGACCATGCGAAGTAACGGAATTTCGGAATAATCGAAACACAAATGAATCGGGAGCTGCACGTCGCTTACAAAAGACAAAGCGCCCCTCATGTCTCATTTACTCCACACATGATTCAATTATGAGAGCTTATAGATCTCCTCGTCGGCTTTCCGATGGATTCTGGATCACGTGATTTTGAGTTTGGATGATGAAAATACAGCAAAAACGGACAAAACGCGAGAGACCAAGCCCTGAGCCAATCCGAGATACCATGGTGTCTCGGCCAAGCCAAGACACCCATGAGTGTCTCGGCTTGGTAAATACACTCACAAGTGTCTCGGCCGAGCCGAGACACCTTTGAGTGTCTCGGCTTGGGAGTGTCTCGGCCGAGCCGAGACACTCATGAGTTTCTTAGCTTGGCCGAGACACTCTCAAGTGTCTGGGCTTGGCCGAGACACTCTCAAGTGTCTCAGCCAAGCCGAGACCCTCACAAGTGTCTCGGCCACGCCGAGACACCAGCGGGTATCTGCAACACGAAAAAAGCTGATTTTGGTAGTTTTTAGCGGTTTATCGACGGTTAACCCCCTGGATTTGCTCCAACTAATAAAATATCATCCATGAATGTGGTTAAGTGGTTATAACTGAGGATAAGATGGAATCAGCCATTCATATCCGGAAATAAAGGTCCCGAAGCATATAAATACAGCCCCAGGGCCTTCATTTTTTCAGATCTGGAATTCTCGAGTGTTAGCGAAGCCCTGCTGAAGTAAAGATTGAAGGAGCATGAATTTCAGAAGAGAGGAGGAGATCTATCGAGTTCTTCAGCGTAGGAAAGAAGAGTTCATCACATCTGTAGTTCCTGTGTTCTTCCCTTAAGATTGCCCCGTTGCGGTAATCTTAAGAAGATTAATTATCTCGCCATTGCCGAGATAATTGCTTCGGCTTCTTTATTCCTTCGTGAATCGACGAAGCTTTGGATCTGATCTAATCGTCAGGTGGTCCATGGATATTGACATCCCTGTCACCGGCTAAGAACCCACGCAAGCAAGAGTCGATAAACGAATCTTGTGTTTATTTTCGAGAGAATTATATTTTTTATTATTTGAATTCGTTGTAATCGACTAAAGTTATAATAAAATTAATCACGAAGGTGACTTTCAAAGGAAACACTATCAACTGATATAAGAGTGTCATTCAACCCTTGAACCTTCATCTTGATCTGCTTCATTTCTTTACGGGCAGATTCTTCGACCTCACGATGTTTTGCCAAGAGTCGGCAAAATTCAAGCTCAGTGATGCAATCGATATTAGCCGAGTGGAGTTATTATAACACTTGAAATCAGATTTCGCCTTCATCAATCATCGACTTGAATAATCCAGTATGAATAGGACCTAAAACCGAAGTCAAAAGATCAAGTTGATTCCACATCAAAGAAAGGGTGCGAGCGAATACGCTTGTCCGCTATTCAAAGAGTATTTAACGATCTGGCTAAAAAGCTTCATCAAACTCTCCATCAGAATTTGGATCTCTAACTCAACCAAGTTATCGGGATATGGAGTGTGTGGAATCTCCACATGACTTGAAAGACATGCTCCTATAAAGACTAGCAATGCGTCCGTAGTGGCTAGAGAAGCAGTTGGCAGAACTTGCATCCTTTCGCTGCCTGATAAAAGGTAGGGCACTAGCATAACTAGCATACTAGATACGTCTACTGTAGAAAAACCATATGTGTCACCCTAGTAGTTGAAACTGCAGTCCTCACAACCATAAGCGTAGTTATCAGGACATCTACAGGCATGACTTTGTTGAATATCATATCTCCATGATAGTATTTTGATGATAACAATTTATACAATGTGTGTTATACAAATGCACTAACTCTTATATGCAGCTTTAAATATCAAAATATGAACAAGTGTAAGTTGAGATTCAAGGCATTATGAAGTGAAGAAGATGAAGAACATATGAGATAATGTATTTTACATTTTCTTTACTTAGAATTATTGTACAAGCCTTGATCACTTACACACACACACATAAATATTAGAACACACTAGCACAGGCTTAGTGTGTTGGTTAACTATAGAAATCCCTTATGTTAACCATTAGAGTTATAGTTAAAAATTGGAGTGTCAAAACATTTAATTTATATCATTTTCTAACTTTTAGTACTCGACTAATTAGAATAGTAGTCGACTACTCATGTTTATGTCTTAAATATATGTTTCTGTAAATTTACAGTATAGTCGACTAATATGGATAATAGTCGACTACTAAAGTTTATGACAGAAACATAAGTTTCTGTTATTTTACAGTATAGTCGACTAATTAACATTATAGTCGACTACTGAAGGTAAAATTCATTTTCTAAGTTTCTGTCAAATTATAGTATAGTCGACTAATAACCTTTATAGTCGACTACTGAGAAATTTTCTGAATACACAGAGTCTGTTTAAACTCAGTGTAGTCAACTAATCAGTCTTGTAGTCGACTACAGATACAGTTTTTCTAGAATTTAAAGTTTGAATATATGACTGTTTATAGCCATTTTTAAACGTTTTTAAAGTTCAAAAACTTGTCTTTTCAAGGGCTATAAATAGGTTATTTGTTCAGAAAAAATGAATAAACTTACATACCCATAAGCTTTGATCTTTGTGCATTTTTTAAGTGAAAAATATTCAGATTTTGAGAAAAAGAAAAGTTTCTGAAATTGCCTTTGAACATCATTTAAATACTTATTGTTTAGGCAATTTACAGAAGTTAGAATCATTCCTAAGCCACTACTACACCACACCACAAATCAAGGCTTATAGGAATTGAAATTGTTGCTTCAAAAGTTCTCTCGAGTTATGAGAGGTGTTAATCTCTTGGTTTAGAAATTGGTGTTCAAATTGGCAAGGTGTTTGTCAATTGGTGTTGTAATTTGCAGGGACTTACCAATTGGTCAGGTTTGCTTTTGATTTTGTAAGTTTATTCAAAATCATAGTGAAAACTCTCAAGCGGGATTTGCTTGGGGACTGGATATACACCGGATTGGTGGAACCAGTATAAAACTTTGTGTTTGTGATTGTGAATTTCTAAGATTGTCATTTTTCTTTGTAATTTATAATCTACTTTGCATAAATTTTAAAAGAATACTATTCACCCCCCTAGTGTTTTAGTGTATCTATTTCAGATCCTACATTTGGTATCAGAGCAAGGTAAAAGATGGCATCGTCAAATACTTCACAATTCAAAGAAGGTCACTCTACAAATCGTCCACCAATGTTCAATGGATTGAACTACAACTTTTGGAAGTGACGAATGAAGATTTGCCTTCAATCAATTGGCTACGAACTTTGGAACGTTGTGGAAACGAAATATGATAAGCCAACAACTCCATTTTCAGAATGGACTACTTCACAAAAAAATAATGCAAATTTAGATTCAAAAGCAATGAATGCATTATTTTGTGCACTTGACAAGAATAAGTTCAATAGGGTGTCAACGACCACATCTGCATACAATATTTGGCATACACTTGAGGTAACTCATGAAGGTACAAATAAAGTTAAAGAATCTAAAATTTCTGTTCTTGTGCACAGATTTGAATTGTTCAAGATGAAGAAAAATGAGACTATTGGAGAAATATTCACAAGATTCACCGACATCACAAATTCTCTCATTGGTCTTGGAAAAACATACACACAAGTGGAGATGGTAAGAAAAATACTTCGATCACTTACTCCACAATAGGAAAAGAAAGTTACCGTAATCGAAGAAGCCAATGATTTGTCAACTCTTACGGTTGAAAATCTTATCGTAAATTTAATGGCATATGAAGTTCAATTTGAAGATAGAAAGAATGATGAAGAAACAAAGAACAAGAAAGTACTTAAATTCAATACAATTTCTGATAAAGAAGATTCGGATGATGATGAAGAAGAAATAAGCATGTTTGCACGAAAATTTCAAAAATTTATAAAACGAGGTAATTTTAAATCTAAGAGTTCAATTTCAAATAACCCTCTTTGTTTTAAGTGTAATAAACCAGGTCATATGAAGAAAGATTGTCCAATGTTGAAGAATAAGTAAAAATCAAGTTATTTCAACAACTTCAATAACATTCAAAATAACAAGAAAGAAAAGCAATGGCAGTCACTTGGGATGATAGTGATGAGTCATCTTCATATGAAGAAATTGAAGAAAATGAAAGTGATCACATGTGTTTTATGGCAAAAGATGAAGTAAGTGACAATGAAGAACTTTTAGATACTTTCAATGAATTATATGAAACTTTTGTGTGATTAAAGACTTCACATAATTTTCTTAAAGGTAAAAATAAAAGATTACTTGAAGAAATTTCTGATTCCTCTACTAATTCTAATTCTTAAGTAATTGTATTAAAAGAAGAAAATTATTATTTGCTTAAAGAAAATAAAAGTTTATCTAAAGAAAATATTTATTTAAAATCAGAATGCAATGAGTTAAAAATTCGTATTAATAGTTTAGATAAAGATATTTCTTCTTTTAAATCAAAATATGAGGATATATGTTTGAATGTAAGCAAATTCAATAAAGGTAAAGAAAATCTTAATAATATACTTTCTTTTCAAAAAGAATCACAAAAGACAAAAGCATTAGGTTTTCAATTTAATAAAAATAAATCAAAGAAAACAATTTTTGTAAAACCTTCTTGTCATTTGTATGAATATAGAAATGAAAATTTGTGTAAAAAGAAATCAAAATTCTTTTCTATTTGGGTTCCAAAAGAATTATCTTCTTTACATAAAATTTTTTATATTTTTGAATTTATTAAAAATATTTATTTATCAACTAACTATTTAGGCAAATCAAACTCTTCATGGGTTTGGTTTCCTAAAGGCTAATTTAAAGGACCCAACATAGTATGGGTACCAAAAATGTAAATGTTTATTATTTCAAGTACCCAAGAAAGATACACTGCTGGATTTTCAACTTTTAGCGACGGACAAATCCGTCGCTATAAGTCGTTTTTCCGTCGCTAAAAGTTTTAGCGACGGAAAAAATAAAGTTCCGTCGCTAAAATTTCGACGCTATAACAGGGGTCCCTAAAAACACTTTTAGCGACGGACATTCCGTCGCTAAAAGTCAGCGACGGAAAATTAGCAACGGAAAATCCGTCGTTCTATTTTCTATTTTTTTAAAAAAAGAAAAAATTCCGTCGCTAATGTAACTTTTAGCGACGGATTTTCCGTCGCTAATGGTTCTTTTAGCGACGGAAAATCCGTCGCTAATTCGACGGAAAAACTGTCGCTATTAGCATGTCCCCGTGTATGTTTTCCGTCGCTAAAATGGTCTATAGCGACGGTTAATCCGTGGCTAAATATTTCTAAAATTTTTTAAAAATTATTTTAAAAATTAAAAAAACCTGTACAATGATATAATAAATTTAAAACCATGTTCAATCAGCAGTATAATATTCATTCCCACGCATATATAACATATATTTTAATAAAAATATCCCAACATAATTAAAATTATTTATACAACACACACCATGATAAATATTGTTTATACAGCACACACTCATTGTTTTCAAAGGTAAAAAAACAAATCAGTCCTTCTGATCATCATCATCCGCATCACCAGCTCCACCTTGTCTAGAAGTTCAAGCCTGCAAATATAAATCAAACGTTAACAATATGGCATGACATGCGAGTATAGCAATAAGAGAGTATCATGGCATATTCTTATGTATTATACGCACGCACATATTCTTATATACACGCACGCACGCGTACACGCACCAAATCCGCACCACCCCCCCTCCTCAACCACGACCAAAGCCGCCACCCACCCACCCACCACGACCAAACCTGACACCAACGTGTATTACCAAATATAATCCGCCACAAAGGTTCTTTGTTTCTTAAACATTAAATGATTAACTTCACAGACTCTTTTTATGGAAATTCAAAACAAACGGAGCTCCAAGTTCTTAACTAGGATCCCATGCCAAACCAAGTAATATCAACAGAACATCATCCACTCTAAAGGATTTACCACAAACAGACTGAAGTTTCTTTATGTCTTTAACAAGGGAAGCGTCAGTTGCACCTGTTCTAATATCTGGACACTTGATTAGAATATCAGAGACACTGATAACCGATTCTCCTTCATCTCAAAAGTTAGCTAGCATATACCAATAAGAAAACTTTGCCTCAAAATAGCATAGATGATAAAATTGGCATGCCAATCTCTTGTAAATCTTTGTCTCATCTCACAAATTACATTTGATAACTCAATATAGTGAATGTGATAGCACATATGAGCTTTTTTTTTTGCCACTTAGATTGGTACAAAGAATTTCATACTATTTCGTATAGAAACATAAGCTCTCTGTTTTAGGATAACATTTTATACCAAGCTAAGATAATCCTTGCACTCCCCCCAAATTTTCCCTCAGGCCATGTGTGAAGGACTCCGGCTTTGAACTTGTCTTGGAAGACAAAACAAATGGCGGTAAAATAAACAGATTTTAAATTTGGAAACAATAAGGTTTAAACCCAGGACATCTTAAACATGGTTCTCAAGCAAATCAAAACGTTCTTGATTGGTCATCATGATTCTCTTTAGAAGAGATATCATAAACTCCTTAATAAAGAAGTCCCATTTTAAAATAATAGACATATTAGGCATGATCACACAAAAGAAAATCTACTATATGAATTAATATGTTACATCTTGCTAATTTACTCTTTAAAAAGATTAAATTCGAGCCACAGGCTTGCTAATTTAATAAAATACGGCCATACTTTAGATACACCGGAATCTAGGTTTTAGGTTCTCATCTTGAATTCTAAACTAGCATCTACCTTGCATCATTTCATCTCTCACGTGTATCTGCTCATGTTGCCTTCTCGGATCTTCAAATAAGCGATTGCAGATGTTGGTAAATTAGTAAAAGATATAGCAGCCAGTGACATCAAACAATTAATACCTATATGTATTATCAACATGACACACTGTGACAAGAGATAAAACACTAGAGATTACAAGTCAGCCCACGGCTTACTCGCCTGTAAACTAGTCCAAAATAATAGAAATAAAATCTGGCACTGTTCTAGATCGATCTCTTTATTTCTCTCGAAACACAAAGTTTTGGTGTATCTTATTTTCATTTTGTTAGCTGCACCTAAATAATGGGTGGAGGCCCCAGGAAAGGTTTCTTCTTTGTTGTTTATGATAAGTTCATCAACAAGAATTTACATGTTCCTTCCATGAACTTGGAAATGCTAGGTATATGTTGTTCAGCAACAACCATATTTCAATATTCGAAATATGTTTACCATTTCGCAAAAAAACAATTAGATGTAACCTAGATGCTGTAGTAGATTTTCTATATTGACTAGTTAAAACTTAAAATTGCCTACACAACAAAAGAACGAACAAACTAGCATTCGCACTTTGAACCATCTAGTATATCTTTCACTTCACTGCACGCCTCAAAGTTTGCAGAATACCATAAAACAGTTGCTAAACTTCTAATCTATCATTTGTTTGGTACTGATACTCACAGTATTATATCAGATCCAAATACCTGACTTAACTCTTAATGCTTATAGTTCTGAAGGTTGCACATCCAATTTAAGATGGCAGCAGGTACAGTAAGTTCCATGTTTTTAGTATAAAATCAGGCTTAAAGGTTATGCATAAAGGTAAAAGAATGCGAAACAAATGTAAGCAGCAGATAAAACTATAAAGAAAAAGGGTAGAAATAAACTTTACCTCCCCAGCAAATAATCGAGGTCTAAGACCAAGGGCAGAACAAGGAGCATCAAGAAGAACCTGGTCGAAACTATTAGGCATATATCCCTTTGAAATTTCAACTCTTGCACCCATACAATTTCTTCCCGGCCCATTTCTCATTCTGCGTGTATCTTTCCTAAGGTCGGCTTTGCTTAGATATCTTCCATTACTTGTTTTTCCACTGCTGGCTGAATTGAAGAATGACAAGAATGATAGTCATCAAGGATTTAGATCAATAAAGCATGAATGTTAGAGTATGGCATGAGTAGTTTAACCCTTCTATAGTACTTATTAGTACTAAAGCTGCGGAAAAATATCCTAAAAGAAATATTTTGTTATTGAAGATTTAATCACTATCATTATACATGAATAACACTAACACAAAACACTGTTGGTAGTTAAATTATCTGCCTATGCTCCAGAGATTGAAAATTCTAAATAGCCACAAGACAAACATAAAGTGGTACTTCTATATTTTACACACATATGTCATTAACGCAATCACTCTACAATCTGGAAAGCAAGTAATGTTGGTAAACAAATGTGTGCTTCTTTTTTTGAAATGTGAGTGAGCATTGCCTCGTCATTTTGCCTCCCAAAGAGAAGTATAATGAAAATTCAGTGTGCCCTGTGCATAAGTAAAATTTATCTAGAGGCACAGAAGCAGGTAGGTTAACAAATACAAAGGTTCTAAAAATTTAAATCAGTCGACTAAGAATGACAATTTCAGTTAAAAAAAGAGGATGAAATTAAGTTTGTAAATTGTAACTGCTCTTTAGTGTGCTTACACTCATTTTCTGCATCTTGGAGTTTCTTGCATAGCTGCTTTTTCTCCTCTTGTTAAACTAAAATGTTTCAACCTTAACTAGGTGAAGGATCCTGTAAAAAATCAAAAGAGGATTCAATTCCAAAGACTAGCATTCTACAACAAAAACCAGTGCTAGAACCTCTAAGGTTTACATGAAAAAAGATGCCAGAAACATGCTCGATAAAATGACACATTGAGGAAGCTAAAAAAATCCTTGAGGTCGATGCATACAGATATAGACAACCTCAAGAGTTAAAGAATGGAATCGAAATTTGCATTAGGAGTAAATAAACCAACTAAACCATTACCTGTAACACAAAAACGAAAAGGGAGAAGGAATTTGTCTCAACGCAGAATTATCGTCCTCCAAGATTGGGTACCGATTCGCCGGCTCCATCATACACTGACCCCAAAAAAGAGAAGAAAGATAAAAAAAACCCTTCTATAAATTAAAAAGGAAAATAAAACCTAATAGCAAACAAAAAGGGATAAATTATTACCTCCTGAAAATTGCGTTGAGTAGCAGACACCGCATTCATCATCTGCTCCTTCTTCTTATTCACCAACTGCATCATTCACCATAATCTTGATCCAGGGTTTTAGAGAGAGAGAGAGAGATCCTTAATTAACGAATTAATTACCTTCGCTTGTTTCTCATCGCCGTTCTTCTTCAAAGACTCCATTGTCGAACATGAAAGCAAAGGAGGCAAGCGAGAAAATGGGTTCTTGTCACTGGCTATCGGAGAACGAGGCACATCGAGAGGAGTGTTAGGGCTCAACCTTTTCCCTCTCTCGCTGCTCTTTTCATCGTACAGAAGCAGTGGAATCTGAGTCGGTGGTCTTTAGCTTAATCAGAGCCTCCGCCGCCTCGAGGTCGTCGACGGTGAACTCTGAAGACGAGGAGGAGGAAGCCATCATCGTTCTTGATTTTGAGAAGGGGGGAGAGAGAGAGGGTGATGAAATTTGGGGACCTGAGAGGGTGCGGGGTGGAGGGGGTTAGGGATTTGAGAGGTTAATGAAATTTTCGGGGATGAATTTTTTGGCGGTAGGATGAATTTTTTGGGGAGAACGGAGTGAAAAAAGCCCGCGCCCAAAAAAAATTTCCTTTTTGGGTTTTAGGGACGGAAATTTCCGTCGCTATAACCCATTTTAGCGACGGAAATTTCTCGACGGCACATTTCTGTCGGGAAAGTAGTGGCGACGGAAATATTCCATCGCCAATAATAAAATTTCCGTCGGCAAAACTTTTTTGCCGACGAAAAAATAGCGACGGTAAATTCCGTCACTAAAACATGACTTATAGCGACGGAATTGTCCGTCGCTAAAGTCCCGTGGGCAATAGTTCATTTTCTAGCAGTGATAGATGGATTTTGGATAGTGGTTGCTCCAAACATATGACTGGAAACATACAATTGTTGTCATCTTTTCAAAACAAGGATGGTGGTACTGTTACTTTTGGAGATAACAACAAAGGAAAAGTCATCGGTATTGGATCTGTCGGTAATCCAAACAAACCTATCATTGATAATGTTCTATAAGTTAATGGTCTTAAACATAATTTACTTAGTATTAGTCAATTTTGTGATAAAGGTTTTAAAATTATTTTTGAAAAAGAATCTTGCTTAATTTATGATATTGATTTAATTACTATTATTTTTAAGGGTCATAGAAAGAATAACATATATGTTTTATCTATGAAAAATATTTCAAATGAACATTGTCTTATTGCATCATCTAATTATTCTATTTTATGGCATAAACGTTTTGGACATATTAACTTTAAACACATTTCTAAGATTTATAAAAATGATTCAGTAAATGGTTTACCTAAGATGTCTTTTAAAAATAATTTTTGTGATGCATGTCAACAAGGAAAAATGCACAAATCTTCTTTCAAATCTAAAAATGTAATATCTACAAGTAGACCATTAGAATTAATTCACATAGATCTTTTTGGTCCGTCTAGAGTAGCATCTTTAAATGGAAGTAGATATGCATTTGTTCTTGTTGATGATTATTCTAGATTCACATGGATAATTTTTCTTAAACATAAAAATGATGCTTTTAATGAGTTTTCTATATTTTGCAAAAGAATTCAAAATTAAAAATCTAATTCTATTATCTCTATACGTAGTGATCATGGAGGTGAATTTGAAAATGAATTATTTACAAATTTTTGTAATAAACATGGTATATCACATACTTTTTCTTTTCCTCGTGCTGCTCCACAAAATGGAGTTGTAGAAAGAAAAAATAGAACTTTATAAGAATATGCTAGAATCATGTTGTGTGATAGTAATTTACCTAAATATTTTTGGGCAGAAGCTATATCAAAAGCTTGTTATGTATTAAACAGAGTTTTATTAAGACCTATTTTAAAGAAAACCTCTTATGAATTATTTTATAACAAAATTCCTAAAGTATCTTACTTTAAAGTTTTTGGTTGTAAATGTTTTATTTTAAACACAAAGGATAACTTAGATAAATTTGATTCTAAATCCGATGAAGGAATTTTTGTTGGATATTCTAATATAAGTAAAGCATATAGAATATATAACAAAAGAACACTAGTTATTGAAGAATCTTTACATGTTTTATTTGATAATTTTTTTTTTAAAATCACCTATTATTTTAAATAATGATGATGATATAATTGATACTATTCATGATACTCCAATGATAGATATTACAAAAGATGATAATTTACAAAATGATTTACCTAAAGATTTTGTAGAAGTTAAAAATCATCCACATGATTTAGTTATTGGAAATATTTCTGATAAAGTAACTACTAGATCTCATTTTAATTTGATTGTTCATACTGCTTTTATTTCAACTATTGAACCTAAAAATATAAAAGAAGCACTTTTTGATGATTCTTGGATAATTGCTATGCAAGATGAACTTAATCAATTTACTAGAAATAATGTTTGGGATCTTATACCTAGACCTCAAAATAAATTCATTATTGGAACAAAATGGATTTTTAGAAACAAATTAGATGAATTTGGTCAAGTTGTTAGAAACAAAGCTAGATTAGTTGCTCAAGGTTATAATCAAGAAGAAGGAATTGATTATGATGAAACTTATGCACTTGTTGCTCATTTAGAATCAATTAGAATTTTACTTGCATTTGCATGCTTTATGAATTTTAAATTATTTCAAATGGATGTTAAAAGTGCATTTCTAAATGGTTTTATAAAAGAAGAAGTTTTTGTAGAACAACCTCTAGGTTTTGAACATGAAAGTTTTTCAAATCATGTTTTTTAACTTAAGAAAGCTTTATATGGTCTTAAACAAGCGCCTCGTGCATGGTAGATAGATTAAAGAAGTTTCTTTTAACTTCAGGTTTTAAAATTGGAAAAGTTGATTCAACGTTATTTATTAAGAAAATAAATAAAGATATTTTACTAATCCAAATATATGTAGATGATATTATTTTTGGTTCTACTAACAACAATCTTTGTCAAGAGTTTGCTAAGACTATGAAGGATGAATTTGAAATGAGTCACATGGGTGAACTGAATTTCTTCCTTGGACTACAAATTAAACAATTAAAAGAAGGAATCATCAATCAATGCAAGTATGCAAAAGATTTACTCAAACGTTTCGGAATGGAAAATACAACAAGCAAATCAACACCAATGAGTAGTACTACATCTCTTGACAAAGATGAAAATGGTAAGAATGTTGATCAAAAGCTTTATCGAGGTATGATTGGATCACTTCTTTACATTACTGCAAGTAGACCTGATATTATGTTTAGTGTATGTTTATGTGCTAGATCTCAATCTAATCCTAAAGAATCACATCTTAAAGCAGTAAAAAGAATTTTTAGATATATTAAAGATACTATAAATTATGGTTTGTTTTATCCAAAACATAGTTCATTTGATTTAATTTCATATAGTGATGTTGATTTTGCTGGATGTAAATCCGATAGAAAAAGTATAAGTGGAACATATCATTTCTTAGGACATTCACTTGTATCTTGGTTTAGTAAAAAGCAAAATTCAGTATCATTATCAACAACTGAAGCTGAATATATTGCTGCAAGTCTTGCATGTGCTCAAATTTTATGGATGAAACAAACATTATCTGAATATGGCATAAATTATCCAATATCATCCATAATGTGTGATAATTCTAGTACAATTAATTTATCTAAAAATCATATTCAACATTCATGTACAAAACACATTGATATTAGACATCATTTCTTACGTGATCATGTGCTTAAAAGTGATATTTCATTAGAATTTATACCTACTGATAAACTAATAGCAGATATATTAAAAAATCCTTAAAAGAAGAAATTTATATAAAATTAAGAAGGGAATTAGGTATATGTTCAATTGATGATTTAAATTAAACTTTTAAAACAAACACATATGCATACATACCCTTAATAGTCGACTAATTTGACCTATAGTCGACTACATGCACAAGTATTGCATATAAGTTTTTCTGTGAATTACAGTGTAGTCGACTAATTTCATCTATAGTCAACTACTCTAAGTCAAAATCTTAAAATCAACTCTGTGTCGTTTATAGTGTAGTCGACTAATTTCATCTATAGTCGACAACTCTGAGTCAAAAACTAAAAATCAACTTTCTGTCGATTACAGTGTAGTCGACTACTTTTCTTATTAGTTGACTACTAATACTGAATTCACAGTTTTTACAATCTTAAAGCTTATTGGATTTTTATTAAATCAAACCCAAAACCCAAAACCCAATACCCGTTTCTTTTAAGAAGAGTTGATCTCAACCATACATTTTTATCTTTACAAATCCTAGCCTCATATCTAACATAAAATCTTCACCTTTCATTTTTTTAGCTAAATCTGAACCATACAATGCAAATTCTTTTAAAAAAATAAAAACCTAAAACTACACACTAACTCATCCAAAAACCGAGTCTTCTTCTTCCTCTCTTCTGAACCCACCTCCAAGTTAGGGCATCTTCTTTCTCCTCAAAACTTTCATCAATTTTATCTTTTTCAACAGTCTGTCAAGTTCTGTAGTCGACTACACCAAATTATAGTCGACTATTCTAGGGTTTCATCAGTTTGTGGTAAAATTCTCATCTTGATCTTTATATTTTCTGTTATTTTTCTGTCTCATCATGTCTAGGGCTAAGAAAGCTAAGCAAATCCATACTAATGTTAACGATGAAATCATCATTTACTTAAAAAGTCCTAATTTACTAGAAGAATTTAACAAAATTTTCACTTTTAAAGTTCTTCTAGGACGATTTGTGAAAATTAATGATTTTATTCCCTAGAACTTTGGATCATATTTTGATAATATGGGCTTGCTTGAATTATTCTCTGCTGAAAATAGAAAACCCACATATCCTTTTCTTGTTCAATTGTTCTATACTAATATAGAACGTGTTAGAACTATTGGTGGTTCTGGAAAACTCAAAACTCCTGTTAAAGGAATAGAAATTGACTTGACTACAAAGTCAATTGGAAAAAATTTTAATATTCCTTATCAAGGAGTCTCTCTTAGGTTAGTTAGGATGAATGACTCAGATCTTTTATCAAATCATATATTTCTTCCTGGTTATAGTAAACCTTTAAATAATTCAAATAAACTTTGTCCAATTCCTAAGTTCATTGCACGAATCTTAGCATATAACTTGTTTCCAAAAACTGGGAGTTTCCATTTTATTTCCCTAGACTTAGCAAAAGCTCTATATTCTATAATGGGAAATATCCAAGTTAATTGGGCTGAAGTTTACTTTGACAATCTTCTGATAATTCCAAGATGATTTCTTCCATATGGTTCTTTTTTAACAAAAATCTTTGATAAATTTCATGTGGATCTGCAATCTAAAAATTTTGTTGTCCGTTCCGTTGAATTTTTTGATTCCAATGCCCTAACTAGGATGAAGTTAACAAATTTTGAAATTCAAAAACAAAATCCTCAAGATGAACCTCATCCACATCAAGAAGAAATTCCACAAGATATTCCACAATCTTCAACTCAAGCAGGAACTTCTTCTAGTCAACCATTACCATTTCCTACAGAACCCTCATGTTTTTCAGACGTGCAATACAACAAACTTAGTGAACGTATTCTTGAAAATGAAACTGGTCAAAGAGCTCTATATTCTCAGAATTCCTATATCATTAGTAATCAAGAAGAGCTAATCAAGAAGTTTGATGACTTGGACACACAGCTTAGTGCATACTTTCAAGGACAGCAACCTCCTCCAGCACCTTAGAAGTTTATGCATGCTTCATATTAGATTTGGATATTTTTTAATGTTGAGTTTCAAAACAATTTTGTTATTTTGTTAGTTATCTTTTGTTTAAGTATCAAAAACAATGTAGTT
This sequence comes from Asparagus kiusianus, assembly GCA_022839385.1. NCBI lineage: Eukaryota > Viridiplantae > Streptophyta > Magnoliopsida > Asparagales > Asparagaceae > Asparagus > Asparagus kiusianus. The sequence goes on from BQKN01064023.1 coordinate 53,918, forward strand.
GTGAGTTATTATTAAGACATATGTAATATATTAGGTATGTTACTACAATGTCAAGTATGTTAATTGTGTGTTTACTTTACTATGATGCTGTTTAGATAGTTAATATATGTGCTACATATTTTAAACAAATCATGGTGATGAACATTGTGGAACTGTTGATCTTTATGACAAGTCTTTGCCTACCTATTTGGATGGGTGAAGTTATGGACTATGTTCATAATCTGGATGATTTGTTTGAAGTATTAGCTCATGTTGAAGAAATAATGTCATATTTAGCATAATTGTTTATCTCTTTTTGTTGATAACAAAGGGGGAGAAATGGTTGGTTATCTATATTAGATTTACGTATTGTTGTTATAGACTCTAATTTGCATATATACAGGGGGAGTAAGTATGGTTATTTCATAATGTTTAAACCTTGTTATAAAATACATACTTATGCATAAATTATTTGTTATCATCAAAAAGGGGGAGAATGTTGAATATCATATCTCCATGATAGTATTTTGATGATAAAAATTAATACAATATGTGTTATATAAATGCACTAACTCTTATATACAGCTTTCAATATCAAAATATGAACAAGTGCAAGTTGAGATTCAAGGCATTATGAAGTGAAGAAGATGAAGAACATATGAGATAATGTATTTTACATTTTCTTTACTTAGAATTATTGTACAAGCCTTGATCACTTACACACACACACATAAATATTAGTACACACTAACACAAGCTTAGTGTGTTGGTTAACTATAGAAATCCTCTATATTAACCATTAGAGTTATAGTTAAAAATTAGAGTGTCAAAACATTTAATTTATATTATTTTCTAACTTTTAGTAGTCGACTAATTAGAATAGTAGTCGAGTACTCATGTTTATGTCTTAAATATATATTTCTGTAAATTTACAGTATAGTCGACTAATATGGATAATAGTCGACTACTCAAGTTTATGACAGAAATATAAGTTTCTGTTATTTTACAGTATAGTCGACTAATTAACATTATAGTCGACTACTGAAGGCAAAATTCATTTTCTAAGTTTCTGTCAAATTACAGTATAGTCGACTATGACCTTTATAATTAACTACTGAGACATTTTCTGAATACATAGAGTCTGTTTAAACTCAGTGTAGTCGACTAATCAGTCTTGTAGTCGACTACAGATACAGTTTTTCCAGAATTTAAAGTTTGAATATATGACTGTTTATAGCCGTTTTTAAACGTTTTTAAAGTTTAAAAACTTGTCTTTTCAAGGGCTATAAATAGGTTATTTGTTCAGAAAATGTAGAGACTTACATACCCATAAGCTTTGATCTTTGTGTATTTTTTTAAGTGAAAAATATTCAGATTTTGAGAAAAAGAAAAGTTTCTAAAATTGCCTTTGAACATCATTTAAATACTTATTGTTTAGGCAATTTACAAAAGTTAGAATAATTCCTAAGCCACTACTACACTACACTACAAATCAAGGCTTATAGGAATTGAAATTATTACTTCAAAAGTTCTCTCGAGTTGTAAGAGGTGTTAATCTCTTGGTTTAGAGATTGGTGTGCAAATTGGCAAGGTGTTTGTCAATTGGTGTTGCAATTTGTAGGGACTTATAAATTAGTCAGGTTTGCTTTTGATTTTGTAAGTTTATTCAAAATCATAGTAAAAACTCTCAAGCGGGATTTGCTTGGGGACTGGATGTACATCGGATTGGTGGAACCAGTATAAAACTTTGTGTTTATGATTGTGAATTTTTAAGATTGCTATTTTTCTTTTCAATTTATAATCTACTTTGCATAAATTTTAAAAGAACACTATTCACCCCCCCCTCTAGTGTTCTAGTGTATCTATTTCAGATCCTACAGACTTCAACACTTGAAGACGTAACCTCTAGCTCATCAGAGACGGTTGCAGCTATGGTCTGGTTTTCATCAAAATAAGGTTTAGGATGAGAGAATGCTATACTTTCTATCCTTGTCGGGATGGAAGATTTTAATTCCTCATCTTCTTCGTTAGAAGACTCACGAATAGCAAGTCTATGTCGTACTTCCGAAACAGATGCTGATGCAGGATTAACTATCATATCAAGAGCTGGTGCAGATTCAAATACACCAGAAGCACCCTCAAAGTTAGCCACAGGCTCAAGATTGTCGCTAGCCAGAAAAGACCACTAGTTTTTGTAAAGATCTCACATTTAGTAGAAAATCAAGTCTTAAAGTGCCTTGAGGCACAATTTAAAGCCAGATGTGCTGAGATTAGGCTGATCTGAAGATCGCCATTAATGAGTTCGAAACTCACCCCTAGTCATTTCCAACTGTGCTAGCGCATCTTTAACTCTTGGCCGATGAGTTCCACAGACAGAATCTCTTCCTCTGGAGAAAGAACAACGAGGAGCCATTAATGATGAGATTTGAAGACTCTGAGAAAGCCAAAGCTTAAAAATAAGTTAATGAGCTTTGAAATTAAAGTGGAGAAGAAGGAGACAAAGAGTTCTATTTATAGGCTGACCCCAAATATCGCCAAAGAACTCCACCCCTGAACTTCATCAGAGACTTGAACCTCACCAAAAATCTCACTCTGAACGAACGTCATCACAATTTTAGGCGTACTTATCAAGGATTTGAGTTTTAAGTCTTTAGGTCGAGCCTTGCCTAAACAGACTAGCTGAGCCTCGCTTAACCAACTTACTTAGCTTCAACCAAATGACTCTTTCTCAAGTAAGAAAACCTCGCCCCATTCAGCATAGTATTAAGCTGAACCCTGCCAAAATGGCTTGACAAAATTTCACTAAGTCTCTGAATTAAGAAAATTGTAACTCAATCTGTTTGAGACCCCATATAGTGAACCCAGCAAAAATAACTTGGCAAAATTTTACTAAGTCTCTAAACTTAGAGAAAAGTCTAACTCAATTTGTTCGAGACCTCATTCGACGAACCTCAATTTGACTCTCGCCAACATAAAAAACTTTGAGCTTTGCTTCCAATACAATAACTCCATGCAGAGTTCAAGATCGCTACAGAAGTAAAATACGTGAAGATTAGGCATATGAAGATGGACAATTTCAAGAAGTAGAAAGTTTATTTTTATTGATCAAAAACTTTACTACATAAATGCAACATTTAGACTATCCAATTACAAGAGTGATAGGTATCTATTGCTATTTGCTACTGCCATATATTTCTAAGATATGATTAATGTGACGATAGTGGAGCATACACGAGCTGCACTAAGGTATAGCTCATACTCCTCTGATCTCACAAGGGTGAGAAAATAAGAATTTTTCCACTGCAGAAAAAACAGCTCCTACTTACTCCTTCCTAGACCCTATGCAAGGAGATTGTAGGCATCTAAAAATGCCTATAGGTTCCCGTATGCAGCTCGAGACAGAGAGAAAATGATGAACATCATTGTCCAAATCAAGGAAGATTATCCGACACCAATAAGTGCATGAAGCAAATCGGTGCACCGTTGATGATGTAGCAATAAGCTACCAAAATAGCCATTGGCCACTAAATCGGCAAAACGACTGGCCCACTCACCGACCACCTCCAAGTGGCTCGCGTACTCATCAGCCGGCTCCAAGTGGCCCGCATACTCATCAGCCGGCTCCAAGTGGCACACATGCTCATCGGCCACCAGAATGGCGAATCAAGCGTCCCGTGCGCTCACCGGCCAACTCCAATTGGCCCGCACACTCATTAGTCAGCTCCAAGTGCCCGTCGTACTTGTCGGTCAACTCCAAGCGCCTGTCACACTTGTCGATCAACTCTAAATATCGTAAAGAAGCTAACGAACACATGAAGCAAGTTAATGACACGTGCAAATCAACAAGACGATCAAATATGTACAACGACTGAAAATACAAGTCCCGAAAAATCAGAAAACACCAAGAGTTCAGCCAAGGGGGCAGAATTTTATCAAGAGGGCTCTGTCAATATGAAATGAGGGTCTCCTTTCAAGGGGGCAGAATTTTATCAAGAGGGCGAGGTGCTGCTAGATTGAGGAGTTAAAGGAGCACAAATTTACATCAAAGGCAAGTCAGATCCCGACGAACTTCAGCATAAAAAGGAAGCCTTTCGAATGATTTGAACCCGTATTTCCCCCTGTCTGTTCCTTGAGATTAGGCTTGGTCTTAATTTTGAGAAGAGCTACTGATTTCGCTTGGTCGATTTTAGTGCTTCAAGCGAATACTTCCTTAGTGAAGTAGGAGCTCTGTCAATTTTCCGACAACCGGATCTGATCTGCGATCGTCCACGAATATCAACATCCCCGACACAGACGAAGACCTCACGCAAACAAGAGTTGATAAGCATTTCTTGCATTTATTTTCTAGAAAGCTATAATCTTTATTTTTGTTATTTCAATTCATTGTAAATGATCAAAGTTGTAATGAACTCGATAATGAAGACTACTTTCGACGAAAACAAACCGGCAACCACAGTGGAATCCGATAGCCTTTCTACAAAGGCTGATGTGTCGCAACCTTGGATCGTCATCCCGATTGAAGAAGAGGTTGAATATGAGTTCAACCAACAGAAGTACAAGGAGTACTTATCCTCCTCCAGATCCGCCTCTTCTTGCAGATGCAAGAAGGCCTCCTCCAAGAAAGCTCGCTAGACTTCGGGTTCGAAGATCCAAAGAGAAGATTTCCTCCGCTGCTACACTTGAGCCTCGCAACGCCCCTCCAGCCACCAACAAGGTTGTAGCCGTAGATCTGGACCCTTCCTCCATCAAGGAGTCGATCGCTGAAGGCACGCTAACTCTATCAAAGAGGGCACGCCAAAGGCAGTGCCAACGACTTATGCGCCAACTTGCTAAGGCATTAGAGCCAGTTGACAGGATTCACTACAAAACTGATCTGAAGTGCAAAAGGCGCCAACTGCTACAACAGTGAGCAAACAACCCCTCCTCCAAACCAGTAATGAATGAATGAGTCCGCATTAAAAGGATCCGTTCAACTCTTCAGGTGCGAATTCAGAAACGCCGCGTATTGCTTACGCATGCAAGAATTCTTGTGCAAGAAGCCAAAAAATTATAGGAGAAAGAAGTGGAAAAGAAGCCACCAAGACTGCACAAAGTATGGAGGCCAAAGTCCAAGATAGCGGCCGAAAAGATTAAAATATACGGGTCACTCAAGTTTGACCCTCTAAGCCGCAAGTCACTCAAGTCTGTGTTAGACCCTACAGGGGGGTGATTAGGGTATTATGCTAATCTAATCCGATTTTATGCCAATTAAAATTAATTAATAAGTTATCCTAGCAAGTATGAAATGCAACAATATATATGAGCTAGGATAAGCAATATGAACAACAAGATATATCCTAGCAAAGAGGTATATGATGAAATATATGCAAGGATATGTAAACTAACACAAGGGTAAACAATATAAACAAGATAGTAGATGATATAGAAATGAGCAATGCACAATGGCGATATATGATATGAACATAAATATGAATGAACGCCAAAGCACACTCAAACACAATCAAATGATCACGGAATTCGGACCTTCCGTCCTACGTCTCCGCTCCCCACTCCCGGGGAGAAATCCACTATCACAACCCGGTTTGGAAGCCGGAACTTCTACACACTCGGTTTACAAGTTTACCGAAAACTCTCACACAACAAACACTATGCAATCACACTCTACACATACACAAGTGTTGGACCTAGTCGTGTCTCCCTCAAGTGCTCGGTTACAACCTCTCCCTAGGTTCGTCAACCGACACCACTCCTCTTGGAACGATCCCCGACTCTCACCACACACTCCTCACTCGGTGTACAAGTGTATTACAAAGTGATCTCACAATTAAGCATGATATAACAATTGATTGTTCTCTCTAACAAGGTGAGAACTCAATTAAGCACAACTCAATGTTACAAACTCTCACAACCCTAATATACTATGTATGCAAATACAATAAGCTCAAGTGGGTGTGTGTAACAATGAGTAAAATCAAATCTAAACTCAATATAAAAACTACCTTTAAAGAAAGATAATCAAATAACTAAGCAAATGTAAAGCTAGATAGAGTTTAGAAAACTTCTCCAATAGATGACAAGATGGAGAGATGGAGATTAGAGCCCAAACAAGAAGATGATCTCCTCCACTTGTGAAAACAATCTTCAAACCAAACAAACACTAAAAACACACTTAAACCCTTGTTTAAAACTTGTTTAAAACATTCTTGGATTAGATAAGAAACTGAGATCAAAGAGGGTATTTATAGCCTCCAAAACCTCAGCCAAAAACCCCAAACCAAATGATAAAAACAGCCCCAGCAATGGTAACAAAAATAGCCGTTGGAAACAGAACTGACAGAGCGGAGGTCGACCGAAAGAATTCGCGGTCGACCGCGATGCAGATCTGAAACTGAGAATACAAGCAGAACTTCGTCGGTCGACCGGTACGGTCGACCGGTGGAAATTTCGAGCTCTCGGTCGACCGCACAGGTCGACCGACAAACTCTCTGCTGCCCACTGTCGACTGAACATATGAGCGGTTGAACGATGCGATCGACCGATAACTGATACTACAGAAAACTGGTTCTGAAAACTGTTTTTCTGATTTTAAAACCCTGTTTAAAAATATCAAATAAATTCTAAAAAATATAAAACTTTGGAGAATGATTGTAGACATGATAATAAACATGCTACAATGACTGGTTTCCAAAAAAGACTTCCCAAATGAAAAATATCATTATTTTGCAAAATAGTCCAAAACACAAAAATGTAAACATATGAATTTTGAAATTTAGGCTAAACCATGTTTTGAAACTTTGTACAATAATTTTGTAGACTTAATAAAATATGTATATGATTGTTATTAAGTCCATAAACTGAGAAAATAATATTTTCACAAATACAATAGAAAATGAAACCATTTTGCTTTCACAAATACTCATATGTTTCATATCTAAGTAGATAAACCAAATCACAATAATAAATATGAAATATGTAATTTCATATTTATAAACATGAAAACCAAAACTTGTGTTGTATATATATATGACTACATATATATACAAGGAAACCAATAAAATGTGTGTGTATAGATTATTGAACTTAGAGTTCTTAACACACATAATATAAAACCTAAACTACATTACCCAAGCAATCTTGATCTTCAATTTAAGCTTGACTTGGTACACTGCGGAAGAAGCTGAACTTGGATCTTGAACTTGAATTGCATAAGCTTCATCGACATTCCACCAACCTCCTTTGGATATGATCGTTGAAGCTCTATTCCATCCATCCTCCAACTTCATTGTTTGTCTATAATAAATAAGAAAATACAAATACTAGACAAACAACATTAGAAGTAAATTGTTTGTTAAACATCATCAAAACAAGAAAGCCAACAATCTCCCCCTTTTTTATGATGACAAACAATTTACAAAAAGTAATATATGCATGAAAAGAAATGAATATATAAATTATAATTCACATGCATATAAACAAGGTAATGTATACTCACAATATTTCTCCCCCTTTGACAACATCAAAAAGGGGACAAATGAATGAAGAGAGCGAATGCTCCCCCTATCAATAAGCATGGGTGAGTATAAAGAAAATATATGGAATAGCTTCCCCTATCAAAAAGCCATATGAAATATAGACAATAAAAGATCATGGCAAACATGTGAGCAAGCATAGATGGAAAAAAAATGCTAAACACAACTCACATACAAAAAGATAATGAGAACACATATGAATATGTCAATATGAGAAATAGTGTCTCATATCAAAGAACATAAAAACATGTGTAAAAGTAGATTTATGAAGTCAAAAGGAAAAGAAGAGCAAGAGAATCATGCAAAAAGTTTTCAAATGAAAACAAATCAATCAATTGAAATCATAAATCAAAGTTTAAATCCAAAAACGTAAATGTTTTCAGCAAAAGTTGAGTTTGTTGTCGAATTCATTATATCTTCTTTTGAATACAATAAATTCAAAGAGACAGTCTTTTTATAAGACTTCTTTTACACAACAAAACAAAGATTATAACTTCTGAGAAAATAACACAATAGCCGTCTATCAACTATTGCTTTTGTGGGACTTTGCCTGTGCCGGGAACGCTTTGGTTCATGGACCACCGAATCACAGATCATGAGGGGGTTTATGATTCTTCCTTCGTTATCGAAGTGAGAATTGGAAACGATATCTTATCAAAGTAAGATAGTCGTTCTTCTTGAAATCAAGTCTAAGCTCGAATGTTAAGGAATCACTCCAGGAACTGAAATCTCTGCTCTCTCTGCTCTGGAATGCTCTAACAAGTGCTCCATAAATGATCAGCCCCCCCAAAGAAATTAACTCGGGGGTATTTATAGCCTCTGGGGGAAAACTGTCTTCCGAGACAGTGTTTACTGTCTCGCTGGTCGAGACAGTGTTTGCTGTCTCGCTGGTCGAGACAGTGTTTGCTGTCTTGCCCAGCGAGATAGTAAATTTGCTGTCTCGCCCGGCGAGATAGTAAAACATTGTCTCGGAACTCCTTAACTGCCTGACAGTTTCTTGTAACTGCCTGACAGTTTGTTTTCAGCAAAAGTCGAGTTTGTTGTCGAATTCATTATATCTTCTTTTGATTACAATAAATT
>BQKN01064023.1:76839-95257 GCA_022839385.1 Asparagus kiusianus
TAGGAGCTGTTGGTTTCCATATCCCCTCGAGGATAGACGAAACTCTGTCGGATTCTTCCGGAAAAGATCTTGATCGACCGGCGGTCCACGGATATCGACATCCCCGTCACAGGCCAAAAACCCACGCAAGCAAGCACCGATAAATGGGACTTACGTTTATTTTCGAGAGAGTTGTAATCTTAATTTCTTTGTTATTTGATTCATTGTAACGACTGAAGTTTTAATGAAATCAGTAATGAAGGCAACTTTCGACGAAAACAGGATATAATCATTGAAGCTCTTTTCCATCCATCCTCCAACTTCGTTGTTTGTCTATAATAAATAAGAAAACACAAATACTTGACAAACAACATTAGAAGTAAATTTTTTGTTAAACATCATCAAAACATGAAGGCTAACAGTCTGACCCTTCAAGCCGCGGGTCACTCAAGTCTGACTCTCCTAGCCGTGGGTCACTTACGTCTGACCCTCCAAGCCGCGGGTCACTCAAGTCTGACCCTCCCAGCCGCGGGTCACTCAAGTCTGACCCGGCCAACCGCGGGTCACCAAGGTCTGACCCGCGCCAGGGCTAAGACAGGAGACATTCTGCACCTGTTTTTCTGATTCCATCGAGTTCCCCCTCTACTTCAATTGATCCCGTGCCTCTAGTAGAGCTCCACGACAGCGTAGATTTGTCCCGATTTAAGATAAATATCACAGATCACCTTGGTCCTTCACACGATGATCGAGATAAATCTCCAGTCAAAGAGCGCTTAGGCCCATTGAACGAATCCCGAGCGATTTATCAGGCTGGGGGTCATAATCGTCCACCTAAACAGTGGAAGAGATCGCATGATAGGAAAATCCCCATAACTGACCGTATTGGATTACGTGTCGAAGTTCAGGAGCATGTTGAGATCCTACGCTCATGGAAATGTAGTCTCAAACATATGACTCCTGAAGATGCTAACAAAGTGTTGAATTCCTAGAGGAAAGCATACTCGTCTGATGACAACATTATACTTAGGGGGTCATGCTAACACACGATGGGTTGCTCTGGTCATCAGACCGATGAGTTGTACTATCGGGCTGGGGGTACGAACAAGTCTCGGAAAAGGAGTAACCGAGAAGCGGACTCTTATTCTCTGTGTGCCAAAATTATCAGGGTAGTATTATCAGTGTGTAGCTGCCCTAAGACTGCTCCTCAGAGGGTCCAAGTATTAAAGAGGATCTCCGACAAAATGGTTAATCCAAGCCAAAGCGTTTCTGCAAGAAACGATCGGTCGTTCAAGGTGACGAACTTCCAGAAGTCACGGTTAATATGGCTGACAAGGGAAAGTTGACTCAACCTTCTAGTTCTGACCTCTTCGTATCGCATTGTCTAACTCGGCTACACGCAGGGACTACTAGACGTAGGGACTATCAAAGGATGAATAGAGGGTTATCCTCGAATGATGAAGCATCAGATGCTAACTCTGCAGTCATTTCTGATAATACGGTATCCAGCCCAGGACAATCCCGCAAGGTGTTTATGATCAATACCAAGCAAATGACCAAAATTATCGAGGATGCCTTGGCCAAGCAAAAAGAGAACTTCAAGTTCGAAATGAAAATGGGTATGCTGCAGATGAGGGAAGAGCATGACCAACAGATTCGGGCATTGTCTAATCAAATTGGTGAATCTAGTCATCACAATAATGCCTACCGGATAGGTAACGATTCATACATAGACGAACACCTTGATGCAGATAACCCTCCCGTTGATCAAAACATTAGGGGTGGCCGCACTAAAGGTAACGACGCTGGGGGTGGTCCCACCGAAGATAACAATGCTAGTAGTGGCCATGTTGCTCCTCTTAGAAATCGTCCAAAGCATGATACAGACGAGGACAAGAAGATGAAAGATCTCGAGAGTAAAATCAATGCTCTGATGTCTGCTCGAGAGGTGAAGAAGACCGGTATTCCGTGTCCTTACCCAAGAGAGTGGGAGTTGATCTCGTATCTGGTGAAGTTCAACCTGATTAACTTCACGTTGTTTGATGGGAAGGGTTCGCCCACTCAGCACCTGATCTACTTCAAGTCCCACTTGGACATAATCTCTGGCAATGAAGCATTGATGGTTTGGTCATTCGTTGGCACCCTTCGTGGGCCCGCTTTCAATTGGTACCGCCGTCTCAAGCCTAGAAGTATCAACAGCTGGGATGACCTGGAGAACCTATTCCTCGCTCACTTCTTTGATGATGACACTGAGATGTCAATTTGGATACTCTTCAATAAGAAACAGGAATACGACGAGACGGTCGACGACTTCGTCAAGCACTTTCGGAATAAGGCGATGAACTATCGAGATCCTATCACAGAGGACTTCATCCTCTAAACCTGTCACAACAACCTCTCTTTGGACGTGTTAGAAGATATGGGAGTAGCACCGTCCAATACCTAGAAAGAGTTGAAGGTGCACGGAGAGCGGGCCGAACGTTTTCTCCGAAGAAAGAAAGCTGAAAGAAGCCAAGCGACGGCTAACCCTCTGAACTCAAGCTTTGGTAGTAAGGAGAAGGCACCTGTAGCAGTTGTTGACGTTAATCAGACGGCACAATAGAAATCCCGGAGACAGCAAAAGACTCTAGATCCAAGACTCCAAAAAGAGTACTCCTTCAAGGACGAAGTTGTTCCAGTCATTTTCGAGTCCCTCCTTGAAAACAACAAGATCAAGCTACCACCTATCGCAGATAAGGAGGAAGCTGATAATACTTTGGATCCAAAGTACTTTGCATACTACATAAGGGTCCTTCATCCTACAAATGCTTGCTTTACTCTTAAAAATAGTATCCAAACCTTGGTTGAAGCTGGCGTTATAACGCTAAATTAAGCCGAATGACACTCTGAAGAGTATACGAGTGTAAACTGCTTCTCAATACTCCAACAGGTATACGAGTCTAAACTGTTTCCTTTCTTTTACGGGAAGTTCCCGAAGAGTGTCATGCCCGATATTCTTAAGGATAACCCGATCACCCAACTAAGTACCAGGTTAGACCCGGTTTCACAAAGGAAGCTAGGGGTGGATGTAACGGGAAGTTCCCAAAAGAATTCTATATAGTGTATTCGTAGGGATAACCCGTTCACTACAAGAAGGTGATGAATAAGAAACTCCCACTCAAACTCCCGCTATATCGGTGCACTCAACACTCCTATTATTAGAGTCCGAATATAGTACTCAGAATTTTAATCTCCTGATCATTGACAATTGTCAAACCCCTTCGCGTTAAGTATTTGTCACTTAACACCAGGAACTCCCTTCGAGTGATTTGTACGAATCACCACTCTCATTGTAATTTGTACCCCCACTCTCACTGTTCATCTGGTCAAACCTTCCTATAGTTAGGACCACAACCACAGCCAAAATCCCCTCTTGATTCCTTCAATAAACGAGAGGTCCATAAATTGAGTGACCAAACCTATAAAAGTTAGGGTCATCTCAAACTCCTCTTTCAGTCAAACTTTCCTATAGTTAGGACCACGACCAAAGCTAAATTCCCCTCTTAATTCCTTCAATGAACGAGAGGGCCACTTTCAAATCGAATTTTCCTTTTGATAAACGAAAGACCTCTACCCCAATTGAATGACCAAACCTATAAAAGTTAGGTTCGTCTCAGTCCCCCCTGGGTCAAAACCGTCAAATAGTTATGGCCAAAACTGGGATTCCTTTTCGATAAACGAAAAGCTCTCATCCTTTTCCCTTTAGTCATTCCTATAAAAGTTAGGGCTGAAGTCAGAAACTCGTCTTCAAGTCAGGTAACCAATCCTATAAAAGTTCAGGTTATCTGAATCTTTTTGATTCTTGGAGTGGAGATCTCACTCTTAATTTCACCTCGCAGATTCTCAAAGTGGAGATCCTAATTTGAGTTTCTTTTGTAACCGGAGATAGAATATAAAATTTTTCCTCCTCGGTATCGGGTTCACTTCTGCCCCAAGAGAAGGCCTAAAGATAGAATATAAAATTCTTCCTCTGCGGTGTCGGGTTCGTCTTTGCCCCAAGAGAAGACATCACATTCCAACACCGAAAACCAGCGCCTAACTCGCATTACCGGTTAGTCTTTGATCGTAAAAAGGACAAAAGCCCACATATTCGACATTATGGCATGTTGTTATTAATAACACCATAATCCGTGCCTCACACGTACATGAAATTTTATCTCGAATCCTAAGTAGGGATAAGTCAACACCAAACACACGTTGCCGGTTTAGTCTTTCATCGATTGAAGAAAAATCAGAATCTGAGTCTGGGGACTTTTATCCCGAAGCCTAAGTAGGGATAAGTCAGCGCCTAACACGCGTTGTCGGTTAGTCTTTTGACCATAAAAAGGATAAAAGCCCACATATTCGATATTATGGCAGGTTTACCTCACTCATGCGGAGAATTTTCTTCCGAATCCTAAGTAGGGGTAAGTTAACGCCTAACACGCGTTGCCAGTTTAGTCTTTCACTGATTGAAGAAGACACCAGAATCTGAGTCTGGGGACTTTTATCCCGAAGCCTAAGTAGGGATAAGTCAGCATCTAACACGCGTTGTCGGTTAGTCTTTTATCGTAAAAAAAGGATAAAAGCCCACATATTCAACATTATGACAGGTTGTTATTCATAACGCCAAAATCCGCACCTTACACGCACGGGGAATTTTATCCCGAATCCTAAGTACGGATAAGCAACGCCTAACACGCGTTACCGATTTAGTCTTTCATCGATTGAAGAAAACACCAGAACCTGAGTCTGGGGACTTTTATTCCGAAGTCTAAGTAGGGATAAGTCAGTGCCTAACACGCGTTGCCGGTTAGTCTTTTGCCGTAAAAAAGGACAAAAGCCCACATATTCAAAATTGTGGTAGGTTGTTATTCATAACACTAAAATCCACACCTTACACGCATAGGGAATTTTATCTTGACTCCTAAATAGAGATAAGGCTACGCCTAACACGCGTTGCCGGTTTAGTCTTTCACAGATTGAAAGAAGACACCAGAATCTGAGTCTGGGGACTTTTAGCTTGAATCCTAAGTAAGGATGAGTCAGCGTCTAACACATTACTTGGTAGTCTAATCCTGTGAGAAAGACAAAGTCTATGTATTCAATATCGTAGCACTAAAGGAGTTAACTCTCTTAGAACAACATTACATACAGAACAGACATAAACAATCTGCATGCTAGTCTGACTCAAACGGTAGTCGGTAAATGTTCGTCAAACCCGTTGATGGCTGGAGGTTTGCTAAAAATCCTATAAGTGTGAGAGTCATTGACGCATCAGCTTCATTAAATGGTCTCGTGGCTTGAGGATCCAACAACTTTAGGATAAGATCCATACATACAGATGAATTAGCTTTAATAGTTGGTCTTGCAACCCCGACATTTGGGACCGTCATGCTCCAATGCCTTAAGAGTTTAAACTGTTTAAACTCCAGCAAACGTACGAGTATAAACTATGTTAACGTCGGTCAATGCGTTATAGCAAAGGTTAACGCTGGTCAACGCGTTACAGTAAAATTCGAGGCCGGTCAACGCATCGACAATTTCACCAAAATAAGGCTAAGGAAAATTTTCGGATTAAAGGATGATTCCAAGGAGTTCAATTGTGATTCAGATATGAATTACCGACGAAGATAATCAGTTCAAAGTTAACTCAATGACACGAGCCAAAACCAACTAACCAATTTCGATTTAAGATTTCAACAACGATCAGACAATAAACGTAGCACCGAAAGAACTTCATCTATTCAACAAAACACTGAATAGGCTGAAGGCTAAAAAAGTTAAGAATTGAAGCCAGCTACAAGTCCTTTGACACCGACTGAAGGTGGGGCCTATCACATCCAAAGTACTTCAGACTCCTCTATAATGGAATGAGCCTGAAACACTTTGGAGGGGGTATCTATAGGTGTCTAAAAATATCTATAGGTTCCCGTATGCAGCTCGAGACAGAGAGAAGACGATGAACGTCATTGTCCGAATCAAGAAAGATTATTCGACACCGATAAGCACATGAAGCAAATTGGCGAACCATTGATGATGTAGCAATAAGCTACCAGAATAGCCATTGGCCACTAAATCGGCAAAAAGACTGGCCCGTGCACTCACCGACCACCTCCAAGTGGCCCGCATACTCATCGGTCGGCTCCAACTGGCCTGCGTACTTATCAACCGGCTCCAAGTGGCCCGTACGCTCATCAGCCACCAGAATGGCGAATGAAGTGTCCCGTGTGCTCACCGGTCACCTCCAATTAGCCCGCACACTCATTAGTCAGCTCCAAGTGCTCGTCGTACTTGTAGATCAACTCCAAGCGTCCGTCGTACTTGTCGGTCAACTCCAAGTACCATAAATAAGCAAACAAATGCTTGAATCAAGTTAACGACGAGTGCAAGTTAACAAGATGATCAAATATGCAAAACGGTAGAAAATACCAGTCCCGGAAAATCAAACAACACCAAGAGTTCAGCCAAGATCAGATCTCCCACACCAATGCAGGACAGTGGTAGCTAACACGCATCAGCACGGGTTAGCATCAACCGACCCGCACCAGCGGGTCAGCATTGGCCGACCTGCGTAATTGTGGGTTAGCCGGCTCTGACCTGCGGGTCAGCGCCCCTGGCGGGTCAGCTGCGGCTGACCCACGCTCCCTATGGGTCAGCAGCGCGTGTCACGTAGTTTTGACCCTCAAACACATTTTGATGGTTCTTTTGCTATTTTCTCGGGATTTGTTGATTCCAGGGTGTCTCAACTGTTTGGATATCATCCATAAACGTGTGTAGGCTGTTATTAACTGAAGATAAAGCCAAATCTCCCATTCTCATCCAAATTAACCAATTTTGAGGTCTATAAATATGAAATAAGGTCCTCCTTTCAGGGGGTGAAATTTTATCAAAAGAGCGAGGTGCTGCTGGATTAAGGAGTTAAAGGAGCACGAATTTACAGCAAAGGCAAGCCAGATCCCGGCGAACTTTAGCATAAAGAGGAATGCTTTCGAAGGATCTGAACCCGTATTTTCTCCCGTCCGTTCCTTAAGATTAGGCTTGGTCTTAATCTCAAGAAGAGCTACTGATTTTTCTTGGTCAATTTTAGTACTTCAAGCGAATACTTCCTTGGTAAAGTAGGAGCTCTGTTAATTTTCCGATAATCGGATCTGATCCGCGATCATCCACAGATATCAATATCCCCGGCATAGGCGAAGACCCCATGTAAGAAAGAGTTGATAAATATTTTTTGCGTTTATTTTCTAGAAAGTTGTAATCTTTGTTTTTGTAATTTGAATTCATTATAAATGATCAAAGTTGTAATGAACTCGATAATGAAGACTACTTTCGACGAAAACAGAGATGAGAAGAGAGCTATTGAATAAGAAGTCCCCTTTGCATGGGACTGAATCATGTTAATGGGAAGAAACACTTCCTACAATTAAAATTCAATGTCAGGCCTAAGTCAACCATATTACGTCTAATTACTATCTAGGTTCAAATTTGTGATACCTAGTTACTATTGGAGTCTTTGCTCGTGGAGATCCCAGAATCTTTGTTCAAGCTCCATTTTAGTCGCTGAACGGTCTTATGAAGAGTGTGGTACTCGAAGCTTCATGCATTTCTATCATGATTCAACTCGCCCCAGGCGATCGACTGATTCTTGATGATCTGTTCGAGTTTTGTCTTATTAGCCGATAGCAAATCCGCTAGACGGTGAAGTATACAGAGTTCATCCACTTGATTTCCCTTCACTTGGCCAAGCTCCTATTAGAGCTGTTTTATTTTAGTTCCTCTATCGAGAAGCATCTCCAATCTAAACGATGGAGACTTAGACATAGGGAAGAAGAAGAAGATAGAGATGAAGGCTGTGAGAATGGAAGAAGAAGGCTACTATTTATAACCTCTTTTAAATCCTAACTCCTAAGAAAAATAACATCTTTTGAGATATTACTGGATCGAACAAAGAGGCTAAATCTTAGCGTAAAACTCAAAACCATAGCAGATCTCATGAAACCTTTAATCAAGAGTTCTCAGCCATAGATCGCGGTGCAAATTCAAAGGCGAATCTCAACAAATATCACCAGTTAGTGAGCATCGCTAACCAACAAACTTTGCCAGACACGACTCAAAATAAGCCGAGTCTCACTAATCGATGAACCTCGCCAACTCAGCTCAGAGTTAAGCAAACTTCGCTCATACCTAAGATCAGTCAAACTTTGCTAGTTTCCTAACTTCACCTCAATAATGAAAAAGGGAACTTCGTTCCAAATACGGAATTGAAAAGGTACAAGTATCATTAGGCCTCCAAGGAGGCTATGTTCAATAGTACACCTCTAGCAACCAAGTAAACAAGCAAAGACAAGTTTCAACCTAACCAAGACAAACTCGAGCTATGTTCAACAATACACCCCTATCTATTACCCAAAGTGTTCCAATTCTAGCTACAAGTCAAATGCAGGATCATGAAAACTTTGGGGGCTTGTAGACGGTAAAAATATATTTTCACCTAGGCTACTATTTTTCTTGAATCCAAGAAGTGAATGCCCATAGGCTAAGCACTTCGAAGGAGGTCGAAAACTGAGCCAACATCAAACTATAGCAAAGGTCATCTAACCAAGCAAGCAAACCTTATTAAACAATCCATCTCGACTCGACTCGACCAAGTTAAGAGCAAGTCGACTCCCAAAACACACCAGACCATGTCTAAAGGCATTATTTGTCACTCAAATTGTAATTTGAATTTTGTGCTAAATTTGAACTCATAAGCAAAGTTCTCCATCCAAAGAACTTCGCTCATAATAACCCAAGTGGACTAGGTTGTCCATACTTTTGGTGAATCGCACCCATGTGTCTTCAACGAGCCTCACTCATATCAGTAGTGAACTTCGCCAACATCTTTAGTAGCAAACTTTGCCCATGTGTCCTCAGCGAGCTTTGCCAAGTCAACAAACCTCGTCTAATAGCCGTTTGAGGGATATTTTCAAGGGATAACTGGCCCCTACTATCTTCTACTTTAATGACCACTTAATCCATAATTAAGAGGGTCAGTAACTTTTAGCCTATAAAAGGAGGGGAGATCAGTCATTTTTGGCATGATAATAATCATCATAAGAATCAAAGGAGATCTACATATCTAGACATATACCTAGAGAGATTTCATTGAATAGAAGTGTTAAGAGAAGACTGAGCTATCTTCCATGCTACTAAACTCTCATCAACAACAAAAGACTTGTCGTCTTAATTGGTGAGTCAATGGAGTATAAGATCGACTCTCCACCAGCACATAGAAAAGAACCCTAGAAAATATTAAAAAAATTATTTTATTATATTTTTTTATTATAATTTGTGTCAATTGTAATTTAAAAAGAGCTCAAACACACTTCTTGCCCCAAGTTCAAAATGCCCATCATTGATAAGCACAAGGATGAAAGCGACCCAGCCAAACATGCACAAAACGTCTTTGATCTACTGAGCATACACCATGTATCGGAGCTAGTCATATGAAGGCCTTTCTTGGCTGTGCTCAGCTGTGCGGCCAAGATGTGGTGGAATTCTTTACCAAAAAGATCCATAAATAGTTATGAGGAGCTCACACAAAATCTCATCCATAATTTCCTATACACAAAGAATAAAGCAAATTCATCAGAAATGGCGAGACTCTTAGGGACTACTTCAAGAAGTTCTAGGCTAAGTGGCTAGAAATAGAAGATCCTAGCAACATGATGGCTATGGCTATAGTTTTCATGGATTGCACAATGATAAACTAGTGGAGTCTCTCATCATCAACCTCATCGCCAACTTAGACTAACTCATGGCCCTGGTTAAGGCCTACATAGATGCGGAAGATAGCTGAATGCACAAGAGAGTGGCCCAAGCTGATGCCTCGAAGGCTGAGTCCTCCAAAAACAAGAAGCTAGAGTCTGACCGGCCCGAATCTAATTCCAGATCAAGCCAACAAGATAGGAGAGACCATAGGGGTGATGCTTGAACCTAATAGTTTTTGCCCCTTCAATGGTCATCTATCGAAGACACCTCACCAAGACTCCCCCATGCATGACTTCTAACCCTTAGATGAGGGATTGTCAGCCATACTGTCAATATCATCAAAATCATGGCTAATAGACTGATGATTGCAAGATCCTGAAGAGGGACATTGAGGACCTCATCAGTAGAGGGTTGTTGAAGAAGTACATCAAAAACCATGCCAATGAGTGGGCTAACTAGGAAAGACCCAAGAGAAGAAGATCGAGGCCACTCTGACTAGATCAGCACCAGAATAAATTAAGGGTGATCGGTTAGAGGGGTACAATCAATACCATTAGCGGAGCCCCCACCATGGGAGAATGTCAAATAACTCCCGAATTAAATGTGGACCAATCCATACATTTAGAAATGCCAACTTGAAAGATGTAATGACACCTCATGATGACCCAATCATCATTAGTGCCCAAATCAATAGGATTCGGGTCAAAAGGATCATGGTGGACACTAGAAGCTCAATGGAGATCCTATTCATGGATACATTCAGACAGATGAACATCAACGGATTACACCTGCATCCATGCACAAGCCCTTAGTTTGCTTCTCAAGGCATTCCATCTGACCCAAGGTATGGTCACACTACCTATGATCATCGACAAGTACCCTCGCCAATCCACCATCTAAGTTCAATTTATTATCATGGATGTGAAGTTGACCTATAATCTCATCATGGGAAGATTGTCCCTTAATGATCTCTAGGATATACTCACTATATACCATCAGATAGTAAAGTTCCCGACCCCCGAGGTAGCCGGCATAGTTCAAAATAAATAGTGGGAAGCCCGGTTATGTGACATACTCTCCATGAAGAGCAAAGGAGTCTTGGAAATCTTGCTGATTGAAAATCCTATGCGCAACTATAGATGGACTAAGAAAAGGAATGGAGAACTCTTGTCAAGAAGCTAGATGAAATTCTGCTTAGCACAGATGAAGTCAAGAAAGTCCAAATCGGATCAGAAATTGTTTGAGCCACTGTGAGGGGCACTCTTCGAGTTCCTCTACACAAATGCAAACATACTCACTTGGGGACCTGAGAAATGCCTGAGATTTACCCTAAGGTAATGGCTCATGAGCTATGTATAGACTAGCATTATAAACTAGTCTGACATAAGAAGAGACAGTTGGCGCCTGAGAGATAGCAGGCTAAAGTAGAAGAAGTCGACTGGCTATTAAACGATAGATACATCCAAGTGGTCCAATACCTAGTATGGTTATTAGATATGGTATTGGTTAAGAAAGCTAGTGATAAGTGGAGAATCAAAATGGTATGGGTCGAGAAAGATAGCAACTAGTGGAGAATGTGCGTCGACCTCAATAAAGCTTATCCAAAATACAGTTTCCCTCTCCCCTAGATCGATTAGCTCAACAACGGCAGTGAACCATAATATGCTTAGTTTGGTTGCTTTCTCAGGCTGCAACCAGATAAAGATGGCAAAGTGAGATGAGGAGAATATCTCCTTCATCACAGATTAATGCACTTACTGTTACAATGTGATGCCTTTTCGGACTAAAAAAATGCAGGGCCCTATGTAGATGATACACTCATAAAATCTAAACATGTTAAAACTCTCATATTATGGATCTAGAAGGAGTTTTTCTGATGCTTCGTAAGTGTAAGATGAAGCTCAGTCCAGCAAAATGCACCTTCAGAGTCTGGTCTGACAAATTTCTTGGATTCATGATCACTTATCGACGAGTAGAGATCAACCAGGAGGAGATAGCCGTGATTAAAGAAATGGTTGAGCCTCACATAGTGAGTAACATCTAAAAGGTCAATGGGAGGATAATGGCTATATTCATGTTCCTATCTAGGTCGGTCGAAAGGAGTTCACCATTCTTCAAAGTCTTATATGGGAGACAAAGGGCCTAGAGTGGACATCCAATGATTTAAGAATGCAGTAATGCTTTCAACGACCGTAGGATATACTTTAGCACCAAGCCCTTACTAAATAGTCCTATAAAAGGGGAACAACTCGATCTCTACCTTGGAGTTTAGCAGAAGCAATCAGCTCGACCCTTGTCCTGGAGGAAGAGAAATTGCAAAAGCCGGTCTACTAGGTTAGCCGCATCCTCAAGGTAGTAGAACTCACCTACCTTCTCATAGAGAAAGCTGCATTTGCTCTGATCACCATGGCCACAAGTCTTTAACCTTACTTTCAAGCGCATTCAAGAATAGTTTGAACCAATTTCGCCTTGAAAAAAGCACTCAAGAATCCGACCATGTCCGGGTGAATAGCAAGATGGGCCGTTGACCTCAGGGAGTATGATATACAGTTTAAACCTAGGACAACTATCAAAGCCCAGGTTGTTGTCAACTTCTTGATTGAGTCATCCACTCTAGAAGACAACTCGTCGACGCTATCTCTAGTCCCTACACAAACCATGATTCCAAGCCGAGTAAAAAGGCAAAACCTAAGAAGAACTGAACCCCTAATAATGACCAGTTAGAATTCTCTACTTTGTGAGTGATAAAGGTAGATGGTGTGTCAGGAGAGAGTGGCAGCAGAGTTGGAGTAGTGTTGTGCAGCTCGGAGAAGCAAATCTTCTAATACGGCATCTCATTCAACTTCCCAACCTCTAACAACAAAGTTGAGTACGAGGCCCTCCTGACCGATCTCAGAGGCGCCTTAGCAGCCAAAGCTAGCTTCATCTTCATCTTGCCAACTCGCAACTTATTGTCTACCAAGTGTGAGGAGATTATGAAGCTAAAGATCCAAGATGGTGAAGTACGTGGAGAAAGTCAAAGAGCTGTTATGGAAGTTTGATGAGTTTAAGATCCAGCAAATCCCAGGAGCCTACAACGCTTGTACAAACGCTCTCCAAGTTGGACTCCTCAAGCTCGATGGTAGGAAGGGGAATAATATATACCTTTACACTCAGCTACCTAAGTCCAAGTGAAATGAGACCGATGTTATAATCTGAAAATCATTACATCTTTAAACTATACACGGGCGTAAGTAATGGGACCTGATAGATGATCAAAGTAAATTCAAGCTGTCAACTTAGCTAACTCATCTACGCGACCTGGGTCCAGCGTCCTAAAGTCAGCCGCCGAAGCAACACCCGAGTCGAATCAAAGATCATCTTTGAGGTGGGGATGTAGAATGACTAGAGGTCTCATCAATAGTTCTCACATTTAATGGTGAATAGTACAGCGCCCATGCTCCTCCACCTACTGACCATCGCATTTAATGCATGACCAACAAGCATCTTGATGGCTCTCTAGAAACAATGCCTATATCCCGTCATTCTGTCACCATCACATTGATACTGAGAATATAGTTCTCTATCTCCGACCAGTCCGCTACAAACACTGTAAAATGACAGCACGATGTTAGATCAACCTACCAGTGAAATTACCAAATTATCATCATTAACTTCCTATAAATATCATTATCTTTGCTATTCAAATATACGCACACAAAACCCTAAAGACTACATTCTGCTTTTCTCTTTAGAATAACAAACTAAGTCACTGACTTAAGCGTCGGAGGAAACAACTTCCGGAGCTTCTAACATCTGTTATTTTGTGCAGGTCATTGTAGCACCACATAATTTTCAAGACAATCAGCCATCAGAGAAGATTAAGGGACCCCAAGACGATCCTTAGCTCTTCTAAGCCATCGCACATAAACACTTGCGATCTATTAGTTATAGGAGTTTTGTTCATTGAATAGTCCGAGAACAAACTTTAGTAGATAGGGAATCTGTTTGATCAATAGTTATAATTATATCTAGTAATAAACACAGGAGGAAAGCCTTTGTAGTTTTTATCCAACAATTCGAAATAGAGTACAGCGAAATTTAGGGAAAAAATCAGCTAGAATATTTAAAAAGAGAGCTCTATACATAATAAATTCATAAAAACAGCTATAGGCGGGCGAGTCCAGATAAATGGGAATAATGGAGACGACCTATAGCTAAAATAAGAGCAAACATATGCATATAAAAGGTAACAATTATTGTCAATACTAAACGATACAGCCTAGGTCAAGATTCTATACAGGAGGATTATTCTATTATGGGCTTGACAATGCTAACCATTCCACAATTGCCAGCTCACACATTTAATATTGATTCTATTCATTTATTTATTTGTACACTTTCTTAATAGAAAAATAATTGCTGAAAATAACCTTGACTAAATAAAAATGTTTTTGCAACTAAGATTCATGACACCCTTATCTACTCGAAGTGATACTTCCTAATTAACTAATGCCAATCATGCTGCACAAATGTATTATTGTAGGCCAACTTCACATCCTAATAGCATCACTTGCCACTTTGATAAGTTTTCTTAGTTTTTTCCTACATTTATCGTGGAGTATTTTATGAAAATGAGTGGATTACCATCAATAATCACGAAAAATTGAGATGTTGTCAACTCAAATTTGTAGTTCATCATTTTAAATTAAAAGCAATGTTTAATATAATATGTAAACTAATTAGAACCAACGAATTAAATAGTTTTCAAGTAATATATCAAGCATTGAGTGATAATAAACCAAAAAGACAAAAAAAGAAAAAGGGTAAAACTTGTTATATTCTCATGAAGATCATTTAATTTTTTGCTCGATATAGTTTATAACTAGGGATTTATAAAGTTGAAAGGTGAATCTCTAGTTTGATCGGATCATATAAGTATGCTGGAAATTAACAATAGTAGACTAGTTCAATTCATATTTTATTTTCATGTTTTTTTTTTTTGGTTTATTTTCCATAACGTTCTAGATCCAATGAGAAAAAGAAAAGGCAAAAGGCATGGCATCAGTTGCCACATGTAGGCGCTTGAGATCCTTTCGCCATATATATAGGACAATCAGCCAGAAAATAAATAGCATTATGACATATTAAGGTAGTTATTCTAATGTCTTAAAAGAAAAGCTATAAGCGTGTTGATTGTGACGTATAATCATCTGAAAATTACTAGATTTGGAACTCAGATTAGTAGTTTTCTTTTCAGGAATTATTTCAATCCCTGCAAATTCTAATTTCCCTTGTTATCATTGAGCTGGGTTAGGGGATGATCCCTTACAGCTCGGGAATTTTGATCTTCTTTGCTACAAAAGCAGTGCTTTGAGAGGAGAAAAAAATATGTATTGAGGACCATCCATAGAATATCACAGTTGAATGCAAATATAATACATTATAAATTTTAAACAGCGGAATTTGTATACAAAATCACGCAATCAAAAAAAAAAAGTACAAAGTATCAAATATCAGTGCAAATAGCTGTTGAAGTACAAATAATATAAGGATCAGTACAATCAATATAGTAAAAGTTTGGTAGTGGATTCCCAGCATGATTTTTTTTTTTGTCTCATGTTCTATGCAAATTTTTTATTACTGTTAACTAAGTAAAACACGATAATAATTAAAAATAGTGATTTTTTAACTGCAAGTTTCAATCACATAAAGCATGTGTGTACTTTCTATCAGATCACCCTACTCTGAGGTGATATCCGAGCCATGGAGGAGAATAGTAAAATATTCGAACTGTCCTCTTAAGGGGCTGATTGGTTGTATGTTTTTACCATGTAAAAGGATAGAAAGTATAAAAAAGTGGGTCCTAATATCAGCTTTCATCACTTTACATTGTTTGTTAAATTCTCTTTTACATAAAAAACTTACACATTTTGATGAGGTGTCACCGAAAGAAAAATCATCAAAATTAGGAGTGATTTTGTTGGAAAGCTGACACAACGTCATAAATGTGTCCAAAAAATAATAAAAAAGTTAAAACCTTGTAGAAAATGGTGAGGTGGATAACTACTTTCCATTTTGTGTCATAAATACTCTAGTTTACATTATACTATCCAAACAGTGTAATACTATTATTTTAGGATTCACAAAGATTCCTAGCCAAACAATGTAAACACTCGAATGGAAAATAGTGAGGTGGATAATCACTTTCTATTTTGTATCATAAATACTCTAGTTTCTTAAAAGCATCCAAACAGCCCCTAAGTGTTAATTAATGGCTCAGAACGTTATGCAAAGTGCCGGAGCGTTTTAATAAGATGTGCATTGTGAAAGAATCTTAATTAAGCCTACTTAATTAATGGGAAAAAGAGAGGGGGTAACTTGCAGATAATTTCTAAAATAATATTAGGGGCACACTCCCTACCACACCACCAACCACACCCCCCTCTCCCATTGCTACAGTAAACCGGGCCCCACATGGAATTTTAAATTTTTTAAAATCACATGTGGGACCCAGTTTACTGTAGCAATAGGAGAAGGGGTGTGGTAGGTGGTGTGCCCCTAATTTCTATCATTTCACGCATAAAGAGATTAGTAGTTATTCGGTGCTAGGGTTAGATGTAATTTACACAAAAAAGAAAAAAGTCATAAGGAAAGACCAGTACCTGCATAGAGACAGCGACACTTCCCACCTGAAATTTCCTTTTTTCTTAGAAATTCTCTTCTCTCACGCACCATATCTTGATTTGACTTTCGAATCCCACTCAAGAATTGTGGACCCCATCCACCGTCTTCTATTTGAAATTTTTAATTTCATTGTAGAAAATTTTTTCTGGTAGAAAATCTTTTTTCCTGTTGGCTGTAAAAGTAGTTGGGACTTGCATATTTTTTTTATCTTTTTTTATTACAAATAGGGAAAAGTTCTTTGAAGTCTCAATTTGTGAAATGGAATGTGCCTAACCCATAAAGAACAAGTCAATGAGCAACTCCTCACCCCTAAAAGCAAGATGCAAATATGTTTAGCCCCATTGTAAAGTGTCAACTCATCACTAATTAAAAAAGCAAGATGCAAATATGTTTAGGGCCCGTTTGTTTGCAAAAATTGGAGGGGGAAAGCGGGGGAAAACCTACAAAATTTCTGACTTTAATGCAAATATGTTTAGGGCCCGTTTGTTTGCAAAAATTGGACGGGAAAGCGAGGGAAAGCCTGCAAAAGTTCTGAAAAAGTTAGAATTTTTACAGGCTTTCTTGCAAAATCGCCCCAATTTGGGGCGATTTTGCAAGAAAGCCTACAAAAGTTCTGACTTTTTCAGAAATTTTGCAGGCTTTCCCCCTTTAATTTTTGCATCCAAACGGGCCCTTAGTCCCATTGTAAAGTGCCAACTCATCAATGATTAAAAAAATCTCTATTCTACCGCTCATTAGAGCCCACTGTCATTTGCCTCATTTATTGAAGAACGTACTAGGTACAAGCCCTCCATGTCTCTCTCCCCCCTTCATTTTTATTAACCTTATTTTAGGAGAAGAACGAGAATTGTTCCTCCGACCACCACCACCCCCGCTTCACCTTCCTTCTCCTCATCGTGTGCTTATCCTCCACCAACCTCTTCAAGACTGCCAAATCTCTATTCTATTAGATCCGACCCGATTAAAGGGGATATAATGAGTTAATAATGATCCTTAAGGGATTTAGGGGCTGTTTGGTTCGGTTTTTTTGAGGGGGAGGGGGAGCTGTCAAAGTGTCAGAACTTTGGCAACTTCCCCCTTCAAAAAAAAAAAACGATCTGAACGCACCCTTAGTGAGTTTCTCTAGCCACTACCACGACCTCTCAACCTTCCTTCTCCTTATCTCTTGCTTCTCCTCCGCCAACCTCTTCAAACCTATTTAATCCCTCCTCTCTAAGATGTAACCCGATTAAAGAGGATTTAATAAGTTGTTAATAAGATTGAAGGTATTTAATGAGTTTAATTATATTATTGAAGATGAAATTAGAAACTAAAGATGAGTCTTGAGTTGCACAAATTATTGATGGAAAATACTTTAATTTCACACAAGTAGCGTTAATGTTAGACCATAGTCTCATGTTCAAAAGAGGAGAAAATTAGAAGGCCGAATATGCATTATAGTGTTCAATTGAAGTTATCTACAAAGATATACAACAAGATGAAAGACACTGGGATTTCTCCTACGTAGCCTTCACGATGTGCTCACTGAAACTCTACATAACAATGTGAAGAACTTAGCTATTGCGGTAAATGTTGTGCGCAGCGAAAATTTTGGCAGAGTTTCTGGTGCACAATAAGAGAGATTAGATCGATAAGAATTCCTGTCTCACCAAGGAAACAAGAATCTGAAGTGGATATCATAACCAAGTGAGATATCGGCTCTTCCTCTCATCAGTTCTAGGACTGACCTGTCGAGGGATCCTAAAAACTATTACAATGGCCACAAACTCAAACAAACCAATTTTACGTGGTTCGGCAAACTGCCTACGTCCACGGGACAAGGAGGGGGATCTACTATTAGAGAGAAAATACAATAGGTTTACAATCTCATAAAATAAACCCTCAAACTAACTCTCTAATTTCTCACAAAACAACCACTAAATAGGATTTTTTTTCTCCTCTGCACGAAGCCCAAGAAACAAAAAAATCCCAGCCGTCTTTTTTCACTTTCTCCCCTCTGCCTTCTCCT
>BQKN01064023.1:100257-114994 GCA_022839385.1 Asparagus kiusianus
GCTAGCTATATATATATAGCTTTGAATCGGGTGGGCCTGCTTTGTCCACTGAACAATTTCACCTTTCACGCGCTTTTATCCTTTCACGTGATTTGTTGGATGTGCTCTTATCTTCACACGGAGCATCACAAGAGCTGGCCCCATAGTAAAAGTTTTCCAAAGAATGGAGAGTATGGAATTGTACACTAATGGAGCTTTGATTGATGGATTAACATAAAAAATATTCATTTGTTGTTAAACTTCTAACTTAGATGTTAAACCTATGAGATAGTAATTATACCTATTAGTTAGTTGTTAAACTTATGAGATAATGTAAGCTCTCAAAAAATTACTGCAGATAGCTGGTCCTCGCAAAACACTGATGATAAAAGTTACAATCTGACGATTTTCATGAAAACAAACGAGAGTTATAAATTGACGACTCTCACATTTCAAAAAGCCAAATGCGGGGATTACAAGATGACGATCCTTGCAAAATTCGAAAAAAGATATTACAATTGATGATCTCTTCAAGGCCAAATGTGATGGTCCACCCTCGCATTCCAAACTCCAAATGCGGGGGTCACCCCTGTGTCTCAAAAGCCAAATGCAAGGGTCCACCCTCGCGTATTGAAGCTAGAGCACGGACATCGTGTTTGACCGTTTCAAAAAACTTGAACGGTTACCCACTTAATGGAGGCGATTAAGCCCCCATTATGAAGAACATTATGTTGGCTTTCTTGTTTTGATGATGTTTAAAAAATAACTTACTTCTAATATTGTTTGTCTAGTGTTTGTGTTTTTATATTTATTCTAGGCAAACAAAGAGTTGGAGGTTGGATGGATTGCTCCATAACGATTATATCAAATGGAGGTTGGTGGAATAGTGGTTAAAACCTTGCAATTTAAGTTAAAGATTTAAGTTCAAGCTTCATCCGCGAGTGTACCAAGATAGAGCTTCGTTGAAGATCACAAGATTGGGTATATTTAGTTTAGGTTTATATTATGTGTGTTAGTACTTTAAGCTCAATCATATACACACATACACGTTTTGGTTTTGAATATATATAGTTATATATATACATATATGTTTTGGTTTGATAGGTTTTAAGTTTTACTATGAAACAATTGAATACAATTGGAAAACATATTCTTGTTTCATACTTACATGCATTTATATGATTTCATCAATATCAATTTTATTTAGTTCAATGAAATCATATTTTAGTGCATTATATGTGTATTTTGATAAAATACTATATTCATTGTTTATAGACTTCATAACAATAGTTTACATCTTTCTTCAAGTCTATAAAATTATTTTATAATGTTTCAAAATATGGTTAAGCTAAAATATCAAAACTCATGTGTTCACATTTTTATGTTTTCGACTATTTTTGTAAAATAATGATATTTTATATTTGGGAGGTTCTTTTTGAAAACCAGTTGTTGTAGCATGTTTATTATCATGTCTACAATCATTTCCCAAAGTTTTACACTTTTCTAAATTTGTTTGATATTTTTAAATAGGGTTTTAAAATTAGAAAACAGTTTTCAAACCTGTATTTTCATGTATCAGTTTGCGGTCGACCGCCACGGTCGACCGCCACGGTCGACCGCGCCTATGTTTTTCCCTCAGGAGCCAGCATAAACTTTCGCGATCGATCTTGACGGTCGACCGTCAGTCCTTAAGTTTCCACAGTCGACCGTAGCTCTCTGAAAGTTTTCTCAGGTTTGAATATGCCTCGCGGTCAACCGCGAGAATTTCACGGTCGACCGTCGAAGTATCCATTGGCTTCCAACGGCTATTTTCTGCAGCTATTTTCTATGGGCTTTTTGATCTTTTCTGTTAGGTTTTTGGCTGAGATTTTGGGAGGCTATATATACCCCATTGCTCTCATCTTTCATGGATAACTAAGAGAATGTTTTAAAAGAGTTTAACAAGGGTTTAAGTTTGTTTTGTGTTTGTTTAAAAGAGTGTTTAAGAGTTTGTTTGTGAAGAGAATTTCACAAGAGCTAGAAGAGATCATCACTTGGTGTTTGAACTTCAAATCATCTCTCTCTCTCTCACTCTTGTCATTTATTAGAGAAGTTTTCTAAACTCAATCTAGCTTTACTTTTATATTGTTTGATTATCATTCTATTAAGCTATTATTTATATTTGAGTTTAGTTGATTTAATTTTTCTCATTGCTTACACACACAATCATTATGCTTATTGTATTTTCATACTTAGTATAATTTGGGTTTTGGGGAGTTGTAACAATTGAGAATGAGCTATATTGAGTTCTCATCTATTGTAGAGAACATATTTGTTGTTATATTGTTAGTGTTATAAAGTTTTCGGTGAGCTAGAAAACCAAGTGTGAGGAGTGGACGTTGATCGGTGAACGTTGAAAACTGACATTGTGAGTGTTTGTGAACCTACATTATGAGGTGTAAACGTTTTTCGGGTGAGCGTAGAAAATCCGATTGTAATAGTGGATTTCTCCCCGAGAGTGGGGAGCGGAGACGTAGGACGGAAGGTCAGAACTCCGTGATCATATTGTGTGTTTGCATTGTTTATTTTCCCTTTATGTTAGTTTATATATCCTTACATATATTTTATCATATAGGATATATCTCGTTGTTCATATTGCTTATCCTAGCTCATATATCTTGTTGTATTTCATACTTGCTAGGATAACTTATTAATTAGTTTTTAATTGGCATAAAATCGGATTAGATTAGTATAAGACCCTAATCACCCCCCCCTCCCTTTAGGGTCTAACAATGGTATCAGAGCTTAGTGCTCTTTGATTTAAGGTCTAATCGCCTTGAGTTAAAGATCCAAGTTATCTTTTTATGCTAATCAAAATTTTGATTTTTTTTATCTTGCTTGCTTTTTACATTATGGATATGCATGGTTTAGGTTATGCCATTAATATTGCTCCTAGATTAGATAATTTTTCCTATGCCCAATGGTGTGTTAGATTTAAACTTTTTGTTCAATCTAAACACTTTGATTTATGAGAAATTATAGATGATGCTTACATTGTGCTCATTTCGCAAGTGGAATAAAAATGATCATCGAATGTTTACAATGAATTATATTTTTTAGAATATTTGCTAAATAATTTTAATTCATCTATGTCTAACAAGTTTGTTCATTTTGATAGTGTTTATACCTTATGGAAATTTATTAAAGCACATCAAAGGGACTTGGAGGCGATCCAACAAGTTTTGGCGGATCCGGTTTCAAGTTCATATGGAGCATCATGCACACGGCCACTAGGCGATAACCCTAGTGAGGTTTGCGAGTTCGAATCCATTAATGATTTATCTAGTGATGAACTTGCTTGTGCTTCCAAAAAATTATTGCATGCCTTTAATAAATTGCATAAAGATTTTATTGATTTAAAAAGCAAGCATGATAATTTAAAATCTGATCAAGAGAAGCTAGCTTCCAATTTTGATATCATTTCTCAAGAAAATGTAGCTCTTAAAGAAAATAATGATATGTTAAAATTGGAAAATAAGAAATTATCATCATCAATTGCTAGCCTATCTCATGCTAAGATTGATATCATGTTAGAAGTAGAGAACATAAAGAATGATACTGCTTCTTTTATAAATAACCGTTCTACTTCTAATAACAATACTTGTATGCATAATGATGAGTTGAATCATGTTAAGAATCGCATATCATCTTTAGATTCAACCCTTAAAACATGTATTATTAATCATGATAAGCTTATGAACATGTGTGCTAGGTCTCATGCTAAAACATCTAAACATCCTATTCATCATGCACATATGTATAGCAAAATTTACAAATACTCAATTTGCGGTCGTAAAGGGCACATTGCTAAATTTTATTATGATGCACACAAATCTTCTAAAGTTAATGCTTCTTGTGCATCTCATAAGGCTTCTTCATCACACACATATGTACATGCACACACTCATAAAGTTCATCATAAGCATGCTCATGTGTTTAAATGTGATATATGTGATCATTTTGGTCACTTGGAAAAATATTGTTTTGATTTGAAAAAAAAATCTCATTTTCCAAATATTTCTAGTAGACCACATATTTTTAAATGTGATGTTTATGATAGATTTGGCCATTTGGCGAAGTTTTGTTATGATTTAAAAAAATGTTCAAACTTGCTAAACCTCTTAAGTAAACCACCTTTATTTAATGATGTTTCTCATTTACAAAATAATTTTAAAAGACAATCTTTTCTTGCAAGTGATTCCTGTGCACGCCCATTTGGTCAACACAAGTCATTTACCCCTTTTCATTGCACTTATTGTAACTTTTGTTTTGACCGTGTTACTTTTGTTTTGACCGTGTTAGGGCACAACATGCGCCCAAATGGGTTTATAATCCTAGGGCTTTGAGCTTGAATGATAGGGGTCATGTCCCTAACTAATCCGGTACCAAGAATGTTTGGGTGCCAAAATAATTTTTTTTAAACCAAGAATTTTAGTGTTCTTATTTTTTCTTTTCTTGGTTTTGAAAATTATGTTTTAAATTTTTTTTAGATATGAAAACAATTTTCTTTGATAAATTCTTCTGTTTTCATGATTATTGGTTTTATTTTAATGAGAGGTTTGTATTTATATAACCCACCGGGTTTATTGGGCGTTTATTCCCAAATCATGTTTACCGAGTACTAAAAGTCCTTATATGGGTTGTTACAAACTTAAGAGCTTGATAAATTGTTGCCTCTCTTGTATTTTGTCAAAAATCTTATTTTGATTTGTTTTTTTTGAATTTATTATACTTCACTTATATGATGATATTTATATGTTTGTGCTTATGGATCATCTATGTGTGCCTTATAATGCATTCTATATATGGTTTGATCAAGTTCTACAAAGAAAGTTCTATTTATTGATAACATTGTTTTTGGATATAAACTTTGATTTATGATTTCTTTTGGTTGATTTGTTTTTATTTGAAAACTTTTTGCATGATTCTCATGTTCCTCTTCTTTTGTTTTCATAAATCTATTCTTTTATATGGTTTTTATATTTTTTTGTGTTAATGAGACACTATTTTCATATTGACATATTTATATGTGTTCTCATTGTTTTTTTGTATGTGAGTTGGGTTTAGCATGTTTCTTGCCTGCTCACATATGTATGCCTTAGCATTCATTGCATATATTCATTAAGGCATTTTGATAGGGGGAGTCTTCTTTTTTCTATTATTGCTTTTATACTCACCCATACATATTGATAGGGAGAGCTTTCGCTCTCTTCATCATTTTGTCCCCTTTTTGATGTTGTCAAAGGGGGGAGAAATATTATGAGTATATTCTTTTTGTTTATATGCATGATAATTACAATATTGTACATTTATTTCTTTTCATGCATATATTCTTTTTTGTAAATTATTTGTCATCATCAAAAAGGGAGAGATTATTGACCTTTTTGTTTTGATGATGTTTAACAAACAATTTACTTCTAATGTTGTTTGTCTAGTATTTGTGTTTTTGTATTTATTCTAGACAAACAACGAGTTGGAGGTTGGATGGATTGCGCCATAACGATCATATCAAATGGAGGTTGGTGGAATAGTGGTTGAAGCCTTACAATTCAAGTTAAAGATTCAAGTTCAAGCTTCATCCGCGAGTGTACCAAGATAGAGCTTCGTTGAAGATCACAAGCTTAAGTATATTTAGTTTAGGTTTATATTATGTGTGTTAGTACTTTAAGCTCAATCATATACACACATACACGTTTTGGTTTTGTATATATATAGTTATATATATACATATATGTTTTGGTTTGACAGGTTTTAAGTTTTACTATGAAACAATTGAATACAATTAGAAAACATATTTTTGTTTCATACTTACATGCATTTATATGATTTCATCAATATCAATTTTATTTAGTTCAATGAAATCATGTTTTAGTGCATTATATGTGTATTTTAATAAAATACTATATTCATTGTTTATAGACTTCATAACAATAGTTTACATCTTTCTTCAAGTCTATAAAATTATTTTGTAATGTTTCAAAACATGGTTAAGCTAAAATGTCAAAACTCATGTGTGCACATTTTTATGTTTTGGACTATTTTTGTAAAATGATGATATTTTACATTTGGGAGGTCTTTTTTGAAAACTAGTTATTGTAGCATGTTTATTATCATGTCTAAAATTATTTCCCAAAGTTTTATATTTTTCTGAATTTGTTTGATATTTTTAAACAGGGTTTCAAAATCAAAAAATAGTTTTCAAACCTGTATTTTCATGTATCAGTTTGTGGTCGACCACCACGGTCGACCGTGCCTATGTTTTTCCATCAGGAGCCAGTAGAAACTTTCACGGTCGACCGTGACAGTCGACCGTCAGTGCTTAAGTTTCCACGGTTGACCGTCACGGTCAATCGTAGCTTTCTCTAAAAGTTTTCTCAGGTTTGAATATGCCTCGCGATCGACCGTGAGAATTTCACGGTTGACCGCCGAAGTATCCGTTGGCTTCCAACGGCTATTTTCTGTAGCTGTTTTCTATGGGCTTTTTGGTCTTTTCTGTTAGGTTTTTGGCTGAGATTTTGGGAGGCTATATATACCCCCTTGCCCTCATCTTTCATGGATAACTAAGAGAATGTTTTAAAAGAGTTTAACAAGGGTTTAAGTTTGTTTTGTGTTTGTTTAAAATAGTGTTTAAGAGTTTGTTTATGAAGAGAATTTCACAAGAGCTAGAAGAGATCATCACTTGGTGTTTGAGCTTCAAATCATTGTTCGCGGGAAAATTCGTTGCTTCTTTCATTGTTGATTTCATTGTCATCTTAAAATAACAACTTTTTGTGTTACAAAGATCCGGTCTTTTTATAAGATCCGGTTACAAGAAATCAAAGAAAACAACAAAAAAAGATTACAACTTTATTTCCTTGTTTGTCGAACAAATCGCGAGCTCCTGTTTTGCGGTCACTCACTTGCGTGGGTTGTTTGCCTGCGCCGGGATTTTTTATCGTGGACCACCACGTGATCTGGATCCAAGCAGATCTACGACGTATTACGGGTATTATCCCACCAAGGAGATAATAGCCGGGAGGGATCGTTTCACCAAGGAAACGACCGCTCGAATCTCGGGATCTAAGAACCAAGCTTAGATCCGGAGTATAACGATGTAGATCTGAGATCCGGGATCCGATTCCTCTCGAACACTTGCCTTATTTGGCGTTGACGATCGCCGAGCACCGGATCTGGATGGACAAGCCCTTGAAGTTCCAAAGCTCCAATCTTTTCTAAGTTCTTAGATCTGAATCCGGCAGAGCTTCGACTCCTCTTTTTCCAACCTCTGAACAAATGAACTTGAAGGCCTATTTATAGGCACTCGAAACTGTGCCTTGGGCACGGAACTGGGCCTAGCCACCCATAGGTGGCTAGGCTTTGGCCGAGCCACCCTGGGGTGGCTCGGCTTCGGCCGAGTCCCCCGGGTGTTGTGTTCGCCGTCTTCCGTCGTTTCGTTCGTGATTCGTTTCACTGTTGACTTGGACTTTGATTCAGTTGTGTGGTTGACTTGGTCCGGAATCGATTTGTTGAATTGATTCCCGATTTGGCAGTAAACCCGCTTCTGAGTTCGAGTCTGAAACCGATCATGATTCGATCGTGGTTCATCCGAGTTCGTTCTTGGTTGGACGACTCATTGACTCCCCGAACCGTTGGATTGATTCCGCATGCGAATGCATTCTGTTGATCGCGTGCAATTTGTTAACCTCGTCGCCTCGTCACTCGATGGTTCGTTGATTTGTTGAATCACCGTGTCGAGCTGTGCTAAGGGACCTATAGGCAATTTTATACGCCTACAGATACCCCCTCCAAAGTATTTCAGTCTCGTTCTTTTATAGAAGAGTCTGGAATACTTTGGATGTGATTGTCCCAACCTTCAGTCGGTGTAACGGGACTTTGGAATGGCTTCTGTTCTGGATTCCTTCAATTCATTCAGGCTATTCGGTGCTTTGTCGAACGTCTGTAAGGATTCCGGTGCTGCATTTATTGTCTGACCGTTGTCGGAATTTTGAACTAGAAGTCGGTTCTTGATTTCTTAACTTTTTAGCTCGAGTTGGTTGTTTCAACATAGAACTGATCATCGATTGACGGCGTCGTCCGGCGTTTGAGCTTCATTGCGACGCGTTGTCCGGCGTCTAGGCTTCATTGTAATGCGCTGTTCGACGTTTGACACAGTTTATACTCGTACGTCTGCTAGAGTATACACAGTTTAAGCTCTTAAGGTATTGGAGCGTGGTGGATACTCGAGTCATGAGACCAATCCATAGAATTGATGCGTCAATGACTCGTACTTATAGAATTTTTGGCAAATTCTCAGCCATCAACGGGTTTGATTAGCCTTTACCGACTACCGTTTGAGTCGGGCTAGCATGCGGATTGTTTCCGGTAAAAGCTGCTGTTTTCATTGCTCTTGTTTGAGATCTGTTACAACTTCAATCGTTACAACAGAATAAAATGAAAACAAAAGATTTACAACTTTAATGAAAATAAACACGAGAGCCCGGTTTGGTTCGGTCTCGCTTGCGTGGGTTGTTGGCCTGTGACGGGGACGTCGATATCCGTGGACCGCCGACTCTTCAAGATCCTTCCGGGAAAATCCGGTAGAGCTTCGTCTATCCGCGTGGGATATAGAAGCAGAACTTCGTCGATCCGCGTGAGATCTTAGAAGTTTAAAGCTTATGCCTCGGTTAAACGAGGCACTAGCTCTTCTTAGTAGTCACCGCTAATGGGCAATACTAAGGACAGAAGGGGGTGAATGAAGGAAAAGATGAAGACCTCTCGCTCTTCGATCCGGCAGGGCTTCGCTGCTCTTCTCAGAAATTTCAGATCTCGAGGTTAAACCCAAGACCAGAAATTCCTCTCCAAAAATCCGAGCCAAGAGAATGGAGGCCTAGAGGGCCTATTTATAGGAAACCAAGAGGGGGGGTGGCTGAAATAACTAAGGACACCCCGTGGGGTGTCTCAAAAAATCCGAGACACCCTAGGGGTGTCTCAGAAATTCCGAGACACCCTTGAGGTGTCTTGGATTTTCCGAGACACCCTTGGGGTGTCTTGGATTTTTTCAGACACCCCCGGGGTGTTTTATGTTGGTTGAGACGCCACCGTTGTCCCGCCGTTGACTCGCCGTTGACTTGCCGTTGACTTTTCGTCCGAACTCGGATTTGAGTGATTTCGGATGCGTTGGAATCGTGACGGCGAGCTCTATAGGCCCCGATGGTTGGATTATCAGTGGGGTGATCGGGGCATGGCGGGCGTTGGCCCAATTGCGGTGGTTGCGGGGTTTTCGGTCAATCCGTATCCCCGTGATTCTGACATTCTGTCGGCTCACGTAGTCCGTCGGTTCACTTCAGGCATTTACCGATGTCGTTGGAATTCTTGTGAGCCGGGTAGTGACGTTCAATCTTCGCTCGTTGACACTGAGCTGTGTGCGGGGACCTATCGGCAATTTTCGATGCCTACAGATACCCCCTCCAAAGTGTTTCGGACTCGTTTCTTTTATAGAAGAGACCGGAATACTTTGGATATGATTGGTCCAGCCTTCAGTCGGCATAAGGGACCTGTGGGTCGCTTCAACTCTCGGCTCCTTCGATCTTCGGTTTATCCGGTGCTTTGTCGAATAACCGAAGTTGTTCCGGCGCTGCATTTATTGCCTGGCCGTCGTCGGAGTCTCGAGTTTACAGCTGGTGGGTTGAGTTTGGCTCGTGTCATTGAATTGACTTTTGAACTTACTATCCCTGTCACATCGTGTTGACCTGGGGTTTCGGATCACTGGGGGTTGACTTTTTGTCGCAACGCACCGATTTGGCGTTGACCTAGGGTTACGCGTTAACCGGCGTACACCCTAGGGTTTTGAAACCGCGTGGGTTGACTTTTATCGTCACGTGTTGACTTTCGTCGCCACGTGTTGACTTTTGACGCAACGCGCTGTCCGGCGTTGACCTAAGGTTACGCGTTGACCGGCGTCCGCCTTAGGGTTTAGGAACCGCTTGGGTTGACTTTTGTCATCACGTGTTGACTTTCGTCGCCACGTGTTGACTTTTGTCGCAACGCGCTGTCCAGCGTTGACCTAAGGTTACGCGTTGACCGGCGTCCACCTTAGGGTTTTGAACCGCTTGGGTTGACTTTTGTCATTACGTGTTGACTTTCGTCGCCACGTGTTGACTTTTGTCGCAACGCGCTGTCCGGCGTTGACCTAAGGCTACGCGTTGACCGGCGTCCGCCTTAGGGTTTAGGAACCGCTTGGGTTGATTTTTGGACTTCATCCGCACATTCACAATTAGTGTGTGGAATTTAGACGTGTGGGATTCGGAAATAGAATCAGGGGTTGGAAAAAATAGTTCGGGGGTCAAAACCAGGTCAAATGCACCCCGGGGTGCCTCGGCAAGGCCGAGACACCCTTGGGGTGTCTCGGCAATGCCGAGACACCCTTGGGGTGTCTCGGTTTTGCCGAGACACCCCTAGGGGTGTCTTTGGCCACCGTGGTCCCCCCTTTGTTTGTCTCTTCTTCCTTTTGTCTTGTTCATGGTCCCCCCCTCCTTCTTTAATTCAAATTTCAAGAGAGAAAACCCCTCCCCCCAAAACCGAACCCCCCTCCATTTTTTTTCGGTTTTGATCTTCTTCTTCCCTTTCTCAAGTTCCTCCATTGATTTGCTCTTGAGAACTCCTTCGTCCTTCAAAAGTTTCGGGATTTTGACGGGTACCCATTTGCCGGAATCGCCTCCTCTTCCAAACGAGGGTCTTGACTTCCATTTCCGAGCTCGGAGGAGATTTGGGTAAGATCCCTCTTCAATCCCTCTATTTTCTTGTAAATATTGCATTTTTTATGCTTGCAATAGATAGGGGTTGTGTATGCAATACGTTCTTGGGGGGTTTTATGCAAAGGCCAAAACTTATAGGGGCTTATTTGCAAAATTCGTGGGGTTGAAATTTGGGGTTTTCTTGCAAATATGAACTGAAATTTGAGGGTCTTGGGTTCATGTTTATTTCCTCAAGAAACAGTGGTGCTTTATGCAAAAGGATGAAATGGTTGTTTGAAGGGTTTATTTGCAAAACAGCCCCCTTTAAAATTTTGGGGGCTTATTTGCAAAAGGGCCACGAATTTGGGACTGAAATCCAAGGAGGGTTGACCCCAAACTCCTGGTCAAACTTTTGGTAAGGGGATGTGGAGGTTAAACCAAAAGTTTGTGGAGGGGCTTTTATGTAAAATTAGCCAAATTTTGCAAAAGGGCTTGTTTGCAAAATTTAACCAGAATTGCGGGGTACCGGGATGTTAAATGATCGAATGTGATGATCACAACCCGGCTCACGCGTGTCCTTGACCTGAACTTGGGCCTTGAACACGGGGGGTATTTTGGGTATTTCACCAAAATTCGCCGCGGAAACAGTTATTGTTTTGCGGGTACGAAATTTGTAGGTTAATTAGACATGAACTATAACATCCTATTTGTTTATAGGATCT
Organism: Asparagus kiusianus; assembly: GCA_022839385.1. Classification (NCBI taxonomy): domain Eukaryota; kingdom Viridiplantae; phylum Streptophyta; class Magnoliopsida; order Asparagales; family Asparagaceae; genus Asparagus; species Asparagus kiusianus. The sequence goes on from BQKN01064023.1 coordinate 111,710, forward strand.
CAAGTCCAAGTGCTGAATTTTCCTTTTAAATTTCGTGTATGTATGTTATACCTGATATACTGATCTTTTTGTTGCAGGTCTGCGATGTCTTCTCGTCGCGCTCGGCTTTCCAGGAGTCGTTCTCACTAGCAGCACAGCGAGGAGGAGGCTCCCGCTGTATCTTCTTCAGCGGCTTCTTTTTACGGGGGTGAGAATTTTATACTTTCTGTATCCCGGATTGACCTTTCGCGGGTCATGAAGGAAGAACCGATACCCCTCCCGCGGGGGTTAAGGTCTGTATCCCAGATTGACCTTTCGCGGGTCATGAAGGAAGAACCGATACCCCTCCCACGGGGGTTAAGGTCTGTATCCCGGATTGACCTCTCGCGGGTCGTGAAGGAAGAACCGATACCCCTCCCGCGGGGGTTAAGGTTTCAGACTTGTTTTGCTTTAGCCAATTCAAGTCTTCGGATATGTTGGGGCGATCTCGTGTTGTCTTGCACTTTGGAGACCGGTGCGTGTTATCACACTATCTACGTGATGATACATACCGTTCCCCTGGTGTAGGACACTCGAGATCGTCTCTCCAATGATCCGTTAAATGATCTCATCTTGTTTTTTTTTTTTTTTTATGAGACAGATTTTCTGACTCTATGCTTTGCGGTTTGTTGCAGTCGAGTTTCCCGGGGGTAGCCTTCCTCGCCATGTCCCCACAGGTTGTAGCAAAGAAGTGTTCTCTTCAGCTTCCGCCCGGCAGATCATTGATCCACTTCCGCAGTTCGGCCGAGATCGTTCAGACGATTTCTGTCGTTTGATAAGGGATGGAGGGCGTCACTGTTTACGCCAGCTCATCACCGATGCTCCCCTCACTGCAGATGCTACTTCTACTGAGGCTTTAAAGAAGCCAGATTTTTTATTCGGGGATCACACCGAGGATCCTGCTGCGCTAACTCTTGCTGAGGAGCACTGGCTGACCCTTGACGAGGGAGCCTTTTTATATATCCCCTCTATTCCTCGCCAGTGTTCTTTTACTAACTTGGAGGGACAGGCTGTGGGGCGACAGATGTCCTGGCCTCTTACCCACGCTGCTATCCACGTTCAGTGCGGATACATTTCTCACCATAAGAATCCCGGTTCTCTTGGGTATCAATCCGTTTGCGGCCTTCGACCCGGGATCATGGGTCTTGATACCGCACCCCCAGGTGAGGTATCGGCGGCCGCTCTTACCGTGAAGAACCGTCTAGCTCAGCTTGGAAGACAGTTACCTCACCCGGAGTACAGATGTTATGGTTGGGCTTCCTCACTGGCTAAGGGATGGTGCGCTCGCTTGACCAGTTATGTCCTGGGACGCTGGGAGAGAGACTTAAAGAGCAGTGGATTATATACGCCCATACGAGCCACCATGCTCGGACTTCCAGTTAGCTGCCGTCACTTCATGGCGTTGGTCGAGACATATATGCCTGATAGCAACACCTTTTTGACCAGTGGCGGAGAGCTAGGGTTGGCTCTTCATGAGATGCACCAGGTTTCCGGCCTTCTGATGGGGGATTGTCCGTATCAGGAGTACTTTCCTTCAAGCTAGCAGTTGGAGCGGTTGAAGAAAGATACTCCAGATATGTATAATACACTCTGGGACCTCACTTGCCACTATTATACCTCCTTGATACAGACTTCTTCCCTGGCGAAGAAGAAGAAGCAAATCAGTTTGAGGCAGTTTGCTCTTTACCTGTTCCCTAATTTGGAGGATGATTCCGGGGAGCCTATGCATGAGTTAGATGTATTGACTCCTGCTGCCATTAATGAGCTGATGGAGAGGGCCGAGGCCCGTTCTTATACTATCGCCAGTGCTGAGGGAGCTTTTTCGGCAGGAACCAAATTTTGTTCATTTCTTCGTCGTGCATATAAGCCTATTGAGCCCCGTTCTTTGTTAGCAGGCTACCTTGCTCTTTGGCTGAAGAAGTGTGTCGTTCCGTACCAATCTTCAGACGCTCTACCTCTCGAGGTGCTCTTCCCTGCGGTCCAGCTGGCTTATGGGAGGGAGCTTTCTCTGCTTCCAGCGATGGTTGCGAGTATCCATTGCGGGCTTAGGAGTGTAGTCAGCATCCTTACACAGGTGGGTCCTGAGCCATCAACTGAGCTTATTTGTCCGAAGGTTGAGCTTCCCTACGCTTACTTGATGGCGTGGTTCGTTCTTCACCGTCCGGACTTGATGTCGGCGCCCAGCGCCGTTGATGCTCCCGTCCCTTTCCTACAACTGTTGGAGAGGAGTAGGTGGCTTGGGAAGAAATTTGAAGATGTACAACAAGCACTTCAAGTTCGTCGGAGTTGGGAGCTCTTCAAGTGCTTTCCTCACTTCTCGGGACGTTATGGCGAGGAGATGACTGACATGGAGAAACCTCGAACTAACCGGACTGTTCTTGACGTCGGTTGCTTTCGCTGGTTGGTGAATATCCGTGTCGGGTATCTTGTTCTCCGGGTGAAGAACCGGTGTCACATCGAGCCTTACCTTCCCTGCCGTTTCGCACGTCAGTTCGGCTACGACCAACTATATGTTGGGAACCCGAACCGTGGTTTACAGGTTAAGGGAGGACTTGTCGACGGTATACGAGCGTGGCTATGGACCATGGTTGGCTGCACCGGGGCTCAGTTTGCTCTTCCTTTGTATAAGCGCAAGCCGATGATTACCTTCCTCAGCTGCAAGTGGTTCCTTTCAGCTTATGAATCCATAGGTGTAAAGAGCCTTTCGGAGTTAGAGTCCGAGCACTTGGTCCAGGCCGCTATGGCAACTGCTAGGAAGCAGGGGAAGAGGCCTGCTCAATCTCCTCCTTCAAGCAGAGTTGATGGAGAGCACCTTCCTGCGGATGGCGATGAAGCTTGTGAGGAGGAAATGGGCATAGACACCGACCAAGTAGAACTTGATGCAGGTTTGTCATGCTTCTTGATTCGCTTCTCCTCAACCTTGGTATGTGCAATAATCCTTGTTATTTCAGGTGGATCGGCCGATGACCAAGAACCTCTCGCCTCACGTCGTGCGAAATCCAAGTTTAGTGGACAAACTTCACACAATCGTCCCGTCGGTTCCCAGAGGGGTGGTCCTTTGAAAAGGAAGAAGGTTGCCCATAGACCTCCTGTTGATCAACGCTCTCATGGAGTAGATTCCGGAGGCTTTGCTGACAGGGAGGAAGGTAACCCTCCGTTACTTTCCATATTTTGACATGATTTACCTTCTGGGATTCATAACCGTACTTTATGTTCCAGGGTTCCTTGAAGAGGGTGAACTTCCATTGCCTCCTACATCCCCTGGTC
>BQKN01064023.1:119994-168449 GCA_022839385.1 Asparagus kiusianus
TTGGCAAGCCATTCGGGATGTTGTTCCTCTCGGATAAATCCCGAATCAACGAGCTTTTTGACTTCGGCTTCGATTGCTTCCATCATTTGCGGACGAAACCGTCGTTGTTGTTGTTTGACTGGTTTGACATTCGGCTTAATGTTGAGACAATGCACCGCTACATTTGGATCGAGACCTGGCATGTCTTCATAATTCCAGGCGAACACGTCGATGTACTCCCGGATAAGAGAAATCAACTCTTCCTTCTCTTCAGGTAAGAGGCTATCGCTGATGAATATTGGCTTCGGATTTTCTTCGCTGCCCATATTCACCTGAACGACTTGGTCTTCGGTAGGAGGCTCTCTCTGCTCGAACCGGTCGCCATACTGCATGTTTAAGTGATGTACCCACGGGTCTTCCCATGTCGGCATCTCGTCATCTTCCTCCATTGTTGCTGGATCGACCGTAGTCATGTTCGACATTAGCTTCTTGAACACTTCACCAAGACTAGCGTCGGAATCCCAACCCGAAGAGTCGGAAGAATATCCCTTCCTAGTCTTGTTAGCGATTTGGTTGATGATTTGCCAGCCACACTCATCATCTGATGAGACATAGCCTAGCCCTCTTTTGTGGCGATAGTAATTATCGGGTTTTCCCTTCGGTACATAGGCCATCCGGGGTGGAACCCGTGGACCTCGACCAAAGAAAAGACCCTCTCCGATCTTGAAGTCATAGCCATGCATTTCCATCATGTTGCGTGCTTTCGCATCGTATTTGGATAGATGACGGGCTGGTTTATCGTCGTCGTCTTCCTTTTCCAAGAAATGGTTGGGTATCAGAGATGCTCTTCCTTTGCCGTAGACGACCTCCTTTCCACCCCCAATCCCTGCGGGGATAATGAGCGTTGTTCCGCAAGGGTCGTGTACCTGCTTCTTCGTCAAACAAAATGATTAAAGAGGCATATATAAATCAGGGTTAGCATAGAGTTCGTTGGTGATATCATCGAGACCCGTCGAGTACTCTAAATCATCGTTTATTGATAGTTCTTCGGCAAGTTGCCAATTACAACTATCTTCCGATGATTCATCATCGTCAAGATTGATTACAATGGGTACAATGTCGTTCAAAACAAAACCGCCATCGTAATCAAGCCCTGGTTCGGTATCAGCTTCATCACCGCTGTCCGTCCCTTGGGCCGATGGTTCAGTATCGAATTCAGCACCGTATAAAAGGGAATCGGTGAAATAATTCTCCAATCCCTTGAACGGTTGCTTATCCGCGACCACCGTCTTGACTTCATTATCTGTGCCCACATATTTGAAGCACTGATGTAGAGTTGACGGGACTATAAGGTTACCGTGGATCCAAGGCCGACCCAACAGTAAATTATAGGATGTTTCCGCGTCAATCACATAGCATGTGACCTCCGACTTCAAATCCCCGATCTGGCACTTAATTCGGACCTTTCCCAAGGGCCTAGACCCGCTGGTGTTGAATCCGTAAATTGTCGTGCCAGTGGACGCTAATTTGCTAGTCGGGATTCCGAGATGATGCATCAATCGGAATGGCATGATGCTGACAGCGGAACCCGGATCGACTTGGATCCGGTTGACAACGCTGGAGCCAATATGCCCGGTGAAGTACAAGGGCCTGTCATGATTGGAGTTCTTTGTCTGCATGTCCTCTTTGGTGAAAGAGATGCAGGGGAAGTGATGTGCCGCCAGATTGCATTATTGAGCTGACGACTCCGGTTCTTCGGAAGATGGCTTGATTCGAGTCAAGAAGACTTCGGAATCACCCAAGGCTTCTTGAAGTGCTTTCCGAGTATCCTTCGACAACCGCAGCAACTCGTATAGAGTTATCCTGGCCGGGATGTTGGCCAATTGCGCCATAATGTCGAAATGGGGCTGAGAGTTTGCATTCCCCGGTTTGTCTCGTCCAATTGGATTATTGAATCGAGACGGCCTCGGGTTCTGAGCTTCTTCTTTTCCCTTATCCTTCTGTGGGATTCTCTCCGTCGCCACTGCAGGTGTTGGGGGAATTGCTGAAATTCCCAACTCTGCAAGCGTCTTGGAAGGTGGGGTTTTGGTACCCAATTGCTCAGTAGCCTCCGGATACTTGAAGTGATACTCATTCCCGCTTCGGGTTGCAAAAGCTTCTTGCTCGTCCTCAGAAAGTGGGAAGGTTGGAATTTTGTCATCATCCACCCCCGGTATGGCAGAAGCACCGTAGCACGATTTACCTTTCTTCTTCGACTTCCTCTTGTTCTTTGTGGCAGAAGTCCCGGCCCACTGTTCATCTGTGATTAAATCCGGATGAACCCACAAGATCTCGCCATTTGGGGCTGTGTGTGGCACAAGCCCTTTCTGGCGCTGCTGGTGTGGATCATCGTTCACTGTCTTCACCGCCGCTTTGATTACTGACTCGTGTTGGAACCAACTCGAGGGAACCGATCCAAAGCTAATGGATACGGTGTTCGCACCCACCATCTTCTCTTTGGGCTGTTTCATAGTGATGACCCCAACATCGATCAGGGCCTGAATCTTATCCTTGAGAGCGTAGCACACCTTGGTAGGATGGTGTACTGCTCGGTGGAATGCGCAGTATTTCGGATCGTTGACCCTCTTGGCATCTTCCTGATCCTGAATTGGCGGCAGCTTGATCTTGTTGTTCTCCACCAAGTACTTGAAGATACCGGGGATTTCATCCTCCTTGAACGAGTAGACCTTTGGGAACCTCGGCTCCCCAACCTTTTGCTTCTGGGGCTGCTGTTGCCACCTGGGTTGTTGAGGCGCCCTCTGTTGCTGCTGCTGCGGCTGCTGCGGCTGTTGCTGCTGTTGCGGTTGTGCTTGCACTTTAAAGACTTGATTTGCGACCACCGCATTCGCATGCGCCTTCCCTTTACCCTTGGGGGTAAAATTTGGTTGCGGGGCATTATTGGGTATTTGCCCTCTCTCCGCTTTCTTCCTCTTGAGGAATCGTTCAGCTCGCTCTCCCCGCATCTTCAAATCCTTCCAGGTTTTGGATGGCGCCATTCCCATGGCTTCGAGGATATCGAGCGTCAAGTTGTTGTGGCAAGTCTCGAGGATGAAATCCTCGCTGACCGGATCCCTGCAATTCATGGCTTTGTTCCGGAATCTTTTCACGAAGTTTTCAACCATCTCGCCGTTCTTTTATTTTTCATCGAACAGCGTGCCGATTGAAACCTCGGTGTCATCATCAAAGAAATTCGTTAGAAACATGTCCTCCATGTCATCCCAGCCGTTGATGCTTCCGGGCTTGAGACGGCGATACCAATCGAAGGCAGCTCCGCGAAGAGTGCCGACGAATGACCGCACCATGAGGGGCTCATTTCCGGAAATGATTCCTAAATGAGACTTGAAATAGATTAAGTGTTGGGTAGGGGAACCCTTCCCATCAAACGGCGTAAAGTTAATTAAATTAAACTTTGCCGGATATGGGGATCGATTCCCACTCCCTTGGATATGGGCAGGGTATACCGGATCTTTTTACCTCCTGAGCATTCATCAATGCATTGATCTTGCTCTCCAGGTCTTTCATCTTCCTGTCTTCAATCGTCTCGGTCTTCGAGTGGCTTCTGGGAGAGGCGGCGTGGTCCTCTTTTGCATTATCTTCTGCGGGACCACCCCCAGTGCTGGTGTTGACAGGAGGGATGTTGACATTATCCGCTTCCCGCTCATGCTCCTCTGGATTGCGTTGGCTCGGTTCTCCTTGGTGAACCGTCATCGCCGCGATCTGTTGGTCGTGCATCTCCCTCATCCGCTGCATGGCCATCTCCATTTCAAATTTGAAGCTCTCCTTTTGCTTGGCCAGGGCTTCTTCAAGTATCTTCGACACTTGTTCGGCGCTGATCATGAGCGATTCATAAGGTTGGCCTGCACTTGAAGCCGTGTCATCGGATGCGACGGCGGAGCAGGTATCAGAATCAGCATCAGATTCCTCCTCTTCTAGGGAAAGTCCCTTGTGTACTCTTGGATAATTGTTTCGTTTGATGGTTCCCGACCGTAACCATGTCATGCATCGGGAAGCCTCGGCAAGCTGATCCAAGTTGAGACGTGGTGTTGATCCCCCTCTGCCGGTCATGTTGACTGACACTTTCGAGTATTCATCCTCTCGGCGGAGCGATTTCTTCTTGTGGAAACGCTTCGGCTTGGAGAGTCTCTCGAACACCGAGATTCTTGTTGGGGTCTGAGTACAGCAACACTCGGACAGTACTGCCTTGATAATGTTGGCACACGGGCAGTGGGACTCCATATCCTGCATGTACCTCTTTTGGGATTTTTCCACACCCCCAGCCTTGTAGTACAGCTCATCAGCTTGATAGCTGGAGCAACCTACGGAGTGCTGGTGGATGTCCCTCGGTATAACACGCTCATCCTCAGACGAGTGTGTTTCCCTTTGGGAATGCAAAACATGGTTAGATTTTTCAGGAGTGGCCCGTTCAATTTTACGCTTTTGGGAGCGTAGAAATCGAACGGGCTCTTTCAGTTCGACTCGCAATTCAGTGCGGTCGGTGATAGGGGCTTTCCCTTTGTCAATATTCTTGGGGGGATTGATTCCACCCCCAGTCTGGATTTTAGTTTGGGGACCTTTCAATGGTCCCAGCCGTTCTTTGACGGGTATTCTTCCCCGGTTCTCCGGTAGGGGACCGAGGCGACTCGTCAAAGGAACCTGGGATCTTGAATGATCCCCTTTTTTACCTGGCCCTGTTGAGGGTGCCGGTACAGGAGGAGTAGGCTCTGATTTGGTTGAACTCTGGGCGATAATCTTGCCCTTCTTGGTTTGAAGTGTTGGTGTCGATTTAGGAACCCACACCAACTTGCCTTTGACGGTGTTTTGACCACCGTTTCTTGCTGCATCTCCTCTGCCTTCTTCAGGAGGAGTCGGGCATGTGCGAGTAGGGCACGGCGCTTCTTGATTCGCTCCTCGAGCGTGGAGTGGTTCCTCTTGACGCGGATCCACTCACTTGCTTCTGTTTTGGAGGGGAGGTTGATTGCTTGCCGTTGCTCTTGCCGCTGCCTCGACTTCAGATCCTCCGCATAGCGCACTCCATCTTTCGACTCCTTGGCCCTGGCGAGCTGTTGAGCGAGGCGTTGGCGGCGTCTTTGGATAGCCCTTTTTGATGGAGTTGGAGCAGCGTTACCCATTGCCTTTGTGGCGGTTGTGAGGGCCGGATCTACAGCCTTAACCACGCTGATCGACGCGGGGCCGTTGCGTGGTACGGGCGTAGTGGCAGCGATGGCGGAGTCTCGGATTGAGGAGTTGGAGATCTCGCGAGCCCTTTTGGGAGATGAGTTCTTTCTACGCCGTTGCGGAGAGGCGGATCTGGAGGAGGAGGAGGAGAGGTACTCTTCGAACTTCTTCTGGTCGAATTCGTATTCGATCTCTTCATTCACCCGGATCTTGAAGGCCGGTTGCGTCACTCCGATCTCGGCAGCGAGGTCGGCGGCTCCCACTGTGGTCGCCAGCTTGTTTCCGGTAAAAGCTGCTGTTTTCATTGCTCTTGTTTGAGATCTGTTACAACTTCAATCGTTACAACAGAATAAAATGAAAACAAAAGATTTACAACTTTAATGAAAATAAACACGAGAGCCCGGTTTGGTTCGGTCTCGCTTGCGTGGGTTGTTGGCCTGTGACGGGGACGTCGATATCCGTGGACCGCCGACTCTTCAAGATCCTTCCGGGAAAATCCGGTAGAGCTTCGTCTATCCGCGTGGGATATAGAAGCAGAACTTCGTCGATCCGCGTGAGATCTTAGAAGTTTAAAGCTTATGCCTCGGTTAAACGAGGCACTAGCTCTTCTTAGTAGTCACCGCTAATGGGCAATACTAAGGACAGAAGGGGGTGAATGAAGGAAAAGATGAAGACCTCTCGCTCTTCGATCCGGCAGGGCTTCGCTGCTCTTCTCAGAAATTTCAGATCTCGAGGTTAAACCCAAGACCAGAAATTCCTCTCCAAAAATCCGAGCCAAGAGAATGGAGGCCTAGAGGGCCTATTTATAGGAAACCAAGAGGGGGGGTGGCTGAAATAACTAAGGACACCCCGTGGGGTGTCTCAAAAAATCCGAGACACCCTTGGGGTGTCTCGGAATTTCCGAGACACCCTTGAGGTGTCTTGGATTTTCCGAGACACCCTTGGGGTGTCTTGGATTTTTTCAGACACCCCCGGGGTGTTTTATGTTGGTTGAGACGCCACCATTGTCCCGCCGTTGACTCGCCGTTGACTTGCCGTTGACTTTTCGTCCGAACTCGGATTTGAGTGATTTCGGATGCGTTGGAATCGTGATGGCGAGCTCTGTAGGCCCCGATGGTTGGATTATCAGTGGGGTGATCAGGGCATGGCAGGCGTTGGCCCAATTGCGGTGGTTGCGGGGTTTTCGGTCAATCCGTATCCCCGTGATTCTGACATTCTGTCGGCTCACGTAGTCCGTCGGTTCACTTCAGGCGTTTACCGACGTCGTTGGAATTCTTGTGAGCCGGGTAGTGATGTTCAATCTTCGCTCGTTGACACTGAGCTGTGTGCGGGGACCTATCGGCAATTTTCGATGCCTACACGGATTGTTTAAGTCCGTTCCGCATGTGACGTTAAGCTAAAAGAGTTAACCCTTTTAGTGCTACGATATTGAATACGTAGACTTCGTTTTTCTCCTGTGAAAAGACTAAACAGCAACGTGTATGAGACGTTAACTTAGGATTTTTGGCAAATCCTCAGCCTTTAACGGATTTGATGTGCTCTTACCGATTACCGTTTGAATCGGGCTTACATGCGGATTGTTTAAATCCGTTCCGCATGTGACGTTGTGCTAAAGGAATGAACTCCTTTAGACTTTGTGCTATGATGTTGAATACATAGACTTTACCACTTGTTACGGGAATAGGCTACCCGGCGACGCGTATGAGGCGCTGACTTTAGGATTTTTGGCTAACCCCCAGCCTTAAACGGATTTGATTAGCCTTTACCGACTACCGTTTGAGTCGGGCTAGCATGCGGATTGTTTAAATCCGTTCGCATGTAACGTTGTGCTCAGAGATTGAATTCTCTGAGACTTTGTGCTATGATGTCGAATACATAGACTTCGCCATTGTTACGGGAATAGGCTACCCGGCGACACGTGTGAGGCGCTGACTTATCCCTACTTAGGCTTCGGGATAAAATACCCCAGAATTGAACTCTGGTGTCTTTTTCAATCGGAAAAAGACTAAACCGGCGACGCGTGTTAGGCGTCGACTTATCCTTTCTTAGGATTCAGGATGAAATTCCCCATGCGTGTAAGGCATGGATTTCGGTGTTATTAATAACAACCTGCCACAACGTTGAATATGTGGACAAGTGTTCTTTTTAAACAGTTAAGAACTAACCGGCGGCGCGTGTTAGGCGCAGACTTATCCTTGCTTAGGTTTGAGGATAAAATACCCCAGAATCGAACTCTGGTGTCTTTTTCAATCGGAAAAAGACTAAACCGGCAGCGCGTGTTAGGCGCAGACTTATCCCTGCTTAGGATTCGGGATAAAATTCCTAGAATGAATCCAAAATTCTTGGAAAATGATTGGTGTGGGAAGGAAGAATTTTATATTCTATTCCCTAAACAAAGAAAGGAGACTTGAGGTGGGATCTCCACCCCCAGAATCCGGAAAGGTGAAACTAAGAGTGGGATCTCCACTCCGAGAATCGAAAAGATTCGGATAACCCTAACTGTCGAAAGGTTTAATTACCGAACAAAAGATGAATTCCTCGTTTATCGAGAGTGAATTGTGGTTTTGGTCCTAACTGTAGGAAGGTTTGACCAAGCGGGAGTTTGAGATGACCCTAACTGTAGGAAGGTTTGATCGCTCAATTTGAAAGTGGACCTCTCGTTCATTAAAGGAATCGAGAGGGGATTTTGGTTTTGGCCCTAACTGTAGGAAGGTTTGACCAAGTGAAAAAGGAGAGTGAGAGTACAAATCAGCGTAGGAATGTTGATTCGTACAAATCACTCAAAGGGGGTTCTTGATGTTAAGTGATAAGGACTTAACACAAAGGGTTTTGACAATTCGTCAATGATTGATAAATTAAAATTCTAAGCATTAGGAGTTTAGTGCTTATCACTTTATTCATCATGACTGGGTTATCCCTAAGAATATTACATTTAACATTCTTCCGGGAACTTCCCGTTACCTGAATTACCCACCCACAGCTTTCTTTACAAAACTGGGTGTATCATTGAATTAGATGCACGATCGGGTTATCCTTAAGAACACCACGCGTGTCACTCTCCAGGAACTTCCCGTGGAAGAAAGGAAATAGTTTAGACTCATATACCTATTGGAGTATCAGGGAGCAGTTTAACCTCTTATACCGGTCGGAGGATTGAGAAGCAGTTTATACTCATATACTCTTTGGAGTGTCAGGAAGCAGTTTATACTCTTATACCAGTCGGAGTTTTAGAAAGCAGTTTATACTCTTATACCGGTCGGAGTTTTGAGAAGCAGTTTATACTCGTATACTCTTCGGAGTTGCGCCGTTTTCAACTGGCTCACTCTAGCGTTATGACACTAGCTTCAACCAAGGTCTGGATGCTATTCTTAAGTGTAAAGCACGCCTTGGTTGGGTGAAGGATCCTCCTATGGTATGCGCAGTACTTCGGATCCGCAATATCGTCAGCTTCCTCCTGATTCGTGATCGGTGGGAGCTTGATCTTGTTATTGTCAAGGAGGGATTTGAAGATGGCTGGAACATCTTCGTCCTTGAAGGAGTACTCTTTTTGAGGCCTCTGATCCGAAGTCTTTTGCTACCTCCCGGACTGCTGTTGCGATGTTTGATTAGCATCGACAGTCGTTGCGGGTGTCTTGCCCTTACCACAGGAGGCGAAGTTCGAGTTCGGAGGATTTGTCGTCGATTGACTCCTCTCGGCCTTCTTCCTTCGGAGGAAGCATTCGGCTTATTCCCCTCGGACCTTCAAGTCTTTCCAAGTATTGGACGGTGCTGTCCCCATTGCTTCCAACACGTCCAATGCGAGGTTGTTGTGGCAAGTCTGGAGAATGAACTCCTCGGTGATCGGGTCCCGACAGTTTATTGCCTTGTTCCGAAACCTCTTGACAAAGGTGTCCACTAATTCCCCGTCTTTCTGTTTCTCGTCGAGCAATGACCCGATGGATATCTCGGTGTCGTCGTCGAAGAAATTGGTAAGGAACATGGTCTCCATATCGTCCCAGCTGCTCACGCTACCTGGCTTGAGGCGGCGGTACCAATCGAAGGCGGCTCCGCGAAGAGTGCCAACGAATGACCGCACCATCAGAGGCTCGTTGCCGGAGATAACACCCAGGTGCGATTTGAAGTAAATCAAATGCTGAGTGGAGGAACCCTTCCCATCGAACGGCGTGAAGTTGATTAAACTAAACTTCTTCGGATAGGGGATTGATTCCCACTCTTTTGGGTATGGACAAGGAATGCCCGTCTTCTTCACCTCTTGAGCAGAAATCAACGTATTGATCTTATTCTCGAGGTTTTTGATCTTGAGGTTTTCACCTGTACCTTCATTGGCATCCTCATTACCACCCCCTGCATTGATGGGAGGGTCATTGGCATTATGAGTTTCATTTGCACCTGTGTCCTCATCTTCCAGATTGTTCTGGTTACGACGACTTGATTCACCTTGTTGGTTCCTCAGTGCCTGGAGTTGTTGGTCATGCATCTCTTTCATAGTCTGCATGGCCATCTGCATCTCGAGCTTGAAGCTCTCCTGTTGTTTGGCTATGGCTTCTTCGAGCATCTTGGCCACTTACTCCGCGCTTATCATGAATGACTCGCGGGGTTCTCCTTCGCTGGATACGGTGTTGTCAGACGCAACCGCAGAGCAGGCATCCGATTCCTCATCTTCTGAAGGTGGTCTTATCCGAACCCTCCCATAAGTTCTTCGTGAGATGGCTCCAGACTGCAAACGGGTTAGACGTCGGGATGCTCTCAGAATCGACTCGAGATCATCCCGTGCCAATGTCCCCTTGTTGGTCATGTTAGCGGTGACTCTTGGAAATTCTCCGTCTTCAACCACCGCTTTCCTTCGTCGGAAACGCTTAGGCTTTGGCTTTAACGTTTCAGTGCTGAGCCATTCGAACACCGAGACTCTCTCGGGGACTGCTTTGATGCAGTTGCATTCAGACGGTACCGCCCGAATGAGCTTGGCATAGGGGCATTGAGTTTCGAGCCTACGAGGACTTCTCTTTCTGGCTCTGCTCATACCCCCAGCACGATAGTACAGCTCGTCCGTATGAAAGTTGGAGCGACCTATCGCGTGATGGCACGATTTCCCAGGTGTAACGTCATCATCATCGGACGACAACGTTTCCTTCTGGGGGCGAATTGCCTTCTTCGGGATTTCGAGAGTCACGCGCCTCGAAATATGCCTTTGTGGGGGTGAGTTCTTAACGGGCTCCTAGACTTCGATGCGCAAATTGGCGCGCACAGCATCCTTGAATTCCTTGTCATGCTGAAAGTGATAGCGACCCCCAGCATGTTGAGTCGTTCGGGGCTTCTTCATCAGGCCCAAACGCTCTTGAATTGGAGTTTTGTATCGTCCATTGGGGAATGGGCCGAGGCGCTCCAAAATTGACTTCTTTCTCCGGGATGATTCTGTGTGACTTCCCGGAATAGCCATGGGAATTGTCGGCGACTTCGTTTGGTTCGCCGAAGGTTGAATCTGCTTCGAAGGTTGCAAAGGTTGCTCTTTGGCCTGAGTCGCCACTTCGGATTTCGGCCTCCACACTTTGCGGGTTGGTGGCGGCTTCTTTGTCACCTCCTTCTGAAGCTTTCTACGGGCTTCTTCAGCTTGAGCCCGTGCCTACGCTGATAGTGCGCGACGCTTGCGAATGCGCTCCTCCAGCGTTGAACGGTTCCGTTTGACACAGACCCATTCCGTTGTTAGTGGCTTGGAAGAGCCGCCGTTCATCTGTTGTTGAGGCTGTTTGCCTCTTCTGTTTTTCAGCTCTGCCTTGTAGCGGACTCCGGCAACAGACTCCATTACCTTTGCGAATTGTTTCGCGAGGCGTTGACGTTGCCTTTGGCGGGCTCTCTTTGAGAGAGTCATCACGCCTTTGGCAACGGAAGATTCTGCCAGAGCAGATCTGACCTGGTTGGAAGTTGGAGAGATCTCACCCAATGCAGCTTCGGCATCCAGCGGGGCGAGATCTTCGTTGGTGTTTTCGACATCTTCATACCAACGAATTTTTCTCCTGGAGGAGAACTTCTTGGACTTGCGGGGGGAGGTTGATCCGGACGAGGACGATAGGTACGCCTCGAACTTCTGTTGGTCGAACTCATACTCGACCTCCTCCACGACCGGGATTGAGATCCGCGGCTGCGACGCTCCAATCTCAGCAGTGAGATCGGTGGCTCCCACTGTGGTCGCCAAATTGTTCGCGGAAAAATTCGTTGCTTCTTTCATTGTTGATTTCATTGTCATCTTAAAATAACAACTTTTTGTGTTACAAAGATCCGGTCTTTTTATAAGATCTGGTTACAAGAAATCAAAGAAAACAACAAAAAAAGATTATAAGTTTATTTCCTTGTTTGTCGAACAAATCGCGAGCTCCTGTTTTGCGGTCACTCGCTTGCGTGGGTTGTTTGTCTGCGCCGGGGTTGTTTACCGTGGACCACCGCATGATCTGGATCCTAGCAGATCTATGACGTATTACGGGTATTATCCCACCAAGGAGATAATAGCCGGGAGGGATCGTTTCACCAAGGAAACGACCGCTCGAATCTCGGGATCTAAGAACCAAGCTTAGATCCGGAGTATAACGATGTAGATCTGAGATCCGGGATCCGATTCCTCTCGAACACTTGCCTTATTTGGCGTTGATGAACGCCGAGCACCGGATCAGGATGGACAAGCCCTTGAAGTTCTAAAGCTCCAATCTTTTCTAAGTTCTTAGATCTGAATCCGGCAGAGCTTCGACTCCTCTTTTTCCAACCTCTGAACAAATGAACTTGAAGGCCTATTTATAGGCACTCGAAACTGTGCCTTGGGCACGGAACTGGGCCTAGCCACCCATGGGTGGCTCGGCCTTGGCCGAGCCACCTCAGGGTGGCTCGGCTTGGGCCGAGCCACCCTGGGGTGGCTCGGCTTCGGCTGAGTCCCCCGGGTGTTGTGTTCGCCGTCTTCCGTCGTTTCGTTCGTGATTCGTTTCACTGTTGACTTGGACTTTGATTCAGTTGTGTGGTTGACTTGGTCCGGAATCGATTTGTTGAATTGATTCCCGATTTGGCAGTAAACCCGCTTCTGAGTTCGAGTCTGAAATCGATCTTGATTCGATCGTGGTTCATCCGAGTTCGTTCTTGGTTGGACGACTCATTGACTCCCCGAACCGTTGGATTGATTCCGCATGCGAATGCATTCTGTTGATCGCGTGCAATTTGTTGACCTCGTCGCCTCGTCACTCGATGGTTCGTTGATTTGTTGAATCACCGTGTCGAGCTGTGCTAAGGGACCTATAGGCAATTTTATACGCCTCCAATCATCTCTTTCTCACTCTTGTCATTTATTGGAGAAGTTTTCTAAACTCAATCTAGCTTTACTTTTATATTGTTTGATTATCATTCTATTAAGCTGGTATTTATATTTGAGTTTAGTTGATTTAATTTTTCTCATTGCTTACACACACAATCATTGAGTTTATTGTATTTTCATACTTAGTATAATTTGGGTTGTGGGGAGTTGTAACAATTGAGAGTGAGCTACATTAAGTTCTCATCTATTGTAGAGAACATATTTGTTGTTACATTGTTAGTGTTGTAAAGTTTCGGTGAACTAGAAATCCGAGTGTAAAGAGTGGACGTTGATCGGTGAATGTTAAAATCGACATTATGAGTGTTTGTGAATGTTGATCGGTGAGTGTTAAAAACCGACACTGTGAGGTGTAAACGTTATTCGGGTGAGCGTAGAAAACCCGGTTCTGATAGTGTATTTCTCCCCGGGAGTGAGGAGCGGAGACGTAGGACAGAAGGTCCGAACTCCGTGATCATATTGTGTGTTTGCGTTGTTTATTTTCCCATTGTGTTAGTTTACATATCCTTACATATATTTTATCATATAGGATATATCTCGTTATTCATATTGCTTATCCTAGCTCATATATCTTGCTGTATTTCATACTTACTAGGATAACTTATTAATTAGTTTTTAATTGCCATAAAATCAGATTAGATTAGCATAAGACCCTAATCACCTCTCCTCTAGAGTCTAACACATTAAGGGGTTAGTTACACCCCTTAAACCCTATAAATAGCTGGTTTTATAGGTAAAAAAGGGGTTGGAGATTTTTTGATCATTTGGGTTGGCTTTTAGATCATCTTTGGTTAAAGATCTTGGAGATCAACTATTAGAGAGGAAAGCCATTGGCTTATTACGGTAAAAAGGAGTGAAATTCTTTTCTGAAATTAACTCTCTTATAGAGTTCTAAACTCAACTAGAGTTCTAAACTTGCTTCGCAAGTTCGTCTAAGACATTAAGTCAAGAAGTGAAGACAATGTTCCATGAAGCCAAGTGTTCGGATCAAAAACGAGATACAAGAATCAAACTTCCATCTCCACTAAGAAGAATCCAGTATTAAACAAAGAGAATGATCTTTGTTGATTCTTCTCTCTTTTATAAATCGAAAAACCGATAAGAAAATTATAATTTTTTTCTAAGTCAGTTAGAGAGAGATTACTTTGAGAAATTGTATCCATTCTTTTTTTAAATCAGTTAGGGAGATTAATACTAATTGATTTCTTAATTTTTTTTAATTTTTTTCATAAACAAAAGATGACGGCTCCACTGGGGCTAACTTTTTTACCGATGAAAAAGTGGTAGCACAATCTAACCCTAAGCTCGCCGGAACGACTGTCAAAACTCTTATTGTGGAGTTAGACTAAAGTAAGTATGAGGAGCTCCTTTCTATCGGATCTCTTAGCCCCAAGGCTATGCGCAAGATCCACAAAGTCTCCAAGGAGACTAAAATTCCTCCTACTGTCGACTCACCAAAGGAGCATCTTTCCTTGGGGTCATACTATTCATACAGTCCCCCCCCTGAAGGAGAAGACTTTAATTCAGCCGAACTCACCAAGTGAGTTGAGGACCTTCCACCCGTACCTTAGCAAAGGATATCGGGTTACAAGAGACATATTGCTATGACTAACCTGATCAATATAGATGGTAACATCGTCGTAAAAGCCTCAACTCAGACAAAGAAGAATGCTGCTCACTGAAGGAGAAGATCCCTACGATGAGCACAGCTTAGAGAAAGTCGATCAATCAAACAACATGAACTTCCTATTTGTGAGCGAAGACATGACCCTGAGCTTCGTGTTTCTACTAAAGAACACGAGCCTCACATTTATGAGCCCAAACTTGAACCTCTAGACCCTCAACATCATGTTCAACAGCGTAGACCTTAATTCCGCTTTGAACGTGAACTTTAGATTCACCTTACTCAGTCAAAACACGAACCTTACATTCAAAGGGACATTGTACACGACCCTCACGTCCCCGCCCTCAAATGCAAACCTCGCGAAAGCCTAACTGAACACGACCCTCAATGGCACATTCCACAGCCAAAACGCGAACCTCAAGTCTATGTTGAACGCGAACCTCCACTTCGTGTTGCTCAGTCGAAATGCGAACCTCGCATTTAGAGGAACGTTGTATGTGATTCTCGCGTTCCTAATCTCAAACGTGACCCTCGTGTTCAGTTACCTAAACATGACCCTTGCGTTTTAGTGTTAAAATGTTATTCTTGCGTTATTAATACTAAATAAGATATGTCAAGTCGTGTTCGGGATGTGTCAAGTCACATTCAGGATGACCGACATGGATTTGAAATCTATGTCCATCAAGAACCAGTCTCGTCTAGCCAAAGACCGGGGGTTCAAAGAAAAGCCTCAAGAATTGTGAGTAACTCATCTCGAGTCTTTGCAATAGACTCGAGAGAGTTCCTATCAAGAGTTTGAGTTGTTCAACAAGTCACTCCTGCCTATCAATACGAATGACTTATCTCTGCAGTCCTTTTAGAAAGCTGATGCTATGCACCTGTAACTAGGCTATCAGTATTCAGTCAATTGATGAATGTTGGGCTTAGAGAGGTAGCTGGAGATGGCACTAAGGCACCAAAAATTAGTGAGCTCGATAGGAGATTTATAGGCGATCTTGCTTAAGCTAAGCTTGAAGCACATGCATCCTGCACTTGCCTGAGAGAAAGTATTAGAGGAAGTGGTTGCTCTAGTGGAGGAGTTGTTGTTGCTCCAATTTCTTTAGCTGTCGATGCCGGGGGTCCTGCATATGAAAATCATGAGAATAAAAAGGAAGAACTCATTAAACTTTAAAATGAACAATTCTTACCTATGGAAGAGATAGCGGTATAGGTAGACCCTTTAGCAGAAGTGACCACTATTGGTTCATCAGCATCGGCGTCATCATCAGGAAAAGAAATCCTACATGATGAACTTTCATCGTCTTGTACTGCAAAAGGTTAGGGCGAGCATATAGTGATCACCGACCTGGGAGCTAACCTTGTCATTGGACTAAGCCTCATAGCTCCCATCAATGGTATTAGTGCTAAAGAAGAAGGAGATTGACGCTCTTCAAGATCGTCAAGTCCGACCACCTTAGGCTCTGACTCAGTGGGCCTAGCTTCTTTAGCATGATTGGATTTAGGCACGGCTTCATCCTGTATTGTCTTCATTATTTGAGGAATGGTTCTTGAAGCCTGGCCTGGAGCTGTTACATCAAAGGGTTCCATTATTTGTTCATGATGAAAAGCAATAGATTCTACATCCCCACCAATCGATTCATCTTCACTTTCTGTTAGATGATAAGAAGAGGCCGCGCCAGCTAAACCAGGGTCAGTCGAGCGGAGTCCTCTCTGATGTGAAATTCTAATAACAGACGACTCCTCTTCCTCCTCTATATGCATCATAGGGGCAGACTTTAAAGTGTCCTGTAATAATTTAGCCCCCTGTTGAGCCTTAGAAGTTGGAGACTCGACCCATAATTGTCGACGAAACTGCTTGCTAGGACGACCAATATCTCCTTCAGGAAGTATTCGCTTCCTTGCTGTCCTCTCTTCCCTAGTCTCCTCTGCTTCAGCTCCTTCATCCTTGGTTGCTGCTTGCTCACAAGATAAATATTAGTCGATGCCCTTCAAACGAGTCATCTTGGAGCTTCTCTTTGATTCATACATCTTTCTGATCTCCTTCAAACAAGAAGTATACATTTTGTACTCGTGGGTCTGAGATGCAAGGTGATAGCAGGTACAAAAACCTAAAGTAGCATATGTGTTGTATGTCTTGTGAGATAGTCTGAATATGACTCCGGTACAACCCGCCACCGAATAATACCAAGCGCTGGATCCTTCATATAGGTTGCCGATGAGTGTGAGACATGGGTTGGGATTTTCGACGTATAACTAATCGTTGTCAGGAGAATCATAAAGGCTGATAAGGCTCAATAAAGTATTTCCCACTTTGACAGAAAACAAGATAGCCTGGTTGAATATTGAGGAGCTAGTGGAAGATGCCTCCATTCAAATTTGTAAATGCATTGGGGATCATGATACATTTCTCCATACCCGTCGCTATCAAAATCAGGGAAGCAACGAAAAATATGGTAAGTGATGTCCGTTGATAAGATCTTCCGGATAAGAACCATGTACCATCCTTCCCATTTGGCAGTTTCAAGCAGCCATGCGAAATGAATAAAAGATCCCCCGTATGAAGAGACTATCATCATCAGCAAGGGGCAATGAAGAACGAACCAAAACACCAGATAGGTATAAGGAATTAGCATGCATGGATTGGGAGTCTTCCACTTCTTCATCTCACTAGAGCCCGTCACTTTTACAACAAGGAACCCGGTGGTCAATTCTTACAAACCACTCTGTAGACAACACACCATTGTAGATAGGAGATTCAACTATCTCTCATGAGCTAAGAGAACCGCAAGGTATATGCTTCGGCCGTGATAGGTTCGATTGGTTTTGTAGGCACTATACATCGCTTCAGCCATAGCATTAAGAATTAGGCAAGCATGGCCATATCAGAGATAGGGTTCTAAGCTTGGTAGTGAAAGCTATCAAACTCAGTGAAAGGTGGGAAAACATCCTCCTTAGCTTATTGATGTAATGAACAGTTGCAACGTCAATGCGAGTCTTGATGTCATCAAGAGAACTCACAGCGAGATGGGTTACTTCAACATCCTTTTTATTTAGATTCTAAAATAAATATTTAGCCCATGACATATGTTTGACACCGCCTTCTCACAGCCCTATCAGTTGAGCGTAAATGTGGAAGTGACACATCACTTCCCAAAAGTCTCGTAAATCACGAGATTTGTCGTTTTCAAAATTGTAAGCTCTTTAGTACCTGGGATGAACTCCTCATACGGCAACTCCCCGAATGGTAAGCCAGAGACTTCATGCATCTCATGCAGCGCAAAACCTAACTCCACGACATGTGTGAAGAAAGTGTAGGTCTCTGGATCATAACGCTCCAGCATGGCGAAGAGATTGTAGTGACTCTACACAATTCCGTATCGGGTCGCCAACACGGGATTCCTAAGGCCAGAGTTGGTAAGCGACTCTCTCAACTCTTCTAATACAAAATTCATCATGCAAACCCACCATCCCCCATCTATGGAGCATACCCACCTAGGAGTCCTAAAATCTTGTGTGGGGAATTAACCCTTCACCGCAATAACGTGTCTGACAAAAACATTCGCCAGATTGGCAACCTCGCCAGTTAGATCCTTTTTGACCAGGTCGGGTTTTAAAGACGTCAACTGCTGATTATAACTGGTTTGGCGAACACCCTGATGGGTGAGGGACCCAATAGCCACTCCGTCTTGTTCTCCGACAAGATCCCAATGTATAGACCTCGGGATGGAAGCACACTAGAAATATGACAAAGGGTACATCCGCTCCATGTTGGGTAGGAAGAGGAAGCGGTCATTAATCTTCTGGAGTAACTTATAATTCCCATCATACATAACTTCTATACTAATTTCAACAGAATCCCTGAATAGGAAAGTTGGCTTCTTCAAGATCTTTCGGTCTATAGTCTCAAGCTTGGCATCCGTAACCAAGGCCTAGGGAGTCATTGAACTAGCCTAAGTGATGTTTTCTGCACATTCCTTGTTTTGGTCTTGAAAGACGGGAAGTTCTTGGTGCAGGCTAAAGGTCACCGCATTATCCGCACCTCCTTCATGATCGAATTAATGGTGGAAAGTGAGGGGCTTGCTGGAATAGCGCACTGCATAGGGAAAGTCAACAGTTAGTATCTAAAAATCAGATAAGTTAGAATAGTCTAAAAGACTTAGTCAAAAACACGGTGATCACCCCTGCATTTCAGAAACAAAACGTGAGGATCACCCCTACGTTTTAGAAGCAAAATGAGAGGGTCACCCACGCATTTCAAAATCAAAATGCGAGGGTCACCCTACATTTCAAAGACGAAGCGCGAGCCTCGCATTGAAAATAAAAACTTGTTGAAACAAGTTAGGGTTTTTACCGCTAATAAATGGTGAGGCAGCAGCGGTGCCACTGGTGGCTAAAGCCCTAGGGTCATCCGTAGCCGATGGCATACTCGAAGAGGCCCTAGTCACCTTCTTGGATCGAGATGAAGTCTTATGATCCATTGGGTTTGTCATCGTCAGTGGTGAATAAGAGTTTGTCGGAGATGAAACGAGTTAGCTCGTTGAAGAAAAGAGTCGGCTTGACTCTGATTTGACCCATTGGTTGTATTTATAAGATAGCCAGGTTGTCATGATTTGCACGAGATTCTAGGAGAGAATCCTGCCAAAAACATGATCCTTACATTCACTAAGTCGGTTCAACTTCAGTGTAAACGCGAGGGTCACCCTCGCATTCGAAAGGTAAAACACGAAGGTCAGCCCCACATTTTAATTGCATACGCGAGGGTCATCCCCGCATTTCAAAATTAAAAATGCAAGGCTCACCCTCATGTTTCATAAGCTAAAACATGACACTCACCCTCGCATTTGCAAAGATGAAACACGGGTCTTGCGTGGCAAATCTCTGCAACCAAATTCATGGTACCTTCGAGATGGATGCAGTGAGCAATTCCTTTTAAATAAGGAATCAACAGTACACTATTCTAAGATCAAAATTGAGATCCAAAGTATTTAAAAAATTCATTCTAATCAATCACGAACCTTCAAAAACTTTGGAGGGGATTCTGTAGGCTGTCAAAAAATTACTACAGATAGCTAGTCCCTGTAAAACACTAATGATAAAATTTGCAATCTGACGACTTTCATGAAATCAAATGAAAGTTACAAATTAACAACTCTCATATTTCAGAAAGCCAAATGCAGGGATTACAAGATGATGATCCTTGCAAAATTCAAAAAAAGAGATTACAATTGACGACCTCTTCAAGGCCAAACGCAAAGGTCCACCCTCGCGTTCCTAATTCCAAATGTGAGGATCCACCCTCGCATTCCAAATTTCAAACATGGGGGGTCACCCAAGCATTTCAAAAGCCAAACGCGAGGGTCCACCCTCGTGTATTGAAGCTAGAACGCAGACGTCACGTTTGACCATTTCAAATTACTTGAATGGTTACCCACTTAATGGGGCGATTAAACCCCCATTATGAAGCAAATTAAGGGGTCAGTTACACTCCTTAAACCCTATAAATAGCTAGTTTTACAGCTAAAAAAGGGGTTGGAGCTTTTTGGATCATTTGGGTTGGCTTTTAGGTTATCTTTGGTTAAAGATCTTAGAGATCGACTATTAGAGAGGAAAGCCATTGGCTTATTTTATTAAAAAGGAGTGAATTTCCTTTCTGAAATTAACTTTCTTGTAGAGTTCTAAACTCAGCCAAAGTTCTAAACTTGCTTCACAAGTTCATCTAAGACGTTAAATCAAGAAGTGAAGACAAAGTTCTACAAAGCCAAGTGTTCGGATCGTCAACGGGATATAAGAATTAAACTCTCATCATCATGAAGAAGAACCTAGTATTAAACAAATGAAAGGGTCTTTGTTGATTCTTCTATCTTTTGTAAATCGGGAAACCGATAAGAAAAATATAATTTCTTTTTTTAAGTCAGTTAGAGAGAGATTACTTTGAGAGATTGTATTCATTCTTTTCCGAAGTCAGTTAGGGAGATTAATACTAATTGATTTCTTAATTTTCTTGCAATTTTTCCCACAAACAGGTAATTGTTAACATTGTTAGTTAGTTGTTAAAGTTATAAGTTAGTAACTATAACTTTTGTAATTTTTATTCCTTAAATGTTAAGTGGGTTTACATTGACTATTAATCTTATAGCACAGTTGTTAAGGTTACAATTTAGTTGTTAAGTTTAGAGTATGGTTGTTAAGATTACAGAGTAGTTGTTAATGTTCAATTTAGTTGTTAACCTCATAAATTGGTTGTTAAACTTATAGCCTGGCTGTTATAGCTATAGTTTAGTTGTTAACATTACAGATTAGTTGTTAACTATATTAGTAATTGTTAAGGTTATAATTTAGTTGTTAAGGTTACAGCTTAGTGTAGGCATCTAAAAATGCCTATAGGTGTCCCCATATAGCTCGAGATAAAGAGAAGGCGAAGAACGTCATAATCTAAGTCGAAGAGGATTATCCGAACCATATACGAGCGCATAAAGGTAATTGGCCAAATATATTAGTCAACAAAATGATAAAGCATGCAAAATGATGGAACAAGACAACCCGGAGAAGCCCCCGACAGTTGAGCCGCACCAGAAGGCTAGGCAGAGGCCAAATGACCCGGCCAAGGCCGGGACAGCCTTGGCTGACCCGACCCAGGTCGGTATAACCTTGGCTGACCCAGCCAAGGCCGGGACAGCTACGGCTGACATGAGCTGTCCCGCGCCCATGTCGGGTAAGCATGAGCCATCCGTTGCCTAGGCCAGGACAACAGAACCTGCTGCGTGCCTCGAGTACCCAAAACGTGTTTTCAAATAGATTTTTAGGATTTTTTCGTTTCTAAGTGTTCCAACTGCTTAGATATCATATCTAGACATGGATAGGCTGTTATTAACTGAAGATAAGGTCAAATCTTCCATTCTTATCCAAATACCCCACATCCGGAGCCCTATAAATACAAGCCTAGGGCCTCCTTTCAGAAGGGTGAATTACTATCAAGACGAGGAGGTGCTGCCGAGTTGGAGAGCAAAGGAGCACGAATTTCAGAGGAGGCTAGCTAATCTCAGTGAAGTTTTTTAGCATAAAGAGAGAGAGTTCGAGAGATCTGAAGCCTCGTCCCCCCATTCCTTGAGATTAAGCTTGGTCTTATTCTCGAGAAGAGTATTGATTTTGCTTGGTCGATATCAGTACTTTAGTGAATACTTTCTTTGTGAAGTAAGAGCTCTGATTAATCATTTTATCAACCGGATTTGATCCGTAAATGGTCCATGGATATCAACGTCCCCGTCATAAGCAAAGATCCCACGCAAACAGAGACTAATAAATAGGATCTGTGTGTTATTTGAAAGGGTTTGTAATCAGTTATTTCCATTGTGTAAAAGTCTTATAAAAAGACTAACTTTTTGTTGAGTTTATTGTAATGCCTGAAGTTGTAATAGATTCAATCACAATGAAGAAAACAATTTCTAACCCAAACACGCTGGAGACCATAGTGGGAGCCAACAGCTTCTCTGTAGAGGCTGTCATGTCACAACCTCAGATCCGGATCCCAGTTGAAGAATAGGTCGAGTACGAGTTCGACCAATAGAAATTCGAGGAGTATCTTTCGTCCTTCTCCTCCAGATCCTCCTTCACTCGTAAGCGCAGGAAGATCAACGCCCCTGTTGCTGTAGTAGTTGCATCTTGCAACGTCCCTCCGGCCTCTAACGAGGTCGGATCTGTAGATCTGGACTCTTCCTCAATCAAGGAGTTGAGTACTGAAGGCGCGCCAATCCTATCGAAGAGGACACGTCAAAGGCAATGTCAACGCCTCGCGCGCTAACTCGCTAATATTTTGGAGCCAGTGGATGAGATCTGTTACAGGGCGGATCTAAAATTCAAGGAACACCAAGAGCCCCAACAGCGAGCAAATGGTCCCTTCTCTAAACCAGCAACAAACGAAGGGATCCAAGTCAAAATGACCCGTTCAACTCTTGAGGAGCGCATCCAAAAGCGCCATGCACTCTTTGCACATGCGCGGATTCTTATACAGAAGGCCCGAGAGTTGCAGAAACAAGACGTGGCCAAGGAACCAGCCAAACCGTGTAGAGTCTGGAGGCCAAAGCTCAAAATAGCGGCTAAAACACCGAAAGAACAAGAGTCATGCCCTGGTGACCCGGCTAGCCACGGGTCACCACGAGGTGACCCGGCCAGTCGCAGGTCACTACAAGGTGACCCGACCGCTTGCGGGTCACCAAGAGGTGACTCGGCCAGTGGCGGGTCACCCCAAGCTGACTCATAACTGGGCGAAGCCAGGAGGTGTCCTGTGCTTATTTTTCTAACTCCGGTGAAGTCCTACGGCAACACGGACTTGTCCCGATTCAAAATGATGATGGTGGAATGCCTAGGTCCTTTACACGAGGATCAAAGTAGAGTTCCAATCAAAGAACACTTGAGCACGGTGAATGAACCCTAAGAAACTCATCGAGCTAGGGATCACACTCGCCACTCACCCTTGTAACAAGTCTGAGCCTTCTAGTAATAGGAAAACCCCTATAACCGATTGCCTCGGACTGCGTGTCGAAGTCCAAGAGCCCATTGAGGTCCCGCGATGTAAAACCTCGTAAATTTGAAACTTTTCATGATAAATAATGATAAATATTTTTTGTACTAAAAAATAACATATTTTGATGTTTTAGTATGATAAGAATTGATTTAAGATCAATTCAATGTATATTTGTGAATATATGAGCGCAAATACACAAAACATACACGAAGCAAAATTTGGGAAAAATGACTAGTTAAGAGTTTCTATGTTTTACATAATGATGCAGTTAGAATCTAGGAAAACTCAAAAGAACAATGTTGTAGGTCTCTTTAACAGCTTTCCAATAAATCTTAAATCATTTCATTCTAAGGTCGGATGAGAAAGTTATAGATAAAATACCGAAGTTGATTTACCAATCAGACTAGGTTTCCTGGTTCGGGTCAAACGGGTCTGTTTCGGGTTTGCCTCTATAAATACCTATGTTTTTCATGAAAATTCCTCTTTTTTATCATATCTATGAACCCTAGCAGCCACCCTCTCCCTCAAAAACCCTAGATCTTTTTCTTATGAATTTTAAGAGCTTTGTGAAGTATAATACTGACACGAGGGCGAGATCATCAACGAGTGGCAAGGGAGAACGTGTTGTTTGTACTTGTAGATTGCTTACTGTTTGTTTCAGAGGCTTGTACATGATTTTAGGGCAAGATCCCTTTCTCTTTGACTTGTCATTTCTATTTTTAGACCTATTATGAATTTGCTTGGACTATACTATGATTTTATTATGCTATGGTATGAAGATTGTGATAACTATGTGGGCTTGTTAATGAATAATATTTATATAATGATAATATGATAAATAGTTTAAAGGAAAATTATTTCAAAAAAGGGTTTATGTTGAATTAGTATATGAGAAAATAATTTAAAGAATTTATTCTGGAAAAAAGAATATTTGGATTATTATAATGAGAAATAATTTTAAAAAAATTATTTTGGAAAAGAAATTATTATTTGAATTATATAGTTGTTGTTCATGATTTATAATTCTTAGACTTGATTATCTGATATGCTATGATATTATTGCACATTATTAGTGTTATTATTATCTCCTTGTTGTGATTGAGAACTTTAGTAGTTCATAACTTAGTAGCCTCGTGCGTCATGAATAGACTTAGGGGGGTTATTCATTGGTGTAATTTGGGGTAAATTGGGGTAAATTGTTCCAATGGTGTAATTTTACCCAATGGGATAATTAAGTGGGATAAAGTGGGGTAAAATGGGGGTAATGGGACAATTTGAGTATGGCATCTTTTTATGATATTATATTTATAGCTCAATTAAATTCAAGTAAAATAGGATCAAAAGATTATATTAGTTCATTCGAGATATATAGGATGTAATTAACTGATTTAGAAAGAATCCAATTTCCATATTTTCACCTCAGGAAAGAACATAGGTGATTATATTGAAAACAAAAATAACATCAGAATCAAAATCAACCTATAAATAAAAGTGAATAACTGTCAGTTGACAACACCAATCTTCAACAATCTAAACATGAAAAATTATCTTCCAAATAAACATCAATTGGGGGTGCTTTCTCAGCAGAGCACATAACATAAATCAAACCTCCAATATAAAAGGAAGCACTTTTAATATTTGACGAAGTTTTCCTATTTAATTAATAATGAGAACTAGACATGATGGAATAATCAAGCATTTCACTAATATCACATGACAAAAATGAAAACTTTTATACTGAAAACAATAACCTAAATGCCAGAAAATAAAACCCTCAATTCAAGCTTGCTTGCAAAACCCAGATAACAAAATTGAGGCTTTAGAACAAAAGGGATTACGGTCGTCGTTCACCAAGAAGCCCATCACTACTTCTTCATCTTCATCCCCTTCTTGCTCTCGCCATTAACCACATCGTCCGGCACGACCTTCAACAGCTTCCTCTCCTTCAACTTCGCAATCTTCTTCAGTGTCTTCGGGTTCGTAATCTTCTGCAGCTTCGTCCCAGACCTAAGCACGTTCTCCTTCTTCTTCTTCTCCCTCTCCTCCCTCTTCTTCCTCTTCTCTGCCTTGTTCGATCCAATCCCCTCCTTCAACTCGTTCACCCTCTCCCTAAAAGCCCTCTTCATCTCCTTCTCCTTGTTGTGGCCCGAGACCTTGTCGGCGATAGTGCCATCGTAGGTGGGGCGGCCGTAGGAGGGTTTCGAGTGGTCGTCAGAGGAGGGGGCGGCTTGGCACTTGGATGAGGGGTCATCGGAGGAGGGGACGAAAGTGGGGTAATTCTGTTCCCCTCTTGTTCTAGGGAAAAAAATAGGGTAAATTTGATGGGTGGGGCTGAGTAAAGCTTTTATAGTTGGGGTAATTTGGGGTAAGTGGGGTATTTGTCCCCCCATTTATCCCAACAAACCAATAACATCATAAAGTTGGTTCCAGTTCCAAATATCCCAATGAATAACACCAAACATTGTTATTCCAAAAATTATCCCATTATCCCCAAAATTACACCAATGAATAACCCCCCTAGTGACATGTGTGAGTGTGTTGACTGAGTTTAGATGGTGAACCCGAGTTTTAATGAAGATTATGGTTGACTTAGAAAAATAAGAAGTGTTAGGATGGGGAAGTCATGGTTCATGTAATCGGATAAGACTATTGATATATCTTCCAAGCTCACACCAGTGGATCGGTATCATCACTGGGGTTGGTTTGTTGGGTCAAAGTAGATCGGTGTCGCTACTTTGGTCTATGAATTTGATATTCACCCGAGTTTAGCTTGAGTCCGGACCAGGCTGAAAACGGATTACGTGTAGTCCTCTGACCGAGTTTGTGTAGCGGTATTGGATACACGTAGGGGATTTGTGAACAGTCAGTTATCTGATGATATGAGCGTTGACTCTGTGTGAGATGTGAACC
Organism: Asparagus kiusianus; assembly: GCA_022839385.1. Classification (NCBI taxonomy): domain Eukaryota; kingdom Viridiplantae; phylum Streptophyta; class Magnoliopsida; order Asparagales; family Asparagaceae; genus Asparagus; species Asparagus kiusianus. Next base: position 145,588 of record BQKN01064023.1, read on the forward strand.
AGTGACCTGTTATAGGATGGCTATGCCTATGTATGATTTCTTGTGAGATATAGGCCAGTTGTATTTCTTTTCATACATAGATCGGGGTTAATATTTAATTATCTACAATTTGAGACATATGGTATATACATGAGGGTTTCCTTGTTTGGATTATTTCACTCGACGTACTACGTCTCTTGTTATAGATTTTTAAGTATTAATTTCATCTAGTTGTATGACCTTGTTACTTGGATGGTTATTCTGATTGCTAGTTGCATGACCTCGTCACCATTGATTTTTGGATTCTTGGATTATTATATACTATTGGAGAATTTTATCTAGTTTTTAGTTATCCAGCTGCATGCTTCTATTTATTATTACTATTTTCGCATTGAGTTTTCGATCGTTCTATTTTCCTTGTGGGATCTTGCCGTGTGTCATGCACGCTGACGTACACCTGTTTTCTATGGTGTACGTCAGACTTAGAGGAAAAACAGGTCCAGTTGGGAGATTGGCAGGAGCCAGAGGATTTTCAGTAGGAGTGTCTTGCAGACAGAACAGAAGAAGAAGTCGAAGCTTAAATATTCCCTTCAGTTTATTTTTGTAGCGCTTCCATTTCTTTTTGATCAGTGTATTTTTGTATCTCTTCAGCATTCATTTGTTCAGATTTGTAATAAGGGCATGTTTGACCCTTGTTTTATGTCTTGGATGTTATCTTATTTGTGATATGATATTTTTTATTCTGAGTTTGTCTATTATATTCTTGCTATCTGTGATCGGGGACCTGTGCCTTTATATTATATTTATTTCTAGATGCTTAGCATAATAGGTTGAGGAGAAATTTATTTATTCCTTTTAATCTAATACGTTGCGGGCTTGTTCACATTCCGATTCCCGGGTATTTTAGGAAGAGGGCCGTGACACGCGCTCACGAAGGCATAGCTCAAAACATGTGACTCTTGAGAGCGCTAACAAGACGTTGAATCCCCAGAAGGAAACGTTTTTGTCTAACAGCGATGACGTTATGCCTAGAAAGTCATGCTAACACACGATAGGTTGTTCCGGCAATTATGCCGATGAGTTGTACTATCTGGCTGGGGGTATGAATATATCTCGAAAGAGAAGTACCTGGGAAGCGGACTATCATTGTTCGTGTACCAAAATTATCAGGGCAGTATTATCAACGTGTAGCTTCCCCAAGACTGCTCCACAGAGAGTCTCAGTATTCTTAAGGATAACTCACACTCCGAAGAGTATACGAGTATAAACTGCTTCTCCATCTACTCCAACAGGGCAAGCGAGTATAAACTGTTTCCCCTGACTCCGAAGAGTATACGAGTGTAAACTGCTTCTCAATCCTCTAATGAGTATTAGAGGTTAAACTGCTTCTCCGTGATCCTCTAACAGGTGCATAAGGTTAAACTACTCCTTACATACTCCAATAGGTATATGAGTCTAAACTATTTCCTACCCTTGATGGGAAATTCCTAGAGAATTTTTCATAAGGATAACTCGATCAGGCAGTTGAGTTTAATGTTAGGCCTAGTTTCAGAAAGAAACTAGGGGTGGATAACCCATGTAACGAGAAGTTCCTGGAAATTATCATGCCTGGTATTCTTAAGAATAACCCAGTCACTACAAAAGCGATAAACAAGAAATCCCTACTTAGACTCTGAATGTCCTTAAGGTTGAAACGTATCTCACTGCTCAGATCAAATTCACCAACTCTCGTGAATACTTTTGCTAAGACGAGATTCGATCACTTTGATGAATCAATCTTTCCTCGCAAAATTCCCACTGGTGTTTGATGATTCACAATCTTCCACCACAAAATCCTTCACTGATTAAATTAATTAACGATGGATCCACTAAAATTCTTTTTGGTTTAATCCACTCAAACTCTCATTGTATCTTTGCACTCAACACTCCCATTGTTAGAGTCCAGATATAATACTTAGAATTTTAGTCTGCTAATCTTTGACAATTGCCAAACCCCTTTGTGTTAAGACCATATCGCTTGACACCAAGAACCCCTACTGAGTGATTTGTACAAGTCAATAATCTCATTATGATTTGTACTCTCAATCCTACTTGGTCAAACCTTTAAACAGTTAGGACCACAATAAAAATCCCCTCTCGATTCTTTCCATGAATGAGAGGTCTACAAATTGAATGATCAAACCTTTAAACAGTTAGGATCATCTCAAACCCTTATTTAGTCAAACCTTCCTACAGTTAGGGCCAAAGCCAAAATACCCTCTCGATTCCTTCCTTGAACGAGAGGTCCACTTTTAAATCAAGTCACAACTAGAAAATGGGTTATTGACTACGGATATTTAGCGATGGAATATTCCGTCGCTATAACATGACTTATGGCGACGGAATTTCTGTTGCTATTGAACCGTAGGAAAATATTGTTATAGTGACGGAAAATGTTGTTTTAGCGACTAAACATTTCCATCGCTAAAAAATTAACGACAATCTACACTTCCGTCGGTAAATAACGATTTAGCGACGGAATTTCCGTCGCTAAAACAATTTTTAACGACGGAATAATCCGTCGCTAAAAGTTTTGGGTGGGAAAAAAATTTCAGGCGCGGGCGCCCAAAATTTTGGGCACCCCGCGCCCGTTTTTACCGAGACCCCCCTCTCTCAGACCCGAGACCCCCCCTCTCTTTCCCCCTCTCTCTCTCCCAGACCCTCGCCCCCCAACCTCAGACCCGTGCCCCCCCTCGTCGCCGCCGCCGCCACCACCGTTGGGTGGATCTGAGACCCGCCACCCCCCCTCTCTTTCCCCCCCCTCTCTCTCCCAGACCCGCGCCCCCCCTCTCGTCGCCGCCGCCGTTGGGTGGAGCCGCCGCCGCCGCCGCCACCGCCGCCGTCGATCTCTCTCCCCCCTCTCTCTCAAGGTACCCCCTTTCCCCTCCCCCCTCAATCTTATAGTTTATAGTTTAATTTTTGCAAAACCAAAAAATTATGGAAAAATCAAAACCCTAATAAAAAATCAAAACCCTAATAAAAAATTAAGATTATACTTATATAGTTTAATTTTTGCAAAATCAAAAAATTATGGAAAAATCAAACCCTAATAAAAAATATTCATATTGTTAAAATTATAATATAAAAAAATTAGGGTTAGGGTTAGGGTTAGGGGTTAGGGGTTAGGGTTAGGGTTAGGGTTAGGGTTAGGGGAGGGTGAGGGTGAGGGTGAGGGTTAGTGTTAGGGTTAGGGTTAGGGTTAGGGGAGGGTGAAGGTAAGGGTGAGGGTTATGGTTAGGTGAGGGTGAGCGTAGGGGTAATGGTAAGGTTGAGGTTGAGGGTTAGGGTTAGATGAGGGTTAGGGTTATGTGAGGGTGAGTGTGGGGGTGATGGTGAGGTTGAGGGTTAGGGTTAGGGTTAGTGTAGGTGTGAGGGTGGGGGTGATGCTGAGGGTTAGGGTTAGGGTTAGGGTTAGGGGAGGGTGATGGTGAGGGTTAGGGGTAGGGGTTGGGGGGTGAGGGTGAGGGTTTGGGTAGGGGTGGGGTGAGTTTTAGGTTGAGGTTGAGGGTTAGGGTTAGGGTTAGATGAGGGTGAGGGTTAAGGTTAGGGTTAGGGGGTGAAGGTGAGGGTGAGGGTTAGGGTTATGTGAGGGTGAGTGTGGGTGTGATGGTGAGGTTGAGGGTTAGGGTTAGGGTTAGTGTAGGGGTGAGGGTGGGGGTGATGCTGAGGGTTAGGGTTAGGGTGGGGGTGGGGGTGAGTTTGAGGTTGAGGTTGAGGGTTAGGTTTAGGTTTAGGGTTAGGGGATTGTGAAGGTGAGGTTTAGGGTTAGGGTTAGGATGATGGTTACAATGAGGGTGAGGTGATTGTGTGGGGTTATCGTAACTATTATATCGCTAATTACATAGAAATTACACACACTGTACACTCATATTTTTGAGCCGTAGAATACCCCGTCCAATAAATACTATATATAATCTCTTTATTTACTTGTCACATACGCGTATAGGATTGTTGGCGGATACGATACCATCGTGTTCGGTCCGATAACCTTTCCGTACTCGTATGTGACAGAGGGTTTATATATAAATATTTATTGGATCTGTCCAGTTTGGACGGGTTAGGTATGTAAACATGGCGTGCATATGTATTTACGTGTGTTCTTGTGTACTTTCTTTTCGTTAGAGTTTCTGCGGCGCTTACTCGTTGTTCTCCGTGTACTATAGTGTACTCGGAGAACAGCGGGTAGGTGCTGCCGAAATTTTGACGAAATAAAAGTACACTTGAACACACGTAAATACATATACACGCTACGTTTACATACCTAATGAGATAGAAGCCTTCCTCTGACAGCCGATCACACACACTTGTTCTATAACTTAAAATGATATATGTAGGGATATGCTCACTTCTATTAATTTTTAAATTCTAGATGCGAACAATTCCTGACAAATCGTTCATGGGCATACCACGTGATCGAAGGCATCTAGACACTCGATACAAGGATGGGATAGAAGCTTTCTTAGCCTACTCTGACACCAACCCTCTACGGTCACTCAACGGGTTGATTTTTTGTCCTTGCAAGAATTATAGGAATGATAAAATGCTCACTAGGAGTGACGTAAGTTTCCATCTATCAATCAATGGATTTAATAGCTCTTATGTATTTTGGAGTCATCACGGTGAAGGCGTCCCGGTGATGCAATTAGAGGAAGAGTTTACTGATGTCGACAATCCGACAATTGACACAACTGATATGTTGGAAGATATTCTTATTGTGCCGTCTTCGAGTGATGTTAACACTACTGATATGTTTCAAGATGTAGCCCGATTGATGAGACTTGTTGAAGAAAACGAGTCACCGTTATACGAGGGTTGCACCGAGTTCACAAGGCTTTCTTTTATGCTGAGGCTTCTTCATATCCAAACACTCAGTGGGATGGCTGTTACACATTTCGAGATGTTATTAGACTTGCTCAGGAAAGTCATTCCAGGCGGCGAGAAGAGCATCCCCGCAACTTATTATGAAGCTCACAAGATTGTTGATACCCTGGGTCTTGATTACAAAAAGATAGACACCTGTCCTAATGACTACATCTTGTACAATAAGGGTAATGAAGGTCTAGAGGAATGTCCGACGTGTCATGTATCACGCTGGAAAGAACATACGGGCACATCTGAAGGCATATCATCTAATAAACAGAGCATAATCCCTGTGAAGGTTCTCCGATATTTTCCAATTATTCCTAGGCTGTAGAGGTTTTATATGTCTACCGAGCTGGCTGAGAATATGCGATGGCATTCGATCGATCGCAAAGAGGATGGGAAATTGAGACATCCTGCTGATGGTGAGGCATGGAAGCACATCGATTGTATATACCCTGACTTTGGTAAGGAGTCTCGGAATATTAGGCTGGGGCTTGCTAGCGACGGATTTCATCCGTTTGGAGTAATGAGCTCTGCTTGGTCTACCTGGCCAGTGTTGCTGACACCGTACAACCTGCCGCCGTCGATGTGCATGAAGCAGCCATACATGATACTCTCACTCTTGATCCCTGGAAGATATTCTCCTGGAAATGACATTGATGTTTTCCTCCAATCATTAATTGATGACTTGAAACTTCTCTGGGATGAAGGCGTCAGCACTTACGATGCTTATGGTAAGGAGGCTTTCCGTATGCGTGTAATGGTCATGTGGACAATTAATGACTTTCCAGCATATGCTAACTTGTCTAGATGGTCGACGAAGGGTCAGATTGCTTGTCCGGTTTGCATGTCAGATTATGAGGGAAAGTTCCTGAAATACAGCCGTAAGTTTTGTTGTTGGCAACACAGAAGATGGTTACCTACAGGGCACAAGTTCAGAAAGTTAGTAGGAAAGTTCGACGGCAATCCAGAAAACAGACCGGCACCACCAAGGCTGACCGAGGAAGAAATATTTGAGCTTCTACATCCTCTACCTAAAAACATATTTGGAAAGAAAAGATTCAACAAAGAAAATCCATTTGGGGTTAGGAGAAAAATATTGAAGCAAAATTGGAAGGGAAGGGGAAAGGGTAAGCAATTTCTCAAAGGCAATTCGAAAGGAAATAAACCTCGCACTGTCCAATCGCATAGGCGTGTCTCTAAGGGTACTGAACTTCCGCATGGATGGTCAAAATTCAGCATATTTTATCAATTGCCATATTAGAGAAGTTTAAAAATACGTCACAACTTGGATGTCATGCACATCGAGAAGAACATATGTGAGAATCTCTTGACAACTTTGTTGCAGGACGGGAAAAAATCAAAAGATGACTTAAGGGCACGTCGAGACCTAGCAGAATTGAACATCCGTCCTGAACTGCAAGCTATAGATAAGGGTGACGGAAAGTTTGAACTCCCAGCCTCCCGTGTCACACTGTCGAAGGATGAGATCCACAATATGTGTTTATTTCTAAAGTCCGTGAAGACACTGGATGGTTATGCTTCAAACATTTCAGCAAATGTGCATATTGAGGACAGAAAAATTTTAGGACTCAAGACACATGACCATCTATTCTATTGCATCAACTTCTCCCGGTTGCGTTGCGACATGCTGAGAAGGAACTCGCGATGGTGGTAATAGAATATTGCGGTTTCTTCAAGCAGTTGTGCTCTAAGGTGATTGATGTCAGAGAGTTTGAAGAATTAGAGGGACATGTAGCCAATACACTGTGTAAAATGAAAATTCTATTTCCACCCTCGTTCTTTACGGTCATGGTGCATCTCACAATACATTTAGCATATAAAGCCCGCATCGCAGGACCAGTTTAATATCGCTGGATGTACCCTGTGGAGATTATAATGCTCAATTAATATTTGTTAAATTACGTTACTCACTTTTATTTTGTCACAAATCATGAAACTATATGCTTGTAGGTATTTGAGTTTCATGAAATATTTGATGCATAATCGTGCACGTCCTGAAGGATCGATAGCAGAGAACTATATAAGTAATGAGAGTTTGAATTTCATCTCTCGTTATTTGCGGGGTGTGGAGACAAGGCTCAACCGTCCCCAACGAATAATTAACGAAACATTCTATAATGATCGTGGGGAGGACACTAGATTCCCCAGAATGGAGCTAGATCAAGCCCACACATATATCTTGAGCAATGCTACTACATTTAACATATACGCGGCGTAAGTATTTAACTGTTTGAATCAGATCATATCACATCACAATAACTATATCTATTTAACTATTATAAATGATTTTATTCTAGGCTTCACATCCGATATGTCCAGACTATTCTTAAATGCAGAACAAAAAATAAAAGAGTTATGGACACACACTCTAGACAATTCCCTGCATGGCTGAAGGGTGAAGTAAGATTTATCTACATTTCTGATTCGTATATCAAATATGTGCCTGCCAACAGATATTTAAACTATTTGTTTCTTTTCTTAAAGGTTGACCGACGTATTACGAATGGGGTTAACCTGTCTGAGAAAATATGTTTATATGCCAGAGGTCCTTCTAACGTGGTTAAGCATTATGGAGGCTACTGTATCAACGGCTTTAGGTTTAACACCATCGGTTTCGAAGAGAGACGACAAACGCAAAATAGCGGTGTGTTCTGCTCCTTCTCGCAACTGTCATACGCTAGTTCAAAAGATCTAAATCCGATACAAGGTGAAATCTATTGCTACGGTCAGGTAGAAGACATTGTGGAGATTTTCTATGGGATTAATAATGAAGTCAGACATGTGATGTTTAAGGTTTGTTGGTGTGAGCTGAAAAAGGCGAAGGATGACTACGGTTACACACTCGTTAATCTTAATAAGGAAATATATCAGACTGAAAAGTACATGTTAGCTACTCACGCCAAACAATGCTTTTATGTCAAAGATATAATGAAAAATAACGAATGGGTTGTCCTTAAGAATCCGCCTAGATCCTACATTCATGAAGCCGTGTCTGACGAAGATCACGAAGATGTTATCTTGGCCGACGAAACAGTTGTTGAGTTTTCCTTGACACAAAATAATCTGGTGGATGAAATTGCACTGGCGTGACCTGATGTACCTGCGATTATATGTGAGCCAAGGCGTAAAGTCAAAAAACGAGTCCACAGTAGAGTCGATAAAACTATAAGGACAGTCCTTTTGTCGGCACGCACACGGTCGCAGGCTAACCTCACACGGTCGCAGAGTAGAGCCTCAACATCATCATAATAATATAATGCTTGGTTATGATTTAAAAAGAACATTCATGTATGTGTTTGACTGGTTAACATGTATCAGTTTGTGTTATGTATTATAGTATTGCCTTTATATTATCTTTTTGACTGGTTATCATGTATCAGTTTGTGTCATGTATTATAGTATTGCCTTTATATTATCTATTTGACTGGTTATCATGTATCAGTTTGTGTCATGTATTATAGTATTGCCTTTATATTATCTGTTTGACTGGTTATCATGTATCAGTTTTTGTCATGTATTATAGTTTTGTTGGGTACTCATTATGTTTTCAAAGTATAGATGACAAAAGGATTACGTAAGAGAGCGCTTGAGAGACTTTTTGGTAGACATTCTGGAGGCGACGCACATGGCTCTACGTCAGGTATTTTTATTTATTTATTATATCTGTACATTTCTATAAACTATTAATACGAGCCTAAAATTATTTTTTAACATTTCCTACGCAGGCCGCATCGCTGCTACACATGACTCGCCGCCACAGGACACAGGACGAGGAGATGCTCCACCTGATGCGGAGACACTCGTTGATCCTACCCAGCATGTAGAGATGCCGCCGTCGCCTCCTCCGCATGCAGATGTATTGGAGGAGCACCAATATGAGCCATATAGCGTAGCTGTAGAAGCTGCGCCACTACCGCCGGATTCTATTCCGGATCAGCGAGCCCACGACCCGGCCAAGGTGAAGGGGGATTAGGATGCTTATCACGATTTGTGACCTATCACACAGCATAGGTATGAACAAGCAAGGTGTAGATGCCTCGAATTGAAAGGTGTGTATAGATTTTTATAGTTTATCTGTTAATATTTTAATTTGTATTATCGATATTGATTGATTTATATTTCGCCTGAATTTCATTTTTCGTAGATACCGAGCGACCTACTAGGCGCGACCGCGGTGGTACCAAGCCACAGAACCTCATCCCAGATATTCATCGGAGGGTCGTGATCCAATGGGAGAACGGCGTGCCTGTCGGGCCATTTGCTAACTCTTTCAACAATTTCCTCACCGCTTTAGCCAGGAGACATGATTTTGTAGGCGTATAAAATTACCTATAGGTCCCTTAGCACAGCTCGGCATGATAATTCGACAAATCAACGGACGTTCGAGTGACGAGGCGACGAGGTCAACGAATTGCACGTAAACAACGGAATGCGTTCGCGTATGGAACCAATCCAACAGTTCGAAAAGTCAACGAGTCATCCAACAACAAAATGGATTTGAACTCAAACACCGAGGCGGATTTACTGCCAAATGAAGACCCGGACTGTCAAATCAAAGTCCGGACAAATCAAATACAGAACTGAAACGACGAAAAACACCCTAAGGGGGCTCGGCAAAAACCAAACCACCTCGAGGTGGCTCGGCCAAAGCCGAGCCACCTCAGGGTGGCTCGGCCCAGTGCCGAGCCACCCTGAGGTGGCCGACCAGATCTGTGCCAAATGCACAGATCTGGTTGCCTATAAATAGGCCAGGTGATTCATCATTTGGGAGGACTTTGGAAGAACTTTTGGAGATCCGAAACTCTGCCGGATTGATATCTCGTGCTCGAGTTTTTCGAAGGCTTGAAGACTTGGACATTCGGATCTGGTTCTTGGCGAGCACCCGCATCACAAAAGGCAGGAGTTCGAGAGGATCGAGATCTCAGATCTACGTTGCTACAATCCGGATCAAAGCTTGGTCTTTGATCCCGAGATTTGAGCGGTTGTTTCCTTGGTGAAACAATCCCTCCGGCTATTATTTCCTTGGTGAAATAATACCCGTAATATTGCGTAGATCTGCTCGGATCCAGATCGTGCGGTGGTCAACGGATTAACCATCGGCACAGGCAAGCAACCCACGCAAGCGAGTGATCGGACAACAGGAGCTCGTGATTTGTTCGATAAAAGAGAAAAGTTGTAATTTTTATTTCTTTTTTGTTTGATTTTCATTGTAATCGGATCTTATAAAAAGACCGGATCTTTCTGTAACGCAAAAAGTTATTATTGAAGAGTGCAATGGAATCGTCAATGAAGAAAGCATCATTTTTTCCCGCGAACAAACTGGCAACCACAGTGGGAGCCACCGATCTCGCTGCCGAGATCGGAGCGTCGCAGCCACGGATCTCGATCTCGGCCGTGGAGGAGGTCGAGTATGAGTTCGACCAACAGAAGTATGAGGAGTATGTGTCCTCGTCCGGATCTACCTCCCCCTGTAAGTCCAAGAAATCCCAGAAGTTCTCCTCCAGGAGAAAAGTCCGTTGGTGCGAAGAAGTTGAAGCCACCAACGACAACCTCACCCCGATCGACGCCGAAGTTGCGTCGGGTGAAGTCCCACCGGCCTCCAAGCAGGTCAAATCCGCTATTGAAGGCGTGGTGACTCTCTCCAAGAGAGCTCGCCAGAGGCAGCGTCAACGCCTTGCGAAGCAATTCGCAAAGGCCATGGAATCTGTTGACGGGGTCCGCTACCATGCGGATCTGAAGAGCAAACGAGGCAAACAGCCTCAACAACAAATGAAGGGTGGTTCCTCCAAGCCATCAACTATGGAGTGGGTCCGTGTCAAATGGAACCGTTCGACGCTGGAGGAGCGTATCCGCAAACGCCGTGCATTATCGGCGCAAGCACGGGCCAAAGCTGAAGAAGCCCGTCGGAAGCTACAGAAGGAGGTGGTCAAGAAGCCGCCATCAACTCGCAGAGTTTGGAGGCCAAAGTCTGAAGCGGCAGTTCAGACCAAGGAGCAACAACTGCAGCCTCCGAAAGTTCAGCCTTCGCCGAATCAACCTAAATCGCCGGTGATTTCCACAACTGTTCCGGGAGATCCCATAGGACCATCCTAGAAGAGGAAGTCGGTGTTGGAGCACCTCGGTCCACTTCCCAAGGAACGAGGCAAAGCACCAGTCCAAGAACGGTTGGGGCCAATGAAGAAGTCCCAAATGATTTAGCATGCTAGGGGTCGCCGCAACCCTCAACATTTGGAAAAAATTGTGGCACCCAAGCGTACAACTTTGCGCATCGAGGTGCAAGAGCCCGCTGAAGATTCACGCCCACAAAGGCGCGTTTCGAGGCGCGTGACTCTTGAAAGCCCAAAGAAGGCAAGTCGCCCTCAGAAGGAAACATTCTCGTCTGATGACGAGGACGTTATACCTGAGAAGTCGTGTCAACACGCAATAGGTTACTCTGATCGTCAAGCTAACGAGTTGTACTATTGTGACGGGAGCACGAGGAAATCCAGAAAGAGAAGCCCTCGAAGGCTCGAAACTCATTGTCCTTGTTCAAAGCTCATTCGGGCGGTACTGTCTGAGTGCAACTGTGTCAAGGCAGTCCCCGAGAGAGTTTCTGTGTTCGAAAGACTCAGCATTGAAACGCCAAAGCCAAGGACTCGGCGTTTCCGAAGAAGAGGAACGATGGTCGAAGACGGTGAACATTCAAGGGTCACCGCCAATATGACCAGTAAAGGAACATCGGCTCAGGACAACCCCGAGGCGATTCCAGAAATACCCCGATGAGTAACTCGTCTACAATCCGGGGCTATCATTCGCGCGACGTATGGTAGGGTTCGGACAAGAGTACCTTCGGGAGACGAAGAATCAGATGCCGGCTCAGCAATTGCATCTGACAATACTGTGTCCAGTGAAGGGCAACCCCGCGAATCATTCATGATAAGCGCGGAGCAAGTGGCCAAGATGCTCGAAGAGGCCATGGCCAAACAACAGGAAAATTTTAGGTTCGAAATGCAGATGGCCATGCAGAGCATGAGAGAGATGCATGATCAACAGATCCAAGCACTGACGAACCAGCAAGGCGAACCAAGCCGCCGAAATCCAGTTGTTCAGGAAGTGGAGAATGCGAATGCGGATGAAGCCCGCAATGTCAATGATCCTCCCATTAATACAGGGGGTGGCAATGAGGATGCTAGTCACAACACCACGCTTCCACCTCCGAATCGCACTGATGAAAACTCGGGTGAAAGCTTGAAAATTAAGAACCTCGAGAGCAAAATCAATACATTGATTTCCGCTCAAGAGACGAAAAAGACAGGCATTCCTTGTCCATACCCAAGAGAGTGGGAATCAATCCCATATCCGGCGAAGTTCAGTCTAATTAACTTTACGCCGTTTAATGGGATGGGTTCACCCACTCAGCATTTGATTTATTTCAAATCGCACTTGGGGAAAATCTCTGGTAATGAGCCTCTGATGGTGCGGTCATTCGTTGGCACTCTTCGCGGAACCGCCTTCGATTGGTATCGCCGCCTCAAGCCAGGTAGCATAAATAGCTGGGACGACATGAAGACTAAGTTCCTCACAAATTTCTTCAACGACGACACCGAGATCTCTATTGGATCATTGCTCGATGAAAAGCAGAAGGATGGGGAGTTAGTCGACACCTTCGTCAAGAGGTTCCGGAACAAAGCGATGAATTGCCGGGACCCGATCACTGAGGAATTCATCCTCCAGACCTACCATAACAACCTTTCACTGGACGTGTTGGAGGCAATGGGCACAGCACCATCCAAGACATGGAAGGATCTGAAGGTTCGAGGGGAGCAAGCTGAGCGATTCCTCAAAAGAAAGAAGGCGGAGAGAGGCCAACCGGCAACAAATCCTCCGAAGCAGAACTTCAACCCGAAAGGAAAAGGTAAAGCTCATGCTAATGCCGTTGATGCTAACCAAACGTTTCAATTGCAACCTCAGCAACAGCAACAACAGCAGCAACGAGCGCCGCAACAGTCGTAGCCGCATTGGCAGCAACGGTCTCAGAAGCAAAAATCTTCAGAGCCGAAGTTTCCCAAAGTCTACTCCTTCAAGGATGATGAAGTTCTCGGCATCTTCAAGTACTTGTTGGAGAACAATAAAATCCAGCTGCCGGCGATCGTAGATCATGAAGGGGCCACCAAGGTGACGGACCCGAAGTACTGCGCGTACCACAGAGCGGTCCACCACCCAACGAAGTCTTGCTACCACCTCAAGGACAAGATCCAGGCATTGATCGATGTAGGAGTCATAACCCCAAAACCGGCCAAGAATGTGGGAGCAAACGCGGTGTCAATCAGTTTTGGATCGGTGCCTACAACTTGGTTCGAGCCAAAGGGCGTCACCAAAGTCGGGATGAAGACGGTGAATGATGACCTGCACGGACAGCACCAAAAGGGACTTGTGCCACACACAGCCCCAAACGACGAAATTCTCTGGGTTCACCCCGACCTAATCGAAGATGAACAATGGGTCGGATCGTCATCCAAGAAGAAATCAAAAGGGAAAGGGAAGTCTTGCTGCGGAGTCTCTGCTATCCCAGGAGAAGATGACGAAAGAATCCCTACTTTCCCGCTTTCCGACGAAGAACAGGAAGTCTTCGCGACCCGGAGTGGAAATGAGTATCACTTCAAATATCCATCTCCTGGTGATCAATTAGCTGAGCAGGGGGTGACAAAATGGGGACCAGCCAAAACTCTCACAGAGCTGGGGGTGATTACGGTTCCTAAACCGGTGGAAGATGCTCGACGACAGCCGGTAGATAAACAGAAAGAAAAGAGGCCCGAGGAGGTTCAAAATCCGAAGCAGTCTCGTTTCAGTCGTCCGATTGGAAAGGATAAACCGGAGAGTTCGAAAATTCCACGCGTCTTCGACATCATGGCTCAGCTAGCCAATATCCCAGCGCGGATAACGCTATATGAGTTGCTACGGCTGTCTAAGGAGACTAGAGAAGCCTTGCAAGAAGCCCTGGCCGATTCAGAAGCATTCCTCACTCGGATCAAACCGGCGTCTGAGGAACTAGAACTTTTAGCTCAACAGTGTAATGTGGCAGCTAAGAACATTCCCTGCATCACCTTCACCAAAAAGGACATGCAGACGAAGAATTCAAACCATGATCGGCCCCTGTACTTCGTCGGGTACATTGGCTCCAGCGAAGTCAACCGAATCCAAGTGGATCCGGGTTCCGCTGTGAGTATTATGCCACTTCGCCTAATGCATAACCTTGGCATTCCAGTCAGCAAATTGGTAGCCACAGGCACAGTCATTTACGAATTCAATACCAGCGGGTCAAGGCCTTTGGGGAAGATCCGAATAAAGTGCCAAATGGGCGATTTGAAGACGGAGGTCACGTGCTATGTGATTGATGCTGAGACATCCTATAACTTACTATTGGGTCGGCCTTGGATTCATAGTAATGTTATAGTTCCCTCTACTCTACATCAGTGTTTAAAATATGTCGACACGGATGGAAGGGTTAGGACGGTGGTCGCGGATAAGCAACCGTTCAAAGGGTATGAGAATTACTTCACAGATTCTCTCCTTTATGGTAACGAATCCGATACGGAACCATCAGTCCAAGGCACGGACAACGGAGAAGAAGCTGATTCCGAGGCCGGATTCGATTACAATGGTGGTTTTGTTTTAAATGACATTGTACCCTTTGTAATCAATCTTGACGATGAACAATCGTCAGATGGTGGTTGTAACTGGCAACTTGCCGATATTAAAATAAATCATGATTTAGAGTACTCCTTGTCTCTTGATGATGCGATAAAGGGATTAGACGATAATCCTGATTTATGTATGCCGCTCCGATCATCTTATGTAACAAAGAAACGCCTCCAGCATTCTTTCGGAACAACCCAGATTATTCCTGCCAAAAGAGGGGGACAAAAAGAAGTGATTTATGGTAAAGGAGAGAATTTTCCGTTGCCAGATCATTTCCTAAGAGAAGATGAAGATGATGACAAATCTGGTCTGCATTTATCTAAATATAGTCCGGAAGCGCGCAAGCTCATGGAAAGACAGGGATATGATTTCACACTCGGAGAAGGTTTGTACTTCGATCGAGGTTCTCGTATCCCAGTCAAAGCGGCGTATGTACCAAAAGGGAAACCAGATGACTATTACCGTCACAAGAGAGGCTTAGGCTACGTTTCCTCGTCCAATGATGAATGTGGTTGGCAAATTATCGAGCAAATTGCTAAAGCTAAGGATGGGTACTCGGCAGATTCCTCAGGATGGGATTCCGACACAAGTTTGGGAGAAATGTTCAAGACCTTAATGTCGAACATGACTACAGCTGATCCATCTACGTTGGAGGACGATGATCAAATGCCAACGTGGGAGGACCCATGGGTTCATCACCTAAACATGCAATATGATGATAGGTTCGAACAGAGAGAACCACCCACCGAAGACGAAGTAGTCCAAATTAATATGGGCGATGAGGCCAATCCAAAGCCCATATTCATCAGCGGTAGTCTTCCCCCAGATGAGAAGGAGGAATTAATTGCCCTTATCAGGGAATATATCGACGTCTTTGCTTGGAACTATGAAGACATGCCGGGGCTCGACCCCAATGTGGCAATGCACCGCCTCGACATCAAGCCGGATGCCAAACCTGTCAAACAAAAGCAAAGACAGTTTCGTCCGCAGATTATGGAAGCCATCGAGGCAGAGGTTGAGAAGTTGATCGACTCAGGATTCATCCGAGAGGAACAACATCCGGTTAGCCAACATTGTTCCCGTCATGAAGAAAAATGGCAAAATCAGGATTTGCATCGACTTCAGGAACCTGAATGAAGCATGTCCAAAAGACGATTTCCCTCTCCCAATCACGGATGTCATTATCTACAATACATGCGGATTCGAGAGAATGTCCTTCATGGACGGCTTTTCGGGGTATAATCAAATTAAGATGCACCCGGATGACGAGAAACATACGGCATTCAGAACGCCCCTCGGTGTCTTCTGCTACACGGTGATGCCTTTCGGTCTGAAGAACGCAGGCGCCATATACCAACGAGCGATGACTAAGATTTTCCAGAAACACCTCAGGAAAACGGTTGAATGCTACGTTGATGATTTGGTGGTAAAAAGCCGCAACAAAGAAGATCACATCAAAGACTTGAAAACGATGTTTGAACTCATGCGGAGTCATCAATTGAAAATGAATCCCACAAAATCCTTCCTCGGAATGTCTAGCGGAAAATTCCTGGGATTCGTCGTCACCACTAAAGGTATACACATCGACCTTGATAAGGTGAAGGCGATAAATGAATTGCAACCCCCGAGAAATCTAAGAGAACTTAGAGGATTGCAAGGGCGTTTAGCTTACATCCGGAGGTTCATCTCAAATCTTTCTGGAAAGTGCCAACCATTTTCTAAGCTAAACAAGAAGGGCGTGTCATTTGTTTGGGATGACGCCTGCCAAAAAGCACTCGACGATATCAAGACATATCTCACGAACCCTCCTGTTCTTGTTGCACCAAAATCAGATAAACCGTTCTTGATTTACATCAAGGCGATGAACCATTCGATAAGTGCTTTATTAGCACAGGACGATGATAATGGTCACGAACAGGCAGTTTATTACCTAAGTCGGACCTTGATAGGCGCCGAGTCTTGATATCCGATGATCGAGAAAGAATGTCTCGCATTGGTATTCGCAGTACAAAAGATGCGACATTACTTGGTTAGCCAGACGATTTACGTCATTGCTAATGTTAATCTGGTACGGGTATTCATGACTCAACCGGATTCGATGAATTGGCGGTTAGCAAAGTGGGCCCTTCTCTTGTCCCAGTACGATTTGCACTTCAAACAGCAGAAGTCGGTCAAAGGACAAGCGATTTGTGATCTTTTGGCGGCAAGTCCGACAACAGATACGGTTAAAGTATATGATGACTTGCCAGATGAAACCCACGAGGTTAACACCACATCACACCAACAAGTATGGCAATTGTACTTTGATGGTGCTTCGAGAGCAGTTAATAAGGCAATAACCCCTGGATGTTCTAGAGTCTCCTCCGGAGTTGGAGTTGTCTTAGTTTTCCCGGGGAAGCACGTGATGCCTCGAGCTTATTCACTGACGAATCCATGTTCCAATAACGTAGCCGAGTACAACGCGCTCCTCATTGGACTCAGTTTTGCTAAGGAACTGGGGGTTGAATATCTCGAAGCTTTTGGGGATTCTCAATTGATAGTCAACCAAGTTCGTGGAGAGTATGAAGTCAGGAACCCAGATCTGATTCTGTACCACCAGGAGGTCGTCAGAATAGCGGATTCTTTTGAAGAATTTTATATTGAATACATCCCTCATCTCCAGAACGCTTATGCGGATGCACTGGCAGCACTAGCAGTATCACTCGCGCAACCGACCGAAGCTGAACTGCTAGTCAGAGTAAGATCACACCAACTCTGTATACCCATATACGATATGGATATCGAAGAGGAGGATGATAGAAACATAAACGCCAAAGAGGTGAACTCAACCCAAATCGGGTCTGAGTCCCGAGATTGGCGCTTTCCCATCATTAACTACGTCCAATATGGTATTTTGCCGGAGGATGTAAAGGAAAAAGAATCTATTCGTCGAAGAGCACCACTGTTCTTTTACAATACTGAGACCCGTACGTTATATCGCCGAGGGTATGACGATTTGCTTCTCCGATGCCTTTCGAACGAAGAAGCGAAAGAAGTTCTTAAGGAAGCACACGAAGAAGAATGCGGTGCGCATCAGCCTGGTCCCAAGCTGTATGATCGAATCAGAAGAATGGGATATTTCTGGCCAACAATGGTACGTGATGCGATCGAGTACGCCCGAGAATGTCACGCCTGTCAAGTGCATGCGAATTATATGCACCAACCACCGGAGCGGTTACACATGTCGACCACGTCCTGGCCATTCGAGACATGGGGTATGGACATTGTTGGTCCTATTTTTCCTCCTTCAGTCAAAGGTGATCGATTTATCCTCGCTATCACGGACTACTTTTCGAAGTGGGCTGAAGAAATTCCGCTTAAAGAAGTGAAGACGAACAACGTCATCAACTTCATCAAGCATCATGTCATATACCGACATGGTGTGCCGAGACGGATTATTCATGACAACGGTCCGCAATTCATAAGCAACGCTTTCATCAGGTTCTGTGACAAATTCAAGATTCAAGATGTTTCGTCAACGGCTTATTATCCTGCTGCTAATGGTTTAGCTGAGGCTTTCAACAAGATGATCATCAAGATCCTGTCAAAACTCGTGAAAACCAATAAGCGGGATTGGGACGATAAACTCGGCGAAGCGCTTTGGGCTTATCGCACCACCATACGTACACCTACGGGAGCCACCCCGTATTCGTTAGTATACGGATGTGAAGCAGTGCTACCGTTGGAAATTCAAATCCCGTCCCTTCGGATCGCTCTCGCAACGGAGATGACGACCGAAGAGCAGCATCAAAAACGTCTCGAAGAACTCGAGAGGTTAGATGAAAGGCTCTTGGAAGCTCAACAACACATTGAGTTCTATCAAGCCAGGATATCTAGGGCTTTTGAAAAAAGAGTCCGCCAAAGAAGCTTTAAGGAAGGAGATCTGGTCCTCGCTGCTCGCCGACCAATAATCCTCAACTCCAAGAAGAAATGTAAATTCGAACCCAAGTGGGAAGGACCGTTTGTAATAGACACAGTCTATTCAAACGGCGCTTACCGCCTAATTTTTTTAGAGGGCGTCAGGCAATTAATGCCAATAAATGGGAAGTTCCTAAAAAAGTACTATCCATAGTACATTCAGAATAACTCATTTATCGGGAAGTTCCTTGAAGAATATTACACTTAATATTTTAGAGGATAACCCAAATTCATTTTCACCACCAAAATCCCTCACTGATCAAGTCCAATTGACAGTGAGTCCACAAAAAAATGTTCTTCTGGGCCTCTTGACTCTTTCCATGAACAAGAGGTCCACTTTCAGTTCGGAGTCCCCTTTCGATAAACGAAAGAACTCCCTTTCTTTTCTCTTTGGTTAAACCTTCTCATGGTCATGACTGAAGTTGAAATTTCTCTTCGATAAACGAAAAACTCATCTTCTGATCAGATAACCAATCCTATAAAAGGTAAGTTTATCTAGATCTTCCGGATTCTCGGAGTGGAGATCCCACTTCTAGTTTCCTTCTTGCACTGGAAATAGAATATAAAATTCTTCCTTTCCAGAATCAAGGAATAGAATATAAAATTCTTCCCTCCTTGCTCGGGGAATAGAATATAAAATTATTCTTTTCCCACACCAACTCTTTTTCCAAAATTTATAAATTTAGGATTCATCCTAGGAAGTTTATCCCGAATCCTAAGCAGGGATAAGTCTGCGTCTAACACGCGCTGCCGGTTTAGTCTTTCTCCGAAGAAAAAGACACCAGAGTTCGATTCTGGGGTATTTTATCCTAAAACCTAAACAAGGATAAGTCCGCGCCTAATACGCGCTGCCGGTTAGTTCTTAACCGTTGAAAAGAACACTCGTCCACATATTCAATATTGTGGCAGGTTGTTATTAATAACACCGAAATCCATGCCTCACACGCATGGGGAATTTTATCCTGAATCCTAAGAAAGGATATGTCGACGCCTAACACGCGTCGCCGGTTTGATCTTTATCCGTAGAAAAGGATACCAGAGCCTGACTCTGGGGACCTTTATCCCAAAGCCTAAGTAGGGATAAGCCAACGTCTAATACACGTTGCTGGGTAGCCTATTCCCATAACAATGGCAAAATCTACATATTCGAAGTTGTAGCACGAAGTCTAAGGGAGTTCATTCCTTTAGCGCAACGTCACATGCGGAACGGATTAAAACAATCCGTATGTAAGCCCGACTCAAACGGTAGTCGGTAAGAGCACATCAAATCCGTTAAAGGCTGAGGATTTGCCAAAAATCCTAAGTCAACGTCTCATACACGTTGATGTTTAGTCTTTTCACAGGAGAAAGACGAAGTCTACGTATTCAATGTCGTAGCACTAAAAGATTTAACTCTTTTAGCTTAACGTCATGTGCAGAATGGATTTAGACAATCTGCATGCTAGTCCGACTCAAACGGTAGTCGGTAAAGGCTAATCAAATCCGTTGAAGGCTGGGGGTTAGCCAAAAATCCTAAAGACAACACCTAACACGTGTCGCCGGGTAGCCTATTCCCGTAACAATGGCGAAGTCTATGTATTCGACATCATAGCACAAAGTCTCAGAGAATTTAATCTCTGAGCGTAACGTTACATGCAAACGGATGTAAACAATTTGCATGCTAGCCCGACTCAAACGGTAGTCGGTAAAGGCTCATCAAACCCGTTGATGGCTGAGGGTTTGCCAAAAATCCTATGAGTATTATGGTCAATCATTTCAAACGGAATGACGAATCATAATAAAAATAAAGATGAGAACCAGTTTCACTAAAGGAATCAAAGGTCAAAGTACTCAGCAAACAAAATCATACATCAAAATTATGACCAAAAATCTGCTGATTGATCTTAGACAGCTTCTCATCATAAGCTTGCCTAAGTTCAGCTCTAATGGACTCCTCGGTGGCGGTCGAAGTCTTCGCACCAGTCTCCTCTATCTCGACTAGCTTCTGCTTTAAGGACTGCAACTCATCAGACAAAGCCGTGCAGGTTTGCTGATCCTGTGCTTTCGTCATCTGAAGAATACCCAAAGTCTCCTCTTCTTCGCGGAGTTCTCTTCTGAGCCGGTCTATCTTGGTCTCGCAAGAGGTAATGGAAAAGTCGAGCTCGGCAAGTGAAGATAATCTAGTAGCAAGGCCGGTCTCAACTCGATTTACTCGGTCTCGCTGCATCTGAATCTCAAGCTCAGCGAGAATCTGAGTCTCGCGCAGTGACTGTAAGCGGGTATCCAGCTCAGCAGCAATAAACGAGGAAGTGCTTGCATCTCGGAGCTCACGAAACATCTGAAGCTCATGCTCTAGGCAATCGAGGTCGTCAACTATAGCCTGTGCCAAATCTAGATATCCTGTTCCCCTTATCAAATTGACTTTGGAATCAAGGAAAGGCTTGAATTGGCGAAGAAGGAGTCCACCATGGAAGAGCTTGCCAATCATAGCATTCATGAAGGAGAAGAAGGAGCGAAGTTTTATGCAGAGAACGATCTTCTCAGGATCGTCGTCTGATAGCAACTCTTTCACAAGAGCATAGAGCCGAGAAGAAGGCCCTACACAAAGAAGAGGAAATCCATCAGAAAAAGACCTTGAGGAAGAATAAACGACATTCTTAGTTGCTTAATTCATACCCTCTTGAGTCACTGTGGGTAATGGAGATGTAACGGCTGCAGATGTATCAACTGGTGTAGTTGGTCTCACAGCCGGCTCAACAGGGTCATTCTCGACAAAAGCTCCTGTCAAATTCAAAACAGAAATCGCAGAGACATCACATTATAGCTACATTAGTCAAAATTGGCTAGTCCTATAATCAACTCAGAAGGAGGCACATACCTTCAAAGGAACCGTCCTCGGGATCTTTGGCGAATGTGGACTCAGGAAACATATCTCCAGGTAGCTGGTCATCGATCTGAGGGGAGCTATACATGAAGTGCAGCATAGGAGTGTCCGCAAACAGGCCTTCCTCGTCAAAATCATCAATCGAGAAGTCTGGCACAAGAGAATATAAGTATCAAAGAAGAATGAAGAGACTACAACCAATAGAAATGAGTTACCTTTCACGGGTGCATTAGCCTCTTTATTCCCAAAATCCATGTTCGCCTCCTGCAAGTTATCTGAAGGAGCAGGAAGTACAGAGACGATTAGAGGATGCACAAATTCCTTTGTGTGCCATCTAAAAGATACATTGTCAATAGTAGATGTACCTGGATCCGCGGGATCAGGTCCTACATTGATATCCTCCCTAATGTCAGCAACTCCTGTAGGCCTCTCTACATGGGGCAGTGGGTCAGGCTCACCAGGAGATACAGGAACGGGATCGGGACTCATCTCGCTCTCTACACGCTCTCCTATATAGAGATGGAAAAGCATGAGTCAATATTCAGAATAATCAAGAGGATGGTTTACAAGGTAGATGTTACCTCCGTCACTAGCAGGATCATCACCAGCCAAGTCCATATCAGAGGCTTGGGAAGCTGCACGCGGCTTGCGAGCTAATCTCTTCCGCCTAGCAGCAGGGACAATAATCGAAGGTGTAAAACCCAGTAAATTTGAATATTTTATGATAAATAATGATAAATATGTTATATGGTGAAAAATAATATATTTTGATTTTTGGATATGATAAGAATTGATTTGAGATTAACTCAATGTATATTTGTGAAAATATGAGTGCAAATGCACAAAACATGCACAAAGGCCAAGAGTGAAAATCTGGGAATAATGACCAGTTATGAGTTTTTATATTTTTCACATCAATGCCGTTAGAATTTGGAAAAGTGTAAAAGACCAAAGTTGTAGGTCTCTTCAACAGCTTTCCAACAAGTCTTATATCACCTCATTCTGAGGTCAGATGAGAAAGTTACAGCTAAAATACCGAAGGGGTATTTTCCTAGTCAGACTAGGTTTCCTGGTTCGGGTCTAACAGGTTTGTTTCGGGTTTGCCTCTATAAATACCTATATTTTTCAAGAAAATTCCTTTCTTTTATCATATCTAAGAACCCTAACAGCCACCAAACCCCCATAAACCCTATTTTGAATTCTTGGAGAAGATTTGAGGCTTTCAAGTTGTGTTTTGTTGATTTTTGGCTTTTGGAGTGGAGATCTCCTTCGATGTTGCTTCTAACAAGTTTTCCTACAACCCCAGGCGAGTATCATCTCTACTAATCCCCCTCCTAGTTTTTAAAATATTTTTGAAGAGTTTTTTAATGAGTTTTATAGAGCCTAATCAATTAATTTGTGTATAAAAATTAGATCTTTTGTATATATGTATAAAGACTATGTCTTTTAATGTTAAAGA